>CM024954.1:21701298-22193798 GCA_014282245.1 Rhododendron simsii
ATATCCAATTAAGCTGATTTTTACCAAGTTATTTTACTCGACGAGCTCTACAAAGTAAACGATTCTGATTATCGGAGCGAGACCGGGGTGGACCCCAAAATGGCGCACAACAGCATGCCGCTGTCCCGTTGGGGACAGCAGCCCCCTCCGTCCCTTGGCAAGAGATTACAACAAGATAATATGGACCGTCTAGTACCATCATTATCGAAAAAATGCATATTCCAACCAACTAGGTTAAAACATAACTACCTCTCTCTCTCTCTCTGTCTCTCTCTCTTCAGTTGGAGTCAAGTACAATTTGTATCAGGTGATATTTAGAATTCATTGATTTCACTTTAGTACAGTAGTAGTTTCATATAAATCAATCACCTATCCACCCACTGTCACCCATTATGTTCATTTGAACCACCCGTTGTACCAGTTCAATACACATGATCACTGTTACGCAGTACAAAAAATTTATTTTCTATCACACGTTTTTTTTTTTTTTTTGCATAAAATGAAACTAATACTAGCTTGCATTGAAAATGGAACTTGAAAAAATATTAAACTATCTTTTTTATCATCTAGCGTTGTACCCGTTTGATGCACAAAAAAAAAAACAATTTGTACGGACTCAACACTTTATAATGAGAACCACACAAACATGTAGTGGAGAGATAAATTGGACCACCACATAAAAATGTCACTAGAGTATTAGATTATTTTATTTTTCCTCAATTCTCTCCCCACGTCTCTCTCTCTCTCTCTCTCTCTCTCTCTCTCTCTCTCTCTCTCTCTCTCTCTCTCTCTCTCTCTCCACCTTCCTCTCCCACGTTCCCTCTCTCTCTCTCTCCCTCTCTTTCTCCCTCCCAATTTAAACAAATTAAAAGATATCAAAATTCTAGAAAATTACGACTGTTTGGCGCCCGGATTTGCAAATCGCCCTGATTGCATCTCTGGCTTTTAATCATCTCTGATGTTTTGAGGGAAAAGGATTACAAATTCACGAATAGCCGGATTTGATAACGACAGGGGTACCCTAGTCGTTGGTGAAGCGGGGTAGGCGAAAGACTAATCTGCCCTCGAGACAGAGAAAGGGGGGTACCTACTGTTGCCGCTTAAGGTTTTTCGAGAAGAAGAAGAATAAAAATAAAGAAAGAAGGGGTCACGTGAAAACATTTACTCCTTCCGTCCCAATTTAATTGTCACTTTTGGGAGTTCGTGCCACTTTTCAATTGATTATATCTTGTAATTTATAATGTTTTAGGTAATTTTGAAAACATTGTATTATAGAACAAATCGAGATCTATCAAACAAAATCCATATTAGATATAAAATTCATTACCAATTTAAAGATATAACTAGTTTTTTTTATCTAGTTAGAATAAAACTGGGACAAGTAAATTGGGACGGAGGGAGTGTTTTTGTAAAAAATTATGCTTTGCACCCTGGAAGTTTTGGCATTTTATTTCTACATTGTCTCTTACATTGTATTATATTATAGGAAAATTATGCTTCCACCCTGAAAGGTTGAGCACTTGAATGTCTCTTACATTGTATTTTTTTTTTATAAAAAAATCCACTATCCAATTATGTTTTGTTATTATTTTTTGGAAAACAATATATTTTTAATAAGTAATATAGTATAAATATCATTAAGATAAAATGATGAAAAAATCCTACTCCCAATTTAAATATACCAAACACTGTATTTTTTAAATTATGCAAATTCATTTTAAAAAATTCAGTTTTGTTAATTTTTTTTTTTGAAAAAAATTCTAATAAAAAAATAAGGTTTAAACATTTTACAAATATTTTGATTAATTTTATGCAATAATTAATGATAAATATGTATTTACTGTAATTTTAATCAAATAAACATATTTTGATCATTTAAAAATCTAAGTGGGAGCAATTTAATCATTCGATATCTAATTTCATCATATCCACCTTCCATATCTTTCTTCTCAAAAAATTCATCCAGACACTTCATTACAAATCCATCATTCTTAAGAGGTGGGGACCACCCTTCTTAATATATTACCCATCATTACATATCCACCTTCAAATTTACCCTCATTCTATATCTACCAAAAACAAATCATCCATCCAAACGGACCGTTAGATATGGAAGTTTGGAAGATTAGTAGGCCTAAACACATTTCCATAATATAATATTTGAAAATTTTGTATGATAGAATAAAACAAAAGATATTCTTGAAAAGATTAAGAATTTCTAACCTAGCATATTTTATATATTTTCTGATGATCATCGAAACAAGGGATTGTAGAAGCCCTCAAGGATGTGCATAGGTCAGAAGTCTCAATCAAGTATTCGGTTTTACAGTATAAAACTCAAACGACAATGGTCAACAATTAGTATGACTGTTGGTTGACGCAGTGGGCACACCCAAAGCACAATTGGATTAATGGAAGCTCCTGCTCTTGCTCTTGCTCCTGCTCCTGTTCCAACATATTAATAAATTAAAAAAAAGCGGAAATCTGGAAAAGGTTTGTTCTTTAATTACCTTTACAACAACTTAATTATAAACAATGTAAAGCGTCGATATTGTCTTAATTAATTCCATTACTTTAATTCTGAAGGGAAAAAGAGATTAGAAAGACGGATTGGAGTATTAATGAAGTGAAGGCTGTGGGTGGGCAGTAAAGCTACAGTTCCCGACGGGTGGAATTCCGACGTTCTGTCTGGCACACTCCGGCCACCTGACGGCCGATTCGAGCCGTACAAAAATTCTATAAAAAAAATCGAGTGGGCCTGCGTGGGAATAAACTACATTCAACGTGTGTAGGTGGCCGATTCAAGCACTCCATTTTTGGCCGATCCAAATACAAAAATGGATTGTTTAGATCGGTCATCTACAAATGTCGGATGCCGTTTATTCTTGCTAAGGCCCACTCGGTTTTTTTTTTTTTTATTTTTTGGACGGCTCGGATCAGCCATCCGGTGGCCGAAGCGTGCCCTCCTGAGCGTCGGAATTCCGATCGAGATTTTGGATCGGTAAGCGTAGACATTCCGGTGAGCTTGTGGGTTTTACGGGTTTCGAGCAAAGCGTATCTTTGGTCTGCTATAGTTGGATCTTCCTCCAGAGAATAAGAATAATAATTACTACTCCAGCAAAGATATACTCTTATCTCTTTGTGATAGGAATTTTAAAATTCTTATCTACGGGAAAAAACAATATATATATATATATATATAGAGAGAGAGAGAGAGAGAGAGAGAGAGAGAGAGAGAGAGAGAGAATTCATGCAAAGATGTGGACACGGATGTGTTTGATGAGAAATTTACTTACATCGAACAGTTTCAAATATGTACTTCCTCCATCCAAAAATAAATGTATGGTCCGTAAAACGAGAACTTAAAAATAATGAGAATTTTTTCAAGAAAAATTCAAACTTTTTTTCAACAATTTATTAGATATCCATGAATTTTTTTAATTTATGAAAAAAGTTAGATTTTTTTCTTGTAGAAAACGTATTCTTTTAGGTCCACGTTTTGCGAATTGAATATTTATTTTGGGACGGAGGGAGTATATATTTAAAACTGTTTGATGTACGTAAATTTCTCGTCAAACACATCTGTGTCCACATCTTTTCTATATACATATTTTTTTCTGTATTTGAAAATCTGTGCATGTAGCATTTTACTAAAAAAAGCAGTAAATAAGAAACGAGTACACTGAGATACTAATAATTTTCTCCTAACTCTCATTTAAATTCTGGCTATAATTGAGAGCATATATAGCTAGCCAGAATTCTTGGAGAGCGGAATACAAAATCTAAATCATATACGACGGGATCAAAAGTAGTATTTGGTGTTGGGACAATTTAGAACTTCTAGGTAGTGAGACCAAAATAGCAAAATAAACTTTGACCGGATCTGATCCGAATCCGATAACATCGATCTGATAATCCGAATTATGTAATCCAAATACGGATCGGATTGGATCGGATTAAATCTATTATCGATCCGAATCCGAAATAATATTTTTTAAATTTTTAAATTTTTTTTAAAAAACTATAAATTTTTTATTTTGAAAAAAAAAATGTTTAAGAAGTTGTATTTTTATTTTAATTTTTAATTTTTTTTTTGATAAAATTTTTGAAGTAAAAAAGTTTTCGAATCGGATCCGAATTACCACTATTGGATTCGAGTCTTATCGGATCGGATCGGATCCGGCCCATTTACAGGCCTACTTTGAGCTACATAAGTGATCTCGAGCAACATTAATTAAATGTGAGTGAGGTTAATTGACCCCGTTATATCTTTCCGTGCCCCACACAGTCACACACTACTTGTGTAAAGACAACGGATTCTAAGATTTTAAACTTAGCTCGATTCGGCTCACTTGGACTACGGTATAACCAACCAACTTAGCCACCTCATTTGAAGCATACGACTAGTAAGAAACCCAACGCCAATATTTTAACGACCAAATTCAGAAAGACTAAAGTTTAAAGGCCAAAGTGAGGATTTTACAATATTCTATGGTATAAATTAAGTGCAATTAATCACTTATTTCCACAAGGTAAAACAAAATGTGAATTTGACTTTAAACCTGCGTAGTGCGTTCCATGTTCTCTCTGGAAAGAAAAACCAATTTGAGAGAGAGGGAGAGAGAGAGGGGAGGATCTAGAGGTGTTGTTGTGCACCCTAGTGTGGTACGGGATGCGAACCGTTGATCTCTTAAATCAATAGTTGAGAACTATAGATGTGTTTTTTAATTTTGACCGTTAATAAATATTTTTTATCGATTTATTTTTAATCTGGACAATTGATTGATTAGATCGACGGCACCCGGAATAAAAAAGAGAGAGAGAGAGAGAGAGAGCGCGCTCATAAGAATCTCAGTTGGGTGGGATGGTGAGCTTGCAATGTCAGGGACAAAATATCATGAGTGATTTGAGTTTGTGGGGAAAAATCTTTGCTTTTTCTCTTTTGAACCTTTTAATATCTGTCTATCCCCTCTTTAAGGGGATTGGTGTCAAATGCATGGAGGAACAATCCAGTGTCTTGCTTTAACACCACATCTACCCTGTACATGATGTTGATCTGTGTGGGACCATCTTCCCAATCTCACTATAATTTTTATTTTTATTTTTTTGGGATCATCTATAACCATATAGTCATGTAAAAAGCAATTATTGAGTATAAGAAATTATTAAAGTACTCTTGGAATATACTCTCAATGTTTTTGGTGACAACACATATTTATGAACTCCACGTATCGAAATGCGAAATCTTTTCGAGAGTCTGACAAATATGTCTCAAGAATTAGTTACTATTCAGTGCTTGAAAGTCATTGCTCGTTGGCCTAAAAGCGTGTAAGATTATTGCCGACTTGTGTTGAATTCATACCCATGTAGTACAGTGCACTGCAAGATTGTAATGCACTTTGATGAGCCATCAAGATCTTATTGCAATAATTATAATAATCTAAAAATACATACTTTAGAGAAGTTGTTGAATTTTTATTTGTAGGAAAACTAATAAATGGATCCCCAAGAAAACTGATCCAATCGTAACGAGGTTAAGTGGTGGATCCCACCTTCCATTGGAATTGAGGACATCCATCCTATCAGCATGGAAGTTGTGGACCCACTTTAACCATCATTTGGTCAGCAGTCTTCCCAGTTGAATACTGTACTTCTGGCCTGGGTCAATCCCATGTTAGTAATTTCTGTGGATAAATAAGCTTATAAAAGCACTTTTGCCATGATTATTGCTCTGCCCATGCACTAAAAGCACACCATGTCACATAATTGAAGCTTTCAAGTGGGGTATTTTCAAGAATTTATTGGGACTACTTCTTATCTGAAGATGGATGTGATATATATGATCAATCAAAAGTGTTAGGATACATGAAAGAAATATACTCATGAAAAAACACATGAATAGTTTAAATTTAATCTAATATGAATATGAACCGTTCATGTGTCTTTTATGGACGCTTGCATATACTGTATCCACCCTTGATATCATAGGCTTAGGTGATGGCTTATACTCTCTCTATGCTATAATATTACAAATTTTTGGGATTGTGTCATTTTTAAGTTTATTCTATTTATCTGTCTTATTCTTAATATTTTATGTGATGTTTAATACTTCTTCCGTTCCATTTTCTGTCCTTTTTTGATATTTTTGTCAGTTTTCAATCGCTTATTTATTCCAATATGAATCTCTAAAACTATGTAATATGGATCTTGTTTGATAGTTCTCGATTAGGCCTATAATATAGTTTTCAAAATTATGAAAATATTGTAAATTGAGCGATATAAGCGTTTAAAGAACGACACGAATAACAAAAAAGGACAAACAAAATAGGACGGAGGGAGCAGATCTAATCATATTCTATCGAACAGGATTCATATTACTTATAAAAAAATATTATGGATTAAAACTTATAGATAATTTTTTCATAGAACTTTTGAATAAGTAAAGATATCCAATTTTTTGAGACGAATGGAATATATTCTGTTCCCTTTTTACTTCATAAACCTCTTTCGGCTAAAAAGCCAAAGTAAAGAAACTTGTGGTTCCTCCACGCAAGGCACTATAGACTGCTTTGATTCCAATTGTTTACATGATAGAGCTAAAAAATAGTAACATTCTTTAAAAAAAAATGAAATTGATTGGGTATCAGTAACTCAGACCCTATTCGGTTTGTGTTATGGGAGAGGTTTTTATGAGTAATTAATGAAGAGAGATAGATAAAAAAAAATATTATTGGAGACCGTGCATAGGAGCTTTGAGTCCTCCAAATGAACAAGCCCTCAGTGACCATAGTCGTACATTGTTTTCGGGAAAAAAAAATTGACAAATAAAATTTTGAGATTGGATTCAAAACAAATTTCATTCCATTAAACCTATATCCAATCAAGTTTTTTTTTTATTTTCCAAGTCGTTCCCAGAAGTTTTAGTCCATAGCATATCCACAAATTACAGTTCTAGCCCCAATATTTTCAAAAGATTACATCCATGGCTCGACGACCCAAATTTTTAATAAGTACGAAATAAGGAAAATGATTTAGTGTTTACATCCATCCTTTGTCAAAAGAGAATAGAATGAAGTTACGATTATATCTCTCAAAAAGGAAATCAACAAAGATGGTAAATAACTCATCAGTGTAAAGATTTCAAAAGACATAAATCCATGCATGCAAACACACTCCATGTTGCTATACCTGAGTTGTACCTGAAAAAAATGAAGAGTTAAACTATACTAGTCCGGTAGAAAATTTCAACTAACTCTACATGATTATGAAATGATGAGTGCAACAACTGTATTAAGAATAACAGAGATACACATTCAATGAAAACCCAACAATTAACATTCAATCAAATTATATTCCAACATATCCAAACTTTACTTCCATGGCATAACCCGTATGTTCATTTCAAGGCTTAACCCTTTTTGGTCACCATTTGAGCGTTTGTCAGGGGTTAACCCTTTATCATGGGCTTTTTTTTTCCCCAATTGATAATGGTATTATTAATTACTGCATAACAGAAACATCAAAGAGAGCTTCCCTCTGAATCCAGTTTGGAAAGTCCCGTTGCCAAGTTAAAGGGGCCTCTAAAGATAGGGCAAGTTTTGGCTAAAGCATTAGCCACCCTATTACTATCTCACGGAATAAAATGAAAAGAACAAGACTGAAAACGACTCAAAAAAGATAAAGTGTCCCTAACTACGACCTCCAGACATGCTTTAATCTGACACTTTCTTTGCAGCATATTAATCACTGCTTGTGCATTACCCTCTACAATATAAGATCCCCTAGACAAACATATCGAACAATCCAAAGCAATGCGAAATCCCTCGGCTTCCACTACCTCTGCAAATGATCTATCTGGAATAGGAATAGCTGTAGTGCCCAAAAGCCTCCCTTCATGATCCTGGACAACCACACCCACACCCCCTTTCTGTGTCTGAGCCGCAAAGGCCCCATCCACATTAATCTTCAAAATTCCAAGTTTTTGCAGTTTCCAAGTAATATTACGTGACAAAATACCCCCTAAGGACTCCGAAGGTTGATTTTAGTAGCCTGCAAAAATAGATTGAAGTCCTCGACTGCTTCCTCAATAATCTTTATTTCCATCTTCCAGTCATGCTTGAACACCCAATTATTCCTGGCTATCCAAATATGCCATCCAATAACTGCAAAAAGGCCCGTAGCTTCTCTTCTCGTCTCCCCATTGACCAAACCACCAATACTTTTCCATATATTCCTTTACCATGGCTTAACCATTGATTTAACATAGCATCAATATGAAACCAAATTCAATAATAGCTTTACACTAATTCTTAATAACCAAACAACATTGACAAATCATGTTCTAGCACTTTCACATTTCAAGGCTGCACACACCAACTCAATCCCACGGACAAGCTGCAGCACAAGATTCTGAGATCCTAGTTAGGAGAGAATTAAAATATGTTATTCCTAGTTGCATGGTTTGTAACATTTGAGGTTACTATGATTTGTCAGTTTCTTGTATTTGTGGAAGTAAGATAGTCGGCATGTAGACGTGTTGTTTACATTTTAAAGATAAAAGACGAAATTGTCGCTTAATATATGGTACCCTTATCAGCAGAAATCATGAATCCCAGAATATTGATATGTATCTGTGTCGGTGTCTGGCATATTCTCGTTCTTTTATTATTTCTAGTCTTTCCGGCCAGCTTCATAGATAGAGTCAAGTTTATTTCCATCAGTCAGTCCACTTGGTGTACGTCCTAAGGAAAAACCTAGTGACATCGCATTTTGACACCGTATAGTATGTTTCATAGACACAAGTGCAGTGGTTCTCACATAAGTCTTTATGTGGATCAGCTCACCACACTTGTGTTAATTTATAGAGTATAAAATGCGGTTTCAAAATATGGTGTTAGTAGCATTACCCGTGTCCTAATTATTGAGGGCAAAATAAGGCTTCATGTGCTCAGCCTAGACCTCAAGTTGGGGGGAAAAAGAAAAAGAAAAAAGGAGGCCATTGTTTATGTTCTTTGTTGCTTGAAGAGGAAAAAGTGCCTCCCACCGTCAAATAACATGATTGTTCATCAATGTATTTTGATCATCGATCTTTATTCTAAAGTATAGGAAGGTACAAATATTCGAGAACCAAGTCGGCAGTACTCACCACCTAGTCGTTCAAGGACACCATTAATTTCCTTACTCATTCATGTGACTCTCGGTTGCATCTGAGTTCCCGCAAGATTACTTGAGTGACTTGACTTAGTTGGAAATTCGTCCATCATCAAGGCGAACAAATTCAAACTCTCCTCAAGAGTCGAGCCGTTACAAAACTAGTAACCTTAGTGTGCGTTTGGTAACTTTTTCAATTTTTTTTTTTAAAAACTAAAAGTAGAATCAGGTTTGTGTTTTTATAAAAATCAAAATCAATAAACATGTTTGGTAATATGTTTTTTGTAAACAGTGAAAAAGGAAACCCTTTATTTATTTTTATTCTTTGTTGAAGAGGGAGAATAATCAAGAGAAGGAAAAAAAGAGGACTTTTATCTCCACTTTTCATACTTATCCTTTTATGGATACATCATCATTACACTTTTACTCACTAACTTTTTAAAATGAAATATATTTTTAGAGGCAAAATAGAAAATGAATCAACTTTTACTCACTAACTTTATAAAATGAATACTTATTAAGGGACAGTCCAAAATGGAATACTGAACTCTAAAAAAGGGAAGGAAAAGTATGAAAAAGTAGTCATACCGTTCATTGATTTGGTATATGTGTATATTGAGACAAAAGACAGAATTAAGATGCTTGTTTTGGAAGGTGGAGTTTCAGAATCCTGCCCATCTATGGGCTGACTATATACAGTCTCCTCCCATGACGACCGAGATTTTATAATGCATACTTCCTACAAATGTACCTAAAAATTAGGGGTGGAAATTTTGAACATTACACGATAACATGACTCGAACCCAACATAAAATTAGAAGGTTTGGATTAATTCTTCTACACGAATACCGATATGACACGATCCAATGTCACGAAAACAAAACAAGACGAAAATGAATGGAACTCGCGTAACTCAATAAGCACTCATATAACTGTTTAATTATTTGTCTTGACGCATTAAATTGAGAGGTATTCTGTTATTTTCGGAACGCACGCAAGAAAATATAATCTAATTTTATAAAATTACTTCCATAATTATGAAACATTTAAAACCACTAACTTAATTATTTAATTTTGGGTGGCGCCGCTCACATACAAGTAATTATTCCAGGGTCAGTACTCATTTCATGTATCACCCAAGGCTCACTAGAAATTTTCGTAACAATCTATCCAAGGATCCACTAAATGAAATTAATTCATGTTCGACCAAGGCCGGCCATCACCTAGGATGGCTTGAGAGATGAAGGCCTCTCAAAAGATTATTTGACACTCCCTCCGTCCTACTTTAAATATTTCATACAGAAATTCATGCATTTTAAAAATAAAAAAAAACATAGTATTTGTACATGTTACTATCATTTTTATTTTCTTATACCAAATTAAAATACTCAGTGAGGACTTTAATTTGGTGTAAGAAAATAATATAGAGTAAATTACAGTAAACCCCCCTCAACTAACCCGAATTTTCACTTAACCCCCTCCAACTACAAAACCCAACAGTGTGCACCCTCTAACTATCCAGAATTGACACTTAACACCCTTTTGTTAGGTCTCCGTAGGAAAAATGCACCGACGGCCGTCTCCGGCCACCGGGCGGCCGATCCGAGCCATCCAAAAATTAAAAAAAAAAAAACCGAGTGGGCTAGTGTGGGAATCAATGGCATCCGACGTGCGTAGGTGCTCGATCTAAACACCCCATTTAAATTCTTGGGGTGTTTCGATTGAATACCTACGCACGTCGGATGCCGTTGATTCCCAAGAAAGCCCACTCGGTTTTTTTTTTTTAAATTTTTGGACGGCTCGGATCGGCCTCCCGGTGGCCGGAGATGGTCGTCGGTGCATTTTTCCTACGGAGACCTAACAAAAGGGTGTTAAGTGTCAATTCTGGATAGTTAGAGGGTGCACACTATTGAATTTTGTAGTTAGAGGGGGTTAAGTGAAAATTCGGGTTAGTTGAGGGGAGTTTACTGTAATTTACTCAATAATATATATACACAAACACATAAAAATATGTTTTTTTGGAGTTTAAAACTACACGAATTCTCATAGGAATCATTTAAAGTAGGACAGAGGGAGTAACAAGTAAGCCCAAAAGAAAAATTTTTAGTACCCCGTCTTATACATCCAAAAAGAAAATTTATGGCACCTTCAAAATCCGGCTTAAGCCCAAAATGTTAGAGCTGGCCTTGTATTTGACACAATGGGAATGGGGGCTGCTGCTTCAAAGCGGTGCAAACTCATCTCGGCAATCAACAATTCGGATATTAACCGATCAATGAACGGTTCAAATTTGTATGTGATTTGTATGCGCCATATTCGATCTGAACTATCCGTGTCGAGATAAACGGTCGAATCAACCGCAATCGACATGGAGCTACTCAGCAGCATCCTCGGGACCGAGATCTAAAAAAAACTTGCCCTCAAAAATTGGGTGGACAAGGGGTGTGAAAAGATGTCATTATGGTCTAGTAGTATAATTCCATGACCAACTGCTCATGCCTTGGTCTTACCCCATTTAATTCAAAAAATGAAACAACATTTCCAAAAACAAAAACCATTTGATTGCAACAAACATAAAAGAACTGATAGTGGTTGTTGGCTAGTGACAAGAGTCATTCTCTCGTAGCTGTCCACTTGGATCATGTTGAATTTAAAATACTATAATACCTGTACACAATTTAGAATTGATAGCTACATAATCAATTCTCAAATGTGATCTTTGCATGATTTTGTAAAATCTTACACTGATTTGCTAACATCACACAAATTTTCTTCACGCGTGATTTGGTGTGACGCTATCCGCTTTAATGGCGTGAAAATTTCAGGTAACATGCATGCGACTTGGGCTTCTAGTCCAATCGCCATCTATTAGAATTAGGTGTTGAAAATGTTTGATTTCGAGTTGATGAAGCAGTGTTGATAAAGTTATCTAGTTATAAATCTCTCGAACTCCATTTTTCTTTTTCTTGCAAAGTTGTTTTTGTTTTTCCTGGCCTCTTGCAAACTTGTTCCTCTCAACATTATATGTATGTCATGAGAGAGAGAGAACTGACAAGATAATATTCTACCACAACAAGAGAGAGAGAGAGAGAGAGAGAGAGAGAGAGAGAGAACTGACAAGATAATATTCTACTACAACAATAGGATACACACAAACAGGCCAACTTTTGGACTTAATTATCAAAAGTATGGATGCACACAATTGAGAATTGATAGTGACCCCGAATTTTCTTCAACTGCAAAGAAACAACAAGGGCATAAGGGCCAATCAATTATCAAGAGTTTGGCCAAACTTTTCTGTTCTTGGTCTTTTTGACAGGGCATTTTTTAGTTGTTTTCGCTTAATTTTAACTATATAGGGGTGTTTTGGTAAATAAACCAGTTGACTTGTTTTTTGTCTTTATTAAAAAAATCACATTTGTAAGTTTCGCGTCAAATTTTTGTAGATTATTGGTTCGTCTCAATGATAGAAATCGGAAAAGTAAAAAATTGTGACCGAAACTCAAAATTTTTTTCGAATAAAGCCGAAAAATCTGGCTTTTTGGCTGACTTTTGTCTTTATTCACATAAAATTTATATTTCGACCATAATTTTTTAATTTTTCAATCTCTCATTGAGACATGCCAATAATCTAAAAAAAAAAAATTAATGCAAAACTAACAAATATGAAGAAAAAAATTGAATAAAGACCAAAAAAAAAAAAAAAAAAGCTAAGTGACTTATTTAACCAAAACACCCCTTAGATTAATTTTTTACATCATATTTTTTGGAAAAAATTGTGACCCAAACTCATATTTTTACATTAAATGTTTTGGCTGAACAAACACAGAGAGAGAGAGAGAGAGAGAGTGTGTACGTTGGTTGGGTTTGATAAGGGATGCCGCAGGGGTGTTTAGGACTTTTGAGGGCGTTTAAGATAGAGAGACAAAACTAGTATATGTTGCAAAACTTGAACACAAGACCTTCAATTAGCTCTCGTACTTGCTTGATCTGCAAAAACTTCTTTCTTGGCTGATATGTAGAAAAAACAATTTTCTTATAATAATAATAATAATAATAATAATAATAATAATAACTACATGAGACCCCACATTCAAATAAAATACAACAACAGGACAAGTCAAACTCCAGGTCTTTAACACGATCCAATGCCCACTGAACCACATGGTTACTTGCGAATTGTAATCATGAATACACTTTTAAGGAGGAAAAACATAAAGCTGTATTGATAAACTGTGATGATAGTGCTAAGAATGTAGCAAGTGCAATCAAACTACAGTATATTCCATCCTATGTCTTCCGTCGAACCAAACATATCCTGAGTTGAATTAGTTCAAAACCCATCACCCATGTCTGAGCTTCACAACAAAAAGCATGATATATATATATATATATATGTCTCTTCTTTTATGTAATCGGATGTCCATATCAACTTACACGCTCCCACACTAATTCTGAGACTCTGAAATTAACGACTGGGGCAAATCCTTCAATGGCCTGAAAGTGTGAAACATTATTGCCTCTGTGAAATTCGAATATCAGACCTCATGGAGAACATGCACATTATTTTCTCATTTTCGCTTGGCTAAACCCCTCGGGGTTGCATGTTAGATATATCTAATTTGTCTGTATTCAATGTTATGTTTCTTTCAAACCACTTACATTGTTTAATTAATATAGTTGGACGTATGGAATCAAATTTGGTATAGTAGTTGCCTCTGTTCCATTGTTTTCTACTTGAGCAGGGCTGTAATCATTCCGTTTCAATATATTTTTAAGCGTAACTTCAAGAGTAAACTCACAATAATTAAAATAATATAAACATGAGGACAATAGCATACCCCATTTACAAAAGAGAGACATTAGTGTTGGTTGGTTCTGCAATGTTCTAAAGCAAGAAATTAATCGGCAATTAATCGCCGACGGACTAGATCCAACTAATTGCGATACACCGATTAAACGCCGATCACTAAGCCTTGGATGTGGCCGACCATCCGACTAGTGCCTGACAACTGTTAAAACATTGTGGTTATGGTAGAGCAACAACATAGTAGTACAAGTTAGACAACCAAGGGGAAAATATATATATATGGATTCTCTGTATTCTATTTATGTGGACTGTTTTGTACAATCTAAGCTCATCATCCCAACATGAAGCCCACTCCGATAATCCAGGCCGTTCGGTTTATAAGCTCTCAGTCTAGTCATCATCCGTGACAAAATTTAGTTCAATTGGGTAAATCATAGCCATGTGATTCCGTATGTTTTTCTTTGAAACCATAGATAAGTGTCAAGTGATTCCGCATGAATATACGACAAACAGTCGACAAACAGTCGAATAAGTACTATAACCCTGAAGGGACTAACTTTTTTCATGAACGATCCACATATCGAGAAACCTACGAAAAAGATGGACTATCGAAAAGCTTCCCAACGGGGCTACAACTCAAAACTGCACAAGTTCAGCCCACATGAGTCGACTAGAAAATTCAAATACCATTACGAAAAACCCATGTCGGATGAAGATACATTATCAGAACACAACCTTCAGGAATTGTGCAGCAGGAATCATATCATTTCCCGTGATTGCTCACCAACAAAACGTCTACAACCCCTTGGGTTGGCCTAGTGATCGTGGCTTGGGACTTAGGAATTTACGTCTTCCTAGGTCTCAACTTCGAAACTTCCCAAGTCTATCCACTCTTGTGGGATCAATCCATACGTGACTTTGACCCAATTTTAATCAATGAACCTATTAGTGGTCAGTGCAATTGGTCCTCAATAATTAGTTGAGATGAGGTAAGATGACTTGGACACCTTGAGTGATGAAAACAAAAAACATAAACAAGAATGACCACTACCAATTTCCTAACAAAGAATGGCAAGTTTTCAAGGTACCTTGCCAAATTCAAGGAATATCCCCATCAGCATACACTACTGATACACAAGATTTTTCCAATTTCACAACTGACAAAAAGCCACAAACCTCGATTCCATGGAGTAAACTCCGACTATACATTCTTTTACAGGTAAATCAAGTGGGTGACTATTTTACTTGTATTATTGTATGGGAATTGTGGATAGTCACAACTTACTGGGAGCGAAGTGACTTGATTTCCTCAAGATTTCCTGTCTTTCTGCCATGAATTTGGCAAATTGCGAACCCTTCCCATCTCTATTGGTATCTCCTGACTGTGATGGCGGCAGATAGGGCAATGGTGGGCTTGGTTCAGGAGATAAAGGCGGCACCAATGCCCATACGGAAGAAAGATGTTCGCAAGGTTTGTCAAGATCGTCCAACAGAGACAAATCTTGCATGTCTGTTAAGAAGACAGTGTCATCAAATTTCAGTAGCACATCTCAAGCTTCTTTCAGCAGATACATTCAATTGAACTGAGATATTTAAAGGGCAAAGTCCACTTTCAACCCCTGTGGTTATCACCATGTGCGGATACCCCTCTTATGGTTCAAAACTAACCACATAACCTTCCTGTGGTTTTGAAAATGTGCGGATAGACTCCCTACCGTCATGTTTTCCGTCCATATTAACGGTGGAATATTTCACACGCCTCTAGAATGTAATCTAAGTCGTTCATAATGTATTAAATAAAGAATACAGTATCTCTGTAAAAAATCATCTCAGTCAGGCATCAATAACCCAGTGATCTAATTTTTAGTAAATTTTAATTTCATAACAAAATCGATTCCACCATGAGCTTTTCATTTTTTAATTGACTTGAATTTTGGTATAGATGTAGTACTCGTCAAAATTTACAATATCAAACGGTTTGGATTCAATTTTGGTATCGGGGATGGTGTGGTTAAATTTAAAAAAGAAGAAGAATCAAGGGATATGATAAGCGTATATTGGTCTTTTAATGTTGTGTCCGTTAATATGGATGGAAAACATGACGGTCGGAGGTCTATCCGCACATTTTCAAAACCACAGGTAAGTTATGTGGTCAGTTTTGAACCATGAGGGAGGAGGTATCCGCATATGGCGATAACCACAGGGGGTTAGAGTGGACTTTGCCCATATTTAAACCACAAGCATTTTTTCTTTTTTATCAACCACCCACAAGCAATGAAAGTGATTGATTCGAGCCAAAAAAACAAAATCCAAAACGTATATCAGAAGCAAATTCAAAAAATTGCAATTCCAAATTTCCCATCATTTTCGTTTCTGTTTTCATGTAGAGGAAAACACTAAAAAACTTCTTTGGAAAACTGTATTAGGGAGAATTTCTCAAAACAGCCCACCTTCCTAAAATACCCAAATGATATTACCGAAGTTTTGAAAACTGTTTCTGCGCAAAATGAAAGCGAGGAGAAAATGACGCATGCTCTCAAATTTGTTACTGTAGTTTCTGGAAAACACAAAAAGCCCAAAGTAAAAGGATAAAACAGTTCCACACAGCTTACCTCGTGAGAACTTGAAGATGGGCTCCAGAGCTAAACATGGAATACTGAAGTTCAGATGTGGTATCACCGTTCCTCCACCATGCCTTGCATTGCTGTATCAATACAATATTAAATTAGATAGGAAGTTAATCTGCAACGATGAAACTGGAATACTATGGATACTAAAAAGAAGTTGTTGTCTCATCCAGATAGTGTATTACTATCAGCTTAGGACCCCTCAAATTTTTGTCATTCTGATATATCACCCAACTTGTTTTAACCGAAAATAGAAAGACAAACTCATCTAATATTTTTAGGAAAGGCATTCCCACCCTAATTTTTCATTTTTTTTTTCTAGAGGGGAAGGAGTTGCAACCAAGTGAACCAACTAGATTAATTCTTTGAGTCGGCATCTTAATAATAGTAATCAATTGAGTCTCTTTGTGAGCTTTAACACTATTTTTACCACTAGGCCTTACTAACCACAAACCAATAATCCCAGACGGTCAGTCAGCAGCAACCAAAAATAAAAGAAAGAACAGGTGGCTTCCTGACAGGACATTCCACAGTTTCATTTAGTCTACCTCGTGACAAGCCCAATCATATGACCATCTGTGTTGACAACAGCACCGCCACTACCACCAGGATGCACAGATGCTGTTGTTTCTAGCATTGCTGGAATACGCTCAAGTGAGTGATTGTCTTGCTGACTGGTTCTGTTGCGTAGAGGCCTCTTTCCTTCTACGACTTTTGCAACAACACCAACACAAGCAGATGGGGCAAAATCTGATGCAAGGAGTTAACACAAATTATAAAGATCCTTTTAATCTTTGTAAGAACTCAACGTATGGTAAGAACATAACTGAAAGAAATACAACCCCTACAACTTATTTCACAAATAATTTGAGTTGCCCGCAACTAAATCTAATGTGTTCTTAGTAGAGATTAAACACGGCTATGCCTTTTTTGTCGCATCGCGCATGTAGGAGAGGAAATTAGTTAATAACAAATGTCAATTTGTCAAAAGGCTGGAGCTCGTGCTGTATAATAGACCTTTATTGAGGAAGTGACCATAACAAGAGCAATCTGTCAGTGTTCAGCAAAACCTCTCAAGTATTCTGCATTATCAGTTGTATCC
The DNA here is from genome assembly GCA_014282245.1 of Rhododendron simsii. Lineage (NCBI taxonomy): Eukaryota > Viridiplantae > Streptophyta > Magnoliopsida > Ericales > Ericaceae > Rhododendron > Rhododendron simsii. The sequence goes on from CM024954.1 coordinate 21,718,988, forward strand.
AGTGGCGGTGCAAGATTTGTGTCGAGCAAGGGCTCAAATCACGTGTATTTTCATATTGGTAGTAAAATATGTATTTTATACGTATATATTGCTACTTGCGAGTCCGAAGAAGAGATGATATTATTTGTATTTGTGCAGCCACTGTTCAATTCTATAAAGACAACCTAAAAAATGATTGATAACTTGAAATTTTGGGGATTTTTACCCCAACATATAGAAATTTTAAGAGATTTTTTTTCACTCAAACGACTTGCAAGGGCTAATCCCATAGAATTTTTCCTAATTAACCTAAAAATTAGTGTAAAACGCGAGATAATTTGGGGTTGTGCAGGGGCCCAAGTCCCCCCTTGCACCCCCTGGGGACTGCCCCTTGTTGTATGATGTACTCATGGATAAGTCTTAGGTCGAGATGAAGCAATTGCAATCACATCAGACCATGAACAATAGCAATGAATAAATACAAGTGGACATCTCAAGTAATCCTGACATAAAGACCCTCTATACAAAATGGCTTTTATTTAAACTTTCATTAACGGCTTTTATAACATATACAAATGACCAGACAACTACCACCACAACAATAAAGAGCACAAATATAAGTCCAAAAACAAATAACAAGAGCACATTACTCACCACATCGTGGCCCAAAAAGTCCATGTCCAATGACAAATACCTTTGATCCTGGGGATGGGCATGCAAAATCCTGAACAATAGGGCAGAGATGATCCGGAACACATTCAAGCTGCAGTAGGGCAATGTCCAAAGGTCCTCTGGAGATGTACACTACCCTAGCCTCGCACCATATCCACGGATCCCCATGATCCAGGCGAACATGAATGCTTCTGAGATTGGTATTCCAATTCAATTTATGGCCCCCAGGGTCATTAACAACAGAAGAGCCTCTGGTTTCCAGTCTTTTTGGCAGCAAACCTTGAGATCGAGGGTCACCATCAATTCCCACTTTCCGAGAAGGAAAAGAATCATCAAATGGGTTGACAAGTACCTCTGATTTGCTTTCATTTCGTTCCCCATTTGCAGTTGCTTTCCGAAACCTCCATGGCTCCAACAAGTGAGCATTTGTAAGAATAAGGCCTTTGCTGTTGAGCAAAACTCCAGATGCCCATACGCCATTGTCCATAGTGACGAGACATATAGAAGCCATTGCCTTATCAACAGGTGATGGGGGAGGGCACATAGAGTTGATAGGTGAATGGAGACGATTGGACGAACCGTTTAAGTGAAGACTGATAGATGTACATAACCTTCCTACAGCATTCAAGTTTCCATTGTTATAATTGATTCTTTTGAATGCATTTTGAGGCTCCTCCTGCAGCAAGTCACTGCAAGCAGTTGCAATGGCTTCCCACGGAATTACCAGCTGTCATCCAAAGTAAAATATTGCATAATGAAGCACATATAAGATTTAAAATCTAGTTAGAACCATAACAAATCCACATTAAGAAATCATAATTTCAATCAAATTTCAGGCAATCAGTGGATCCTTAATTTTAATCAGTACTCTGATATTCAGAGTCGCCATATCAGACTATTTTCACATATTATGTGCATAATGACGTATTTGGTAAGGATGCATATATTGTTTGGCAGCGTAAAAATATTCTATATGGCAGTATTTGACAACCCTTGTAAACATGTATATATGTTTTGCTTATTCAACATACAGCTGACACACCCTAAAAAAGATACCAACATAAATATTTTGCTCAAGGAATCAAGGATTGCTTAAATAAATTCAAACAGGAGATTCTTAACAATTTGAATGAAGGTGTCCAGATAAATTGCTATCAACTCAGATTTTCATAACGCATGAGTGCATATGAAGGGAAACACCTAAGAGAGAAACAACGTATTGGACAATACATTCAAAATAACAAATAACAGTTATTATGCACATGATAATTTCCAAGGTAAGTATGTCTCCAATGTTGATTCAGTTATTTAAGGCTTACTACTACATGTAAAGAGAACATAACATTCCAAGTTACCTGAATTTCAGCACCACTTATCCTCTGTCTTAACGGTCTTGTCAGTAGACCAATAAGCAGTGCATGCTCCCCAAAGACAGGACCGCCTTCCATTCCTGTCAAGTGTTGAATTGAAATCAGAATCCAATAGCAATAAATGAACCGAGAGTTCTAAGCAGAAATTCCCGCACCAGGAAGACACCGAATGTCTGCCATCAACAATGATCTCTTAGCAGAGCCAGAAGGATAGCAGTTGGCAACAGATCCCACAGATATACTGATGCAAACAATGAAAAAGATCAAACCATGAATTTTCAGACCACAGAATTTCAACATGACAGTAAGATTTAATTCACCATACAGACTAAGAGCACTAACACTAACTCGAGCATTGAATCAGACTGAATTTCTCTGCATTTTATTTTACTTGGGATAGAAGAAAAAACAAAACAGCAACCTCGGAAAGGGAATCTGTGTTGCAAAGAAAATAGAAAACCTTCAAACAGCTAACCCCAACTCTTTCCTTTTTGTTAACCAAAAAAAAAAGTTAAATCTTTTAGTTAGGCATGGCATGGGAAAAAGAAAAGAATCCACCTAAATACTGTTTACAGCCAACTCCAAAAGCATACAGCCATTTAAAGGGGAATGTCATTGGGTATATTACGGTATCTTCCTATTTGGAGAAATAGAATTTGAAGAAAGGGCCTTCTGGCACTTATACCATGTTTAAAACCAACTGTTGTGAGAGTAGGGTGACTTAGTTAAACCTCATTATCCCAAACCCATTTTATGTCGCAGTGCAATTTACAACAGTCAAGATAATCCAATCTTTCCAGGAAACAGACTGAAATGGAAACAGAAAACAAATCCTCGGGTGAGCAACACTACCTGTTACAGAAGTGCACAGGAGATAAGATACCAAAAGGAGATCCCATAGCCAGAAGAAGATCTCCCCTCTCATTTGAGGGTGATATGTTAAGATTTGGCAGATCCTAGTAGAAATTACTTGAGATGTCAATCATTCTCAAGAATACACAATAGAACAGGAAAAAGAATACTGCCAGAAAATGTAACTCTTTTGCACATTTATTTTCCATGTTGCGGCATACTAACAATATCATACTAGAAGAGATGGAGAGTGGGAGAGCTTGAGAGTACCTCCGATATTACAGAGGAAATACCGAGAAGGGCAACTTTAGCAGTTGACCTACCCATCAAATTTGGGTTGCTTGACTGTCCCCCTACCATATGATTCTGCCTCTTCATGGAAGACTGCTCAACCTAGAACATTCAGTTGAAAGTTTGTGTGACATATCTCACGTTGGAATTCTTTTTGACTTCTGAGAGACATCAACTATGAGTCTAGGATCATTGCATCTTTATTTAAAGGGTTAAAAGTCCAGCTTATGCATAAAATTCAAAAAAAAACATGGCAGGAAATATCTCCTTGTTCAAGGAACAAATTTGCTACAAAGTGCAAACACCCATTAATTTCACTAAATTCACAAATCAACACTACCAATAAACCAGGCATCTACGAGCCAAAGCATAGATTTTAAAAGCTCATAACTCATTCCTATTTGTTGATGGTATTAGAGTCCGGGTACTTTATTTTCATTTGTCTCCATAAAAGGGAATTCTTTCCATTCATAAGTTTGACTCAGTTCAGATGAATTTACACGAGAAACGAATTTACCTGGGTTTGTATAGCATCTGTTAAAGGTTGAGGCCCATCAGTAGACAAGGCTAAGGACCAACCAACCTCCCAACCATGCTCCATTGAGCCAGAAGTACCTTGAATCAGTGATTGGACAGCAGTAGAAGATACGGGCACGTCAATCTGTACATCACACATCATGTCTTTAGTTTCAAAACGCACTTAGAACATATCAGATAACAAAAAATGCAACTAATATATTCTATGGAAAAAAAAGGAAATCAAGTACTTAAAGACATGATTAGTAATCACTCAAGTTGAAGCATCATAACCACTGTTGTCAACTAGAAGTGTAATATTAAAGGGAAACATCAAATTTCCTTATAAGGTATAAGACAATACATTAATTAATACCAATGGAAACTACAAATGAGATAGAGAAAATATCAAAGTACGTGAAAAACATTACCACAATTAATTTCCATGCATGTGAATGCAGTCAACTCAACAAATGCCTACCAATGCCAATAGTCGTGCAGAATACCAATGGGGAACTCGCTCATCTGACCTCTTAGTGCCATCTTCCACCAATTTATTTTCCTTATAATCAAATGAAAAATAATAACTTGTAAGCCAATAATTTGAGTTTGTCAAGAAGTACAAAAATAATAAAAGTCCTCGTGTAATATCTAATGCAGTGGTTAATGGTTATACCTCTACCATTATATCAATTTTAGCACCAGGAATCATCTGTGGTTTCTCCTGCGAGAAATCGGAAGCAAGAATTAATGGTTTGTGCATAGTCTCAGTACAAAGTAACAAAAATATATGTAACAAATTAACCAAAATTCCAACCAGAGATATGCTTTCCCGGTGTTGTAGAGATAGAAATGGCTCAACAATGGAAGCAACAGTCACAACCAACGACTGTGTATCTTTATAACCGCTGTTGATTTGCTCAACTGCTGGAGCAAGACTAAAAGAAGCAGGCAACAACATTCCAGAGGCTGAAAGTGTCGTATTGCCAGAGCTACGAAAAAAACACCAAACGAAAACTGACTCACTTCACAACACAAAAAACCAAAACACTGGAGGAGATTTCAGCTCACTGCAGGCAAAATGGCTTCGAAAAACCATTCATAAAACTGCATATGACTACATGAGCTCTTAGAGTGGTAAGTATTCCCTATATATTGAAAGGGTTCTCATGTAATTGAAATTGTAAGAGCTATTCAAATTATTGCAAGAGTTCTCACCTAAACTGATTAGTTTTGTCACCAACTATGGTAACTGAAAAAGCCGAAAAATCACATCCTTGACTTCATTTTTTCGCAAAACCACTTCATTACTTGGTCTCAGTTTTAAAGTTGCAAACCAATAGTTGGACTTCATCTAATGACCAATCAGTCCTTCTAGCACCCCACACAAGTGCACACACTCACATTCACTGTGGGCCCCCAGTGTGCACCACACACAAGTGTGCACACTCATACACACACTCATACTCACTGCCTAAGTGTGCACCACAGACAAGTGCGCACACTCATATTCACTGTGGCCTCAGCATGCACCACACACAAGTGGGCACACTCATACACACTCATTGCCCGAGTGTTCACCACGTACAAGTGCGCGCACACACACTCACATTCACTGTGTACGCGCACTCATTCACACGCTCACACTCACAGCCTGATTGTGCACCACGTACAAGTGCGTGCACTTGTGTCTGGTGCTAGAATTTTTTAAACTAATCCAATGCAAGTTTGTACAAGCAAACAACTTTTGTGTATCCATTTATATGTGCACTAAAAAAAGTGCTAACTACGAGATATTCGTAAGAGATTTGAAAATTTACTGTATAGATACAGGTTAGAAACTTACTTGTAGAGGTGAAAAGCATGGTTTCTCATCTTCAGTCCTTTTGGGTCCTGAAATTAATAGAAAATTTGTCACCCACTTACAACAAGACAGAAGTGTGGGAAAAACAGCAATTGGAGAGAGAGAGAGAGAGAGAGAGAGAGAGAGACTAACAGGGCCTTGAACTCTGACCAAGACGGCGAAATTGCGAGCTACGTCGACGATTTCGGGCACACCCATGTGGGGAATTACTGAAATTGCAGAAAATTTGGAGAGGAAAATCGTAGGTGGATTGGAATTTCGATCGATTCGTTCCGTCACCCAAAAAAATACAGTAAATTTAAGGGGACACAGAGGATCGTGGGGGAGGGGAGGAATTGGGGTTTAGGATTTCGAGGTAACTGAGAAGAAGCGCAAACGACGTCGCAGCAATATTGTTAATTTTTGGGGACCGACTCTGCATGTTTTCTTCGGTATAATTGATTTATAGGGCCGACTATTTGCAACTATAAATTTTTTATACATAACCTATTCTAGGCTTAATCCACAAACCTTATAATAATTTGCTATGTGTAACTTAACAAATATCCATGAACTTTCAAAAATACCCTCCCACTCCACCGGTCATCTTCCTCCTCCCCCATTCCCTTCCCCTTCCCCTTCCCCTTCCCCTTCCCCTTCTCTCTCTCCCCGTTCTCTCTTTTGCGCCATATAAAAATTAAGGAAAACCGCATGATTTCCACAGGAACTTAGAAGAAAGATTTTGGCTCTATTTGGAACCCGTGGAAAGGAAAGGAAAAGAAAGACAAATTAAAGAATCTTCCCTTCCATTGTTTAGTTGGAAGAGAAATAGTGAAGAAAATAAGAATTTCAAGTGTAGTGAATAGTAATTTTTCCCTTTAATTTTCCTTTCATTTCCTTCTCTTTTATTTTCTTTTCTTTTCTTTTCTTTTTTTTCTCTTTCCATAGGTTCCAAACAAAACTTTAAGCATTTCACCAATGTGTAAAATTTGGGTCACTTGAATACCAAAGTAAAATACTCACGAGTCACACCTGGATGTGGTTTTTGGTTTGGGAAAATCAAACGATAACTGCCACACCACCACCACCATCAGTTGCGTCCCACCATCACCAACACCACCCTTTCAAAAAAAATCTCGACATGTTCGGATACAAAAAACCGAAAAATTTTAAACAATTCCAGGTTTTAAAATTCAAAAATGTTTACAAAATTCAGATTCTAATACCTGAAAATTATAGACATTCAGGTTTTGATATCTGAATTGTAACAACTCTAATTTTTAGTAAAATAAAAATCTCGTTAAATATTTGAAAATCCTTATTTAAACCCTAAATTGCTTAATAAAATTTCCTTTTAACTTTAATAATCCGTGATAATTAGATTTGAGACTTATAAAATTATATCTTTTCGCACCGGACAATCTAGTCTTTTTCTAAAGACAAGTATGCTTATAGAAGCACTTGTATATTTTCCTAGTGAGTAAAATAAAATCTTAAAATTATATTTCTTAGCTAGAAATCCTATTTGGCAAGTAAAATTAGCTTTCAACTGATTAGTTAGAGGAACCTAATTACCATTTCACATAGTTGCATTTCCCTAACCCTAGATGAATCTTATGAACCTTTTGGATCTAAGGAAGTAATTATTTTGCTTCCAAAAGTAGAAAACTTAGGCTTGTCATGCATGCAAACCTAAGAATTATAGCCTTAAACTTAATTACCCACCAAAGTTACTTTGCTAGATTTTTTTTCTTCCTTTGGTACACATACAAGTGTGTGTGTGTGTGTATATTGAAAAATCCTAGATCACCTAGGTTTATAAATATTTGCTATGTATGAATTCTTTAATAAATAAGCCACCAATCAATCCAAATGCAGGAACGAAAAACAATCAAACGATAACACCAGGATATACGTGGAAAACCCTAAACGGGAAAAAAACCACGGGAAGGAATCAAGCACTACTAAATACGAGGTTACAAGAAGTCTTACTATAAGTTTGAACTCCACAAACCTAAACCTAGACGCTCTTGCCGAATCCACGTACACCTCTCTGAATGCTTGACCGCCGCTGCCTTGAATCCACAAGCCTTCCGTTTGCCTCCCGAAAATCCATCGAAGGACTTGAACTTGCCTAGGAATCCTCCTTAGGGCTTTTCTCAAATAAGTTGAAGAAGACGTTGAAACCTCTTGAAGATGTCTTGTACACTCAATGATCCATCGATCCCATTGTACTCCAAGATTCAAAAGAATAAAAACCCTCTTTCGTGTAACACAATATGGCTGCCTCCTTTTTTTTTTAATTTCTTTCGTTCCACTCAGGGAAGAAAGCATCTCACACCTTTTATATAAATAGGCTACTTAATGTATCCTTGATTTTCAACTTGTATATTCCGTGAAGTTTCCATAAACCGAAAACAGGATTTCCTTGATTTTTCTTTCTTTTCGAAGTGCCGAATATTGAAGCCCTTAATTGCCGATCTTCCTTGATTTTCTTCCACCTAAAAACTCAATCTCTCGATTACATATTATTGATTTCCTTCCACTTCCTAAACAGACACTCTAGAAACAAAAATAAAATACAACTCGATAAAAAAGGGATACAAATAAATGTGTGTTTTGTCATAGAATTTGCCAACACAGAAAGACCGTGGCTATGGCCCTAACATACATATATATATATATATATATATATATATATATAATAAGACTACCATATTCATGACTATAGACATATATGCACTTTGTAGGGAAGTTTTAACCATTGAATATTGTCTTGTCATTGAAAGCCTTACATTTAATCATTACACTTCCTATAGACTTAGCAAGACTACTTAGACCTAAGTATACATAGTTAAATATATAAAAGCTTACCATAATCATACCTATAGATACATAGATATACTTTCTAGGAAAAATCTTATCCATTAGATAATGCCTTGCACTTGAAAGCCTTACACTTATCATTACTCTTTCCTAGACTTATTGGGGCTACTTGGTACCTAAACTCACACATGTATATATACACACACACTCTCTCTCATGATACACACACACACACACACACACACACACACAGAGAGAGAGAGAGAGAGAGAGAGAGAGAGAGAGGCCGAGAGTGAGAGTGAGAGTGAGTGAGGTGTGTGCATGTGTTTGCACACTCCCACAAGCTACCTCTTTAGCCTCAAGCCTAATTACTACTTTTCAACCCATTTTAGACTACTTTAAACATGAAATGTAGCCTTAATCATCCTAGAAATTGACTTACAACCTAGATCTAGGATTGACTAAACATGGAAGGCTATTTCTTTTAGCATCATTAGACTCGTAAGACTTGCAACCTAGATTATAATCACCTAGGATTTACTTACAAGCCTTAGAAAATCCCCATGATCACCTAGCCTTGCACCTACCAATGGATTGACAAGTGAGGGAAAGATTTGGCATGCTTAAAAGTGTGATTGGACAAAACAATGAGAGGAAGAGAGAGAGAGGAGTGGCCGGCCATGAGAGGGAGAGGGAGAGGGAGAGCCCAACATTTTGCTATAAATAGCATCTCATTCTTGTCATTCAACTCACACCTTTAAATCCTTCAACTTCTCTCTCTAGAATTCTTGTATTTGTGCTTTATTCTTCCTTTGTTCTTGAGTTTCTTCTTGAGTTCTGCAAGAAACTCATCCAAGGCCACCACTAAACCACCACTCGATCCAAAAAAATTAGTAGTTTAGTTAAGAATTAGTTTTGAGAAAAAAAAAAGTCTTATCTTTTCTCTTTCGAAACTACCATAAGCTTACCGTAGGAAGTCACTCTGTTTGATAGCCAACGTACTTTTTCTGTAGCCGTACCTACCGCCAAAAAGAATGGTAGAATATTTCTACTCACTTTCTCTAGTAAAAAGAAAACTATAGATATTTTTATGTTTGAAAATGAATGTTAAGTTAAAGTACTAAAAATAGCTAGTAAACTTGTTTTACTAAAATTTCAAAATGAAATATGATCATGTAGAATATTCTTACCCCCTACCTCTAAGTATAAATAAAAATGTGTATATCGTTTGTATTGTTTGAAATGCATGAGAACTTGAAAAGTGTTTTACTAAAGGCTTGAAAAGAAATATGACTATATTGAATAATTCGACTTTATTTTCTGGAAAAACATATGTTGTTCTAAACTTCCTAAAAAGAAAAGAGAACAGATTTTGGAAACATAAACTTGAATGAAAGTATTCGTATTTTGATCTTAAGGATGGTTATGAGCATGTATATGTGATTACTTGGATTACTTGTTTAATGTGTGAAAAAACATAAGTGGTATTCACTCCAAAGACGTCCGTCCATGTGACACTATGCTTTAAGTTGTGTGCTAAATGTTTGAGCATAATTGCGTAAACCTAGGGATAATACGAGCATGATAAGTAATATAGAGTGGGATGGTCATGCTAATTTCAAGATTACAATGAATGATTTATGTGTACTTACGTAAAAGGTCCTGTCACGGAGTCTATACATGCAAACGAGAAATAGAAATCGAAAGTAAAAGCATGACACCTAGGGTGTGGATAATGTTTTGAAATCACAATGTGGCCGGACGTGGTAGCCCATTGTGTGGTATGTGTTGCCAATGGGACCGGTTGTGGTAGTCTCATTGGAGGTGTGACTTGGTTATCCACGGAGAAGAGCCAAGAAAATCGCAATGTGGCCGGACTTGGTAGTCCATTGTGTGAATTATGAAAATTGCAGTGTGAACGGACGTGGTAGCGCACTATGTGTACGGATTTGAAAACCGTAATGTGACCAGATTTGGTAACCCATTGTGTGTGTTGCCAATGAAGCCGGATGAGGCAGTTTCATTAGTAACGCGTTTAAAAAATGCTTTTTGAAATGTTGATTTTGTAAATGAAAATGAGACACGGTCTATGATGAGTTGCATAGGAGAAACACAGATATCACAGACACCAATATTAGTTGAATAGCGAATGTAGATTGTCATTATTAAGTGTTTTATTGAATATGCAAGTGCTATTTGAAATTTCTAAGTGGCATATTATTTCTATGACCTATCATTTGTAATTTATGGGTTAGCGGGTATGAGATTATTCTGCTGAGCTCTCGTAGCTAATGGTGTTACATTTAGTGACCTTGACATATTATACTGGTAGCGACGCTGATATAATGTGTCAGATTTTGTAAATGACCAGGGAGAACTGTACACCTTGGAGGCTTTCGGAGCCGAAGAGTTTGCTAGGATGGAGGAGCAGGCGGAGCTGTAGTTAGGAACCTTAATTTCCTCTCCCTTTATGTAATGAAAGTAATTTTATGGGGGTTATGATGTAATAATGAGCCAGACTCTATTTAGATTTTCAATAAAAATTGTTTACTTAACGTTCCAAAAATTCAGAGCGTTACATGGATAGTTTTCAAAAATGCATTTCGTGCATTCGCAATTGACATCAGGTATTTTGATAATGCGCAATAAACAATTCATACTTTCAAATCCGAAAAATATGTCATGTTCAAGTTTTAAAACCTGAAAAAGCTTATGAGTTTCAGATTTTTGAATCCGAAACTATAATCAATATCAGAAATCGATGTTCAAAAAAATTTCATTGTTTTTCATTTCAATTTTGTTAGATCTGTAACTTTTTGGTTCAATCAAACACAGAAGCTATCAAAAATTTGGAGAAAATTTGTAGTCTTGTTTCCATCGATCGACGAGTAGCAAATAAAGGCGAACGGAACGTTTTCTATTTTCCTCGAAAATGGTTGTGGAGATTTCCTCCTTGTCTTTTTCAGGAGTTAATTCCTCTACATTGTTCTTCTTCAATCTTTTTCCCTTTCAGCTCTATGCTGGAGCAACAAAGGAAGAGTGAGAGCTTGCAGATATACAAGTGGTTATGGTGGAAATTGGGAGGGAGGGAGGAACTGGTGGTGGTTATGGTGGAAACATGAGAGGGAGGGAGGAAGATGGGTGGCCCAAGGTGGGTTGTGTTTCGTAATCTTAAGAGTATTTTTGTCCATTTTTTAAAGGGCATTTTTGTCCAAAAATGGTTCATTTTAAAACAAGCTACGTATAAAAAATTTGTGGTTTCAAATAGCTCGGCCCTTGATTTTCACCACTTTTTTCCCCAAATACACACCCTAAATAGCCATCTTGTTTTTCCCCCTTTTTTTGTTTGAACAAAACTCATAAACTTTGTTTGGGACCTACTTAAGTTCTCATCCTAGTGAGTTTAAATCAAAGTTGTCAATCTCGTACCAACAACAAGCGTACCGTTTATTTTATTGGGATGGTACGTACCGGTATCGTTTCGGAATGACCGCAAAATATATATTATATACTTTTATGAAAAACCAAAAAACTTAAAATCGAGAAATAAAATAAATTCTAACACTTTGATATACCTTAACATTAGTCCTGATAACAAATTAAGATGATTAATATATTAAAGAGTCCAAATTTTGTGAAATCATCTTAAATAATACTAGTACCTTTGTTTGTTTTCAAGTTTAACTTTGTTTTGTTTTTGTTTTTAATCATTACCTTATTTCTCTTTTCAACTATTACCCTAATTTTTCAATTATTACTTTCATTTCTCTCTCTATCTCTCTCTACTCATTATCCATTTGTCCAATTATTACCGTATTTTTTTGTCCACCGACTACCAAAACAAAAATACTCAAAGATGGAAATCAAAAAAAGCACTTCTTTATTAACCAAGAGAAAAAAAAAAAAATTTTGTACCGGCCTAGATTCCGGTACAAGTTTGATATCGACCGGTACAAGACGGTACACTCGGTATGTCTGGTATAGGCCAGTATTTAGGACAGTAAGGGAACACTTATGTATGTGTGCCGTTTTATTGCCGATACAAGTCGATACGGTGCAGGATTTACAACATGTTTTAAATATTTATGTTCTCATCCTTAAATTGGATGATCAGATATGTGGGCCAAATCTTTATTTTAGTGTACATGTGGCGTCACGTGTCGAAAATAAGAAGCCACATGTGATTTAACGGAGCCGTTAATTCAAGTCAGCAAAATCCGTCAATAATTTAACGGATTTAGATGGTAGGGGGTTGATTGAATAATAGTCATAGTTCAAGTGTGTAATTAAAGTTTTTATTGAAATTTGAGTGTCTATTAGACACCGAAGGTCAAAGTTCTTGAGGTATTTCAAAATTTTTCCTACCAAAAATTGACACCAAGACCTCAAAATTCACAATAACCATAAGCTTCCCTTCAACTTTGAGAAATTCCAATTTAACCTCACAACAAAATATTTACTCTCTGTGTCCCAAATTGGATGACAATTTTTTATATTTGTGCAAATTTCAATTCATTATATCTTTCAATATGAATTTCTAAAAATATGCAATATAATTCTTATTTGATAGTTCTCGATTAGTTCTATTATACAAAATTTTTAAAATTATGAAAAATATTATATGTTGAAAGATATAAGTAATGAAAAATTGCACAAATTTTAAAAATTGTAACTCTTTTTGGGACGGCAGTAGTAATATTTCCAAAGTACATACATTGCCTCACCAAATAAGTATTTCTAAACAATTAGTCCTTAAAAATCTCATAGAATCAACAATTTAAAAAAGAAAAGAAAAAGAGAGAGAATCTCTATTATAAAATAGAAGGGTGTGGGAACAAATTGTTGTAACGGCTCAAATTGGTTTAATCCAAGTGTTGATGTGTACTCTCCAACTCTCTTAAAAAGTGCCCACAATCTTTCAAATATTTCACAAAATTGTCATCTCTTCTTTTTACCCAGCTTCTGTCGTTGGCGTAATAATAATAAAAAAATTACAGTTCATGTCCTTTAGGTCCCCACCCCTCTTTCTCTCTCTTTCTCTCTTCTGCCATCTTTCGAATCCCCACCGAGGTCTACAAATCCCATCGGAAGCTAGGCCAAAAAATATTCCCTCAGGATTTTTTATTTATTCCGGGGAAATTGGTTAAAGAAAGATGCGTGAAAACTGGGCCAAGAAAGCTCCGTGAAAGCAAAGGTAATAAGTTTAACAAAGAAACCATTTTTTTGAAAGTCGTGTAAAACATTCCTTTGGGATGTTTTTGAAAGTTTTTTGTGTCTGTTTCTTTTTAGGGTGCAAGTAGTGTTTAAATTTCAATCTAGCTGCTGTTCCGGGTGGAATTTGTGTCTGTTCTGAGTATTCAAGAAATTTGGGTGATTTTTTTTGTGTGGGTGGGTGAGTGTGTTGTTAAATGTTATACATAATCGAGTTTTGTTATTTTGACTACTCTTGACGTTCCGTTTTGAATGATAGTTTAGTAGTTTAGTCCGTGCCCAAATCCATGTGTTTGAAGACCCTTCTTTTTCTTTTTCTCCCTTCCTTTTTCTATTATTATCGGGTTGCCCGTGCCTACGTGGGTAGAAATTGATGCAAATATTGGCATAAATTGAACTTCAGAATAGTAATTACATGGGTACATTACCGGCAAATTGACCCAATTCCAATCGGGGTGGATAGTGTCGTAGGCACGGACAAGCACTATGCCTTCGGTGATCACTTACACTGAGGTATTTCAACCAAAGTCTGAGTTCTCTGTAACTTTTTTTGATGGCCTCTTTTTTTCTCGCGGTTGAACTAAATTTTTTTTTTTAAACTCTTTATATGGTTAGTTTATGGCGTTTGACAACCATTAGTAATTGAAGTTACATTGAGATTTCTGATTTCTGGGTTCTAATATGTTCTTTAATTTCTGCAAATGGGTTTAATGTACGTGGTGGGGAATTCATAGTAGTGCTATTTTAACTTTTTTTTACTTGGTATTTACTGAGATTCTATAAGCAAATTGATAGTTCTTTAAAGTTAACTTAAAAGTTTACACACTAATGAATAATTTAGTGTTTCAGCCAATAGCTAGCAAGTGCTATAAGCACGAGCAAGCAATTCCAACTAGAGTGCGTAGTACCATAGACACGGACAAACACTAGTCAACTTAGAAGTAAACCAAGTCCAAGACCTTAGTTATATGAGAATAACTTATTCACGGAGCTTCATGAATAAATTATTACGAAGCACAATCTCGGTCGTCTAAAAGTATTTTAGATAATCCAGATTAAAAACAATGTATTACCGATAATAGCGATAATAGATTATTTTTAATCCGAATCATCCAAAACACTTTTTAATCCTCATACTGCATACATGATCTCAATTCTCATCACTCATAGATTTTAGTAGTTTGAGATATATTTTGAAGACACTTTTAAGCTCTCGCATGCGCACACAAATTATGTGCCTTAGTCTAGGACCTTATATTTTTGCTAGACCATATTACTAGTATCAATTATTAACCACCAAGCCAGTAGCCAGATGACCAGGACTAGCTAGTAACCAGATAGATTACTCAGGAGCAGAAGCTCTAGAAATAATCAACCAACAACCCAGGTGCCATATAGGGTTAGTATTCCAACTACTAGTAGGCACTCGGTTTCGGAAATTCCGGAATCACACCAAACACAGCATCCAAGAGAGGATGAAAATTTGATTGGAATAAGATTGTCTGATAATCAAATACCACATGGTGTTTATACACATCACAATAACACAGTAGAATCACCTACTGCTAGTGAGATGGCTTTTACCATTAATAATGATAATAACGCCTGATCAGAGAAAAGAGATTAATAAAGAATTTCAACAGCCTAAATACCAAGAATTTAGGACTTGGTACTTTGCAAAATACAATGCTGATCAATTACAAAAGTTCAAAAAAGAATTTTATGATTGGCTTGAATATTCAGGAAAAATAATGCCTTTTACACAATGGTTTTATGGAAGGCATTGGATAGAAATCGATAAGTCTATTAATGTAATACAAGACTATCATAGAAATTGGAGAGATATGGCAGGAAATGTCATTAAAGCTGTCCATCCTCCAACAATACCGTTGTCAATTGAGGGCAACGCTAGTAATGATCCACCTTTGGAAACTACTGCTTTTGTTAAACCTACAAATACTGATCCAAATGGAAAGGTTTATAAGCAGAATAATCATACCAATGTTTGTCTTAATACCATAGGAGATCAATTGATCCGTATGGAAGAGCAAATAGCTCAAACCAGAGAAGACATTAGGAATATGTCTTCCAAGACTGATAATAAGGAGGATGAAATTTCACCCTCAAATATTCGACCACCATTGCCAATATCAGGATTTAATTTAACTAATCCTAGTAAGAATATTGAATTGGTAGAAGAGTTACAAAAAAGATTTAAAGGGTTAACTCTTATGACCATAACAGAAGAACAAGAGATGTCTCAGCAAGAGGTTGCTGAATTAGAAAGTTCTTTTATCCAGTCTCAAATAGAGACTATTAATAAAATCCAATATACTCCTAAATCATTCCCAGGTGGTGGAGCTGATAGATATTATTATCCAAGACCTACCCCTCAAGATATGCTTTATGAGGAATCTGGTTACCAAAAACAGATGTCCTATAGTGGTAGAACCATCTATGAATGGAACATAGATGGAATGACCGAATACCAAATTTTTGGAGTCGTACATCAAATGATGATGTATAGCACAATATGTAGAAACAATAGGAATGAGGATAAAGAGATTGCTGGATGGATCACAGTTGGATTCACTGGCATGATCAAAGGTTGGTGGGATAATGTTCTCACTGAAAGCCAACGGCAAGAAATTTTAAATGCTGTTAAAACTGAACCCGGTAGTAGTGTGAGACAAGATGCCGTTTACACACTGGTTCAATCAATAATTTTACACTTTGTTGGTCATTGGGATAACCAACGAGAAAGAAGCAGAGAGTTGCTTCAAAATCTAAAATGTCCAACGTTAACTCATTTTCGTTGGTATAAGGATGTGTTTCTTGCAAAAGTAATGCAAAGGGTTGATGCTAATAGTGAGCATTGAAAATCCAAATTTGTGGATGGTTTACCTTATTTCTTTGCGGAGAAAATAAGGAAGAAAATGAGAGACCAAAATAATGGTTTAACTATTGATTATGATAGATACACCTATGGTCAATTAATATTCATAATAATACAAGAAGGTTTAACTTTGTGCAATGATATAAAATTGCATAATCAATTGAAAAAGCAAAACCTAACTGGTAAGCAAGAGTTAGGACAATTCTGTGACCAATTTGGTTATGATATGCCTCAATACTCAAAACCTCTTAAGGGTAAGAGTAAGAGTAGTAATAGCACTACTCGAAAATATGCCAAAAAGAAATTTGGTAAAAAGAAACACAAGGACAAAGATAAAAATGAACCATCTAGTTCAAAGAATAGCTCTGCTAAGAAGCAGAAAAATAAAGCTGATAAGAAGATTACTGCAAAATGTTTTAAATGCGGTAAAATTGGCCATTATGCCAATAAATGCAAGGCCAAAAAGAAGCTGGATGAGCTTCAACTGGATGAAGAGTTAAAAGAGACTCTTTATAAAATTTGGCTTGATTCAAGTGAATCTGAACCCGAAGATCAAATAAATGATCTTTCTAGCGAAGAAGACACCTCTTCGACTTCTTCAGGGGAAGAAGAAATAGCTAAAAATTGCAGTTGTAATGATATTAAATGTTCTACTTCCGACAATTATTGGAAGGCAATAGTTGAGATGAATGGTCTCAGTATCAATGTGCTTACTGAGAAACAACAGGGTCTTTTAGAGATCATTGATCAGATTGAAGATCCTCAATTAAAAATGAAAATAATTGAAACTTGTTTATCTTCAATGAAAGAAGAAGAGGAAGAAAAGCCCCATCTTCCTAATGAAAATTATAGTTTGAAAACTGTTCTTGATAGATTAGAACAGGTAGACAATTTGAAACCTGTCACTATTCCTGAATTAAAAGCAGAAGTAAATATTTTGAAAGCAGAAGTTAAATTGTTAACAACTTTCAAGAATAAAGCTGCTCAAGAATTTTATGACATTAAGACAAGATTGGTTGTCTTAGAAAATAAAGGTGAGTCAAGTAAGACTGATGATTTGGCTTACTTAAATTCGATTAATAAAGTGGTTTACCAAAAATGGCACATTAAAGTTAATTTGGTAATTCACAAAGAATATACTATCAACAATATTATTGCTTTAGTTGATAGTGGTGCAGATATGAACTGCATCCAAGAAGGAATAATACCAACCCAATATTTTGAGAAAACTTCTCAAAGCCTCACTAATGCTAGTGGAGCGAAAATGATAATTAAATACAAGCTCAATAATGTTTATATTTGTAACAAAGGAGTTTGTTTGGAAACAACTTTTCTTTGTATAAGAAATCTTCAACAGGAGTTAATACTTGGCACTCCTTTTCTCTCAATGCTGCTGCCAATGAAGACCAGCACTGCAGGTATAACTGCTCAGGTAGAAGGTCACGAAATCTTCTTTGAATTTGTGTCTCCACCTGTATACAAAGAAATAAACGATATTATGAGAAAAATTTCTCAAAAAGATAAACAAATAAATTTTCTCAAAAAGGAAATTCAAATTATGAATATTAAAGAAGCTTTGCAAAAGTTTTCTTTAAAAGAAAAAATTTCTCAAATTGAAGAAAATTTCAAAAAAGAAATTTGCAGTGATATCCCAAATGCTTTCTGGGATAGGAAAAAATATATTGTTTCATTACCTTATGAGAAGGATTTTGATGAAAAAAAAATTCCTACAAAAGTTAGGCCTTCTCAAATGAAACAAGAATATTTAAAATTGTGTCAAAATGAAATTGACAGTTTACTCACAAAGCAATTAATAAGAAAAAGCTACTCCCCATGGAGCTGCACAGCTTTTTATGTTAACAAAAATGCCGAAAAGGAACGAGGTGTTCCTAGATTGGTTATTAATTATAAACCATTAAATGAAGTTTTAATGTGGATAAGATATCCCATTCCCAATAAAAAAGATTTGCTTGATCGACTGAATAGGGCAGTCATATTTTCCAAATTTGATTTAAAATCGGGATATTGGCAGATTCAAATACAAGAATCTGATCGATATAAAACAGCTTTTACTATCCCTTTTGGTCATTACGAATGGAACGTAATGCCATTTGGCCTGAAGAATGCACCTTCAGAGTTTCAAAATATTATGAATGATATATTCTATCAACATGCTGATTTTGCAATATGTTATATTGATGATATTCTAATATTTTCTGAGAACATAGATCAACATGTTAAGCATCTTAGAATTTTTAAAGATGTGATTAAAATAAATGGTCTTGTTGTTTCGGCTCCTAAGATGAAGTTATTTCAAAATAATGTGAGATTCTTAGGACATAATATTCATCAAGGGAAAATTATTCCCATTGATAGGAGCATAGAATTTGCTTCAAAATTTCCCGATGAAATTAGGGATAAGACCCAATTGCAGAGATTTCTTGGAAGTCTCAATTATATTGGAGATTATTATAAAGAATTGGCACAGGATTCGGCACCTTTATATGATAGGCTTAAGAAGAATCCTCCTCCTTGGTCTGAACAGCACACAAGAGCTGTTCGCAAAATAAAGCTGAAAGCTAAACAGTTACCTTGTTTAGCAATAGCTAATCCGGATTGGAAAAAGATAGTTGAAACTAATGCCTCAAATATCGGTTATGGAGGTATTTTGAAACAATACAATGAGAATTCTAATAAAGAAGAATTGGTTAGATTTACTTCTGGTTTGTTTAAAAATGCTCAGACCAATTATAGCACTGTGAAGAAAGAAATTCTTTCTATTATTAAATGTGTTAATAAATTTCAAGATGATTTGCTCAATCAACAATTTTTGCTTAGAGTTGATTGCAGTGCAGCAAAACAAGTTTTAAAGCAAGATATTAAAAACTTGGCTTCAAAGCAAATTTTTGCTAGATGGCAGTCTGAATTATCTGCCTTTAACTTTGATATAGAATATATCAAGGGAGAAAATAATTCTCTACCTGATTTTCTTACAAGAGAATTTTTACAGGGATGAATCATCAAAACTTTGTCCAACAGAGAACTCAATTTGAGCAATGGTTGGAATTGCAAAGAGGACTTTTCAATACAAAGGTCGAAATGACTATACTCAAACGGCCACATAATAGGACCAATTTAATCCGATGGATTAGGGTCAGAGAAGCAATGCTTCGCCACTATGCTCAATATGGATCTGATGATGATCAAAACTGGGAAATAGCGATGATCCAGTTAACAATACAAAGTCTTCAAAGGAAGCTAAATACTTTGTCCTCTGTTTAATTTTTGCAGGATGAATAGACCTCCTGACCGGGGTCGAGGAAGAGGAAATTCCTCTCGTGGGCGTGGCAAATCGAGGGTCACGCAAGCTGATATTGAAGCCTACTTGAAGGCTAATAAATTGCAATTTCCATCTCTTACAGATGCTGCATCAGCATCATCAGGCCCTTCAATGGCGGAAGTGGTCCAAACTGAAGAGGTTTTCAAATTGGGTGAAAACCGCGAAACAATAATGATCCTGGAATCTCAGGATGAAGACAATAGCAACAATCCGTGGGAAATAAGGTCCCGCTATTTGGATACAATGGGGTATCCGGTCCCGGAAGGGAAATATAGATACATTTACGAGGCAATGCTCTCGGAAACAAATTCGGTGGAATTCCGCCATACTTATGAAACCAAGATGGACAATAAGGGTCCAATCAATTATAGCAGGGCCATAATAAGGATGGTCATTCCATTTCACAAGTGGGGAATTCACCCACAGCAATCTAAAACTTTGACAATAAAAGGTGAAAATGGAGTTCCAATTCATTTTAATTATTGGGACTACGTTGAAGCCTGATCAAAGGCTTTTTATTACCAAAATCCAAAAAAGAAACACTCATGGTTTCTGAAAATATGTCCAAAATTGATTGGCAAAAATGAACAACCAAATTGGTTTATTAATTGGTGGTCTAAATTTGGACCAAAATCTGATATTTTACCAATTGAGGTACAGAAGGAACTTAAGTTCTTCGAAGATAACCATCCTCAATTAAGGGGAACTAATACTTCTGAAGGAAAATCGTTCCTTTTCACAATGATTACTTTTGGGATTCCTTGGCTCTGGAAATGGGATCTCGCAGTTGGGAGGAATAATTTGGGCCTCCCTATCTTACAACGAACCTTCCAATACAAATGGTGGAAGGGTATAGACCTGGAGCAGACATTTTCAGAAATTCGGAATGTCACTCAAGAATTGAAGACCCAAATCAAAAGAAAGGACAAAATGGCAATCAAAAATCCTTTCTTGGAAATATCGGCTCAAATCAGAGCTCAACATCCTAATTTGACCGATGATGAAGTCGTAATCAAAACTATGGACTTCATGAAGGAACAATTCTTGCAGACAGTCCACGCCACCCAGTCTGCAGTTGATGACGAATCGATGACATCAGCCAAGAGCAATGAGGACGACAATAATCCCTTCACATGCTTAGCAGGGGAATCACAGGACCCCTACGAAGATGAAGGAACTCAGGCACCTACTCTAGGTGACTTTTGGGACAGCATGACGGAAATGATGGCCGAGCAGCTGTCCTCTCGCAAGGGCAAGGAGAAGTATCAATGATGTTGCTTCAACTTCAATTCAAAGTTTCAATAATGAATGCTTCCAAATAAAGTCCGGGAGCACACTCAATAATGTGGAGTAATTTTCAAAATACTCAATTAAGGAGTATTGTCAATTTAGGTCCAACAACTTTTAGGTAGAATGTTTGGTGTTGATGGGGCTCCTTTGCACCCGGCCAATGCTTTCCTTTAAGTTGTTATTTCATTTTCATTTACCTACTTAGTCCTGTTGAGTCCTCAATATAAGGGACGCGTCTTTCATTTGTTAGGCAGATTTTCTTTTTTCAGATTTTCTCTCTTCTCTGTAATCAGCTTCCGCCGCCTCTCTCCCACTTCAATAATATTTGCAGTCACTTTTCCTCCCATACAAGGTTAGCATTTATCGATCCTTATTGCATAATATTGTTTTCTGCAATCGTCTTTGGTATCAGAGCCAGAAATGGCTTAACATAGTGTGTTAGTACAAGCATAAACCATGATATCATGAGAAAGCCTTTTAACAAAAATATGTTATTTGAAAATTTTAAATGTAAGAAAGCATTCAAGGTAGTGGGACGTCACCCAAGTCGCATTCGGATTTGTCTGGCCGTTTGAACCCAGGGAGGGTGTGTTGGCCTATTGCTCCGGTAAATCGTTGACAGACGTGCTATCATGAATGTTCTCTTTCATTTAGTGAAAAAGATTGTTCATTTTGTTGTGTAAAAAAAAAAAAAAAAAAAGGCTGGAATATGGTATCAATTGGCTTATGTGAGTACTAACACAATCATCTCAATATGAGAAGATTATTTCGTTCTGATAATGATAGAGTAAAGAATTCCGAACTAGTGGAATATGCCAATGTGCAAGAACAATTGAATCACTGGACAATTCCTCCAGTGCGCCCTTCAACCATATATGGGCGTGGATTATTTGATTTAAGAAGTACCATGGCAATTAAAACCGTGGAAAAAACAGAGAGCCTAGAGTTCAATGATAAATTGATGCAAATATTGGCATAAATTGAACTTCAGAATAGTAATTACATGGGTACATTACCGGCAAATTGACCCAATTCCAATCGGGGTGGATAGTGTCGTAGGCACGGACAAGCACTATGCCTTCGGTGATCACTTACACTGAGGTATTTCAACCAAAGTCTGAGTTCTCTGTAACTTTTTTTGATGGCCTCTTTTTTTCTCGCGGTTGAACTAAATTTTTTTTTTTAAACTCTTTATATGGTTAGTTTATGGCGTTTGACAACCATTAGTAATTGAAGTTACATTGAGATTTCTGATTTCTGGGTTCTAATATGTTCTTTAATTTCTGCAAATGGGTTTAATGTACGTGGTGGGGAATTCATAGTAGTGCTATTTTAACTTTTTTTTACTTGGTATTTACTGAGATTCTATAAGCAAATTGATAGTTCTTTAAAGTTAACTTAAAAGTTTACACACTAATGAATAATTTAGTGTTTCAGCCAATAGCTAGCAAGTGCTATAAGCACGAGCAAGCAATTCCAACTAGAGTGCGTAGTACCATAGACACGGACAAACACTAGTCAACTTATAAGTAAACCAAGTCCAAGACCTTAGTTATATGAGAATAACTTATTCACGAAGCTTCATGAATAAATTATTACGAAGCACAATCTCGGTCGTCTAAAAGTATTTTAGATAATCCAGATTAAAAACAATGTATTACCGATAATAGCGATAATAGATTATTTTTAATCCGAATCATCCAAAACACTTTTTAATCCTCATACTGCATACATGATCTCAATTCTCATCACTCATAGATTTTAGTAGTTTGAGATATATTTTGAAGACACTTTTAAGCTCTCGCATGCGCACACAAATTATGTGCCTTAGTCTAGGACCTTATATTTTTGCTAGACCATATTACTAGTATCAATTATTAACCACCAAGCCAGTAGCCAGATGACCAGGACTAGCTAGTAAAACAAAAAACTAAAAGCATTTATTATACGAGATGGCAAAAGTAGGATCATCACAACCGTCCACGGCAGACAATATTACACAGAAGACTCACTCACATCATCAAACCGTGCCAGTGTACAACACCACAAGCTTGCTTACTACTACCACTGTAAGTAGACTCAAACCAGTAATACTACTGATACTAATCACATGGCAACTACCACCACACGTGGCGGACAGTGAACATTAAAGAACACTATTTACATGCACCACTGAGTAACTTTATCCTCCGCGATGCTCGCTCTTGGTCTCCCCACTGTAGAGCCTGTAATCAAGCAACACGTGTTAACGTTACTGTTTGCCACCAATAAATTTAGACTAGATTAGACTTGTTAATGGACCGGATCTAATCCGAATCCGATAACGTCAATCCGATAATCCGATTCCGATAATTCAAATACGGATCGAAAATCGGATAATCCGATCTGAAATTTATTTTTTTAAATTTTTTTTAAAAAAAGTAAATTTTTTATTTTGAAAAAAAAAAAGATTAAGAAGTTGTATTTTTTTTAATTTTTTTTGGAAAATATTTTTTCTAATTTTTTTTTTTTTGGCGAAGACTTTTGAAGTAAGATCCGGATCGGATTTGGCCCCTTAACATGCACAGACCAGATCATGCAAAATAATAAGCAGCCTCCCATCCAATCCGGGTCAATTTTGGGCTTTGGTGGTCTCTCCGGATTCCACAACAATAATCGAAATCAAATGTTTTGTAAAACTCAGTCGAGTATATCTTTAATCGATAGATACAGATACATGAGCAAAACAGATTTGTACAAGTTAAAAATGGACAATTTTGTCCACGTTGAAAAAATAACTTGATCAAACATCTATTGGTGCATGAATAAAACAGATTTGTATAAAAATGAAAAAAACAAATTTGTACAAGAATTTTCTTGTACAAATCTGTTTTCTCGTACAAATATGTTTTGTTCACATATTGATCGATCAAATTAATTTTTGCCAAGGACAACATACTCAACGAGCTCTGGAATATGCTCTGCAAGATGAAGGCTTAAAACTAGACCGAACTGGAGTACTGCAGCAAAGGGAAACCAGACTTGTCAAGCTACATGTATACGTACCAGTCGTAAACGGTAGGGGATTTTGGGTGCGGCTTGTCAAACACCGCACCACCAATACCCTTGGTGGCTAGGTTGCTACCCGGGTTGAACACACTCCTCCACACGTTCTCTTTACGCACCGCCGTCGGTGAGGGAGTCGTCGGCGTCATCGGCAACGATGTCGGTGTCTCGGGACCCGTCGGCATCGACAAGGACCTCTGAAACTGCTTGCTCCCCTCTCCTTCCCCCTCTGCCCAAAAGATCACCATAGAATCATGACACCAGCAATATAGTTACACAAAACGAGAAAAGAAAAATTTACTTTTATATACTAGAGTTCGTGCTAAATAAGGTGGCAGTTATGCATATCTCGATCATATTAATTTTTTTTTCTAACGTTCCAGATTAGCTTGAAAAAATTTCTCAAAAAATCTATTTTTCTCGAAAAGAATCTTTTTACGCTTTCAAACATCTAGTAATTGCACGATCAAAGTTCAAGATGAAACTACAGAAGCTCCACCATCCCAAAACATTTCCTAGAATCCCATAAGAAACCACTTTGTACAAAAATAAATTTAAAATATACACACTCTTAATCAAGCAAGAGAATTAGAGGCACAGTACCTTTGATGTTTAAGGTGCTTATCGTCCTAAGCTTGCCGAGGCCATGGTCTTGGTGCGGGACAGGTCCTGCCATAACGTCATCCCAAAGCTTGTCCAGCAAACCCATCTTCTCTCTCTCTCTCTCTCTCCAACGGATCTGGTTCTACTGCGCTTATAAATAGATGAGGTTGTTGCTAAAACATCTCCTCACCAAAAGCGATTTTCAAGACCGTATTTTGCTACTTCCAAGTGTAGTACGTATTTTTTGGGCTGACCAAAAAAAAGTGTAGTTTCTTTAGGGGTTGTTTGGAAGTGCAAGAACCGGGTAATGTATAGCGAGAGCTGGGTGGTTTAATTTTGACCTTGCATCCTTATTTGTACAAGATTTTGCTAGGTTTTTCACAACAATTAATGCATTATTTTGATACTAGATGACATAGTTGAGTTGTGGATGCCATTGATTTTTGCGTAAATCCACTCATTTTTTTTTATTTATAATTTTTGAACGGCTCAAAACAGCTATCTAGTGACCGGAGTAGGCCTGACGCACTGTCGGTAGCCGATGGGTCTCCTCTTTGGTCGGTGTCCTTAGTTTCCTCGTAAAATATCTGTGCAAAAATAAGATAGCAATAAAATACTACTACATGGAAGTAGTGAAAGTGGAAGTGGAAATAAAATAAAACAATGTGGATAAGGATGAAGACTAGGAGTAGGAGTAATTAAATTAAGCATGGGACCCAGAGAAAATATCTCTTCCTTCATTCCTACGAGATCGGATGAGAGCAGATGAAGGGCTACTGTACGGGTGTCAGGTCGTAATTAAACGTTGTCCTCTTCCTCTATTAATTGTGGGGTCCACAGCTAATGGGTTTTCTGTATGTAAACACGTGGGGGCCACACATTGATTAAGGAGTAAGACCTACCCAATAATTTTTCTTGATTAAGGGGATCTGATGTGTGGATTAGTATAGTGCCGCTTAACTAGAGAGAGCTCCTGAGTTGTATTAAAAAAAACCTTGGGTACACCAAAATGTGTACATCATGGGAGGCGGGGGGGCTGCGGCGTGCTGCTGTCCCGGGTTTCCGGGCTCACTCCGGTCTCGCTCCGATGATCGGAAACGTTTATTTTGTAGAGCTCGTTAAATAGAACAACTATGCAAAAAATCAGCTTAATTGGATATCATTAAAGTACTTGATCGGAGCCTTTTTATCTTAAAAAGAATGGATCCGAAACACTGGATCAAATCCACTGTAACCCATGGACCGAGAGTTATGATAAAAAGAATGGATCCGAAACACTAGATCAAATCCATTGTAACCCATGGACGGAGAGTTATATGGGTTCCGATCAGATACTTAATGATATCCAATTAAACTGATTTTTTGCATAGTTATTCTACTCAACGAGCTCTACAAAGTGAACGTTTCTGATCATCGGAGCGAGACCGGAGTGGGCCCGAAAACCCGGGACAGCAGCACGCTGCTGCCCCCTTGGGGCAGCAGCCCCCCCGCCTCCGTACATGATGCGTATTCTGGGTTATGTGGAACTCATCTCTGGATTCTATGTAAATGACGAGCCGTTCAATTTGTTTAAACGTTTTTTGAAAACCTCTATAAAAAAATTAGCTCAATCGAATATTTATAAAATCATTATTTGTTAATTCAATTTTCAGTCACTGAGAATTCTTAGGAACCAAAAATTGAATGAAAACTTTTACGGATATTCAATTCAGCTTAATGCTTTAAAAATTCTTCTCAATATTTCGTTTGTTTAGAAGGAAAAAAAAAAAAACCTTCAATTAGGGGTGTCAAACGGGCCGGGTTGGCACGGCACGACACGGGCACGACACGGTTAAATGTGGCACGGCACGGGCACGGGCACGGTCATGCCCTAGCACAGCACGACACGGCACGGTCTTAGTGAGCACGTGAACGGGCACGGGCACGGTCTTGGTCTGGCATGGCACGACACGGCACGGTTTTAGTGGGCACGTGGACTGGCACGGGGCACGGACGTGGGCGGGCACGACACGGGCACGGCACGGAAGTTGGCCTGGCACGGCACAACACGACACTTTTTAGCCGGGCACGGGCACGACATGGTAGAAATAAGAGGAAAAAAAACTAAAATAAGAAAAAAAAAACATTATAGAACTAAGAGGAAAAAAAAAGAGCCAAAAAGGGATTGGCTACACTAAAACTTGAACCCGAGTCCCTAAGTTCTATTATACACAATCAAACAACTATTCCACCAATTAACTTGTGTTATAGATTTAAAAAATTAGTATATTACTATTATACAAAAACGAGACCATCAAGCAGTAGCCACACAATCGTAACGCAATCACGACAATCGATACTATTCAATGCATTCATTTTATTGTGCTTAGTGTTCTAATCATGGGATCCAATTATTTCGTGCATCGGATTTTGAAAGCTCTTTCATCGGCATACTAATTCATTGTTTGATTGAATTTTTTTATGTCCGATCAAGTATGTAGCGATAAGCATTTTACTTGATTATATATTGGCATAAATGATCTAATCTCTCCCACATAAAAGTTAGATGGTTCCGATTTTTTAAAAATAGCTTAGGCGGCCCTCAAGTAAAACGGGCTGGCACGGCACGACACGATTAAAAAAAAGGGCCAATACGACACGACACAATTTAAGTAAATGGCCTGGCCTGGCCGATTGAAAAATGGCACGACAAGACACGATTAAAAAATGGGCCGGCACAGCACGACACGATTTAAGTAAATAGGCCCGGCCCGGCACGATTGAAAAATGGCACGGCACGACACGACACTATTTAAGTAAATGGGCACGGCACGACACGATACGATTGGCTATGGCACGACACGGCACGACACGATTTAAGTAAACGGGCACGGAACGGCACTGCACGAAACACGGTTGGCACGGAAGTTGAATGGCACGGCACGGCACGACACGCACGTTTGACACCTCTACCTTCAATGGTCTATTACCTTAGCATGACCCACCACCAAGAAATTTGAAGAGATTTAAGTGGAATTGGCTTTTGTCAAAAATGGATCTGGAATCGAATGGGACAAGAAAGATAATATTACAATTATTGTACTATACTCTTTTAGTGGACAAATATCATAGGTCCTTTGCTGGAAATTTAAATAGAGCAGGAGAAGATTATGGGGGAATCTGGCTGAATGTCTCTTTCTGTGTTTGATTTCTCCAAATTGTTGATGA
Source organism: Rhododendron simsii (assembly GCA_014282245.1). Taxonomy (NCBI): domain Eukaryota; kingdom Viridiplantae; phylum Streptophyta; class Magnoliopsida; order Ericales; family Ericaceae; genus Rhododendron; species Rhododendron simsii. The sequence goes on from CM024954.1 coordinate 21,746,929, forward strand.
AGACATGTTCTTTCGATTCGCTTTTGAAAATGGTTAATTTTTGTTCCTCATTCCCGTTCAGTTTTATTATCCCGAGAGAAGATTTAGGCCCCGTTCTGGAATCGAAAATAAGCACTTATTTTAAAAAAAGGCAATTTCAAACTTAAAAATAATGTCTATGCAAATAATTTTTCTAGCAGTATGAATCTTGTTTGATAATCTTATTGAGATCTTTTATACAGTGCAAAAAAAATATAAAAAAAATTTTTATTTACATTATTTTTTAGTTTGAAAATGTGAAATAAATACTTATTTTTTAAGAATGTGTTCTGGAACGGAGCCTGAAACCACCCAACCCGACAACTACGATTCTACAGAACGAACGAAGTCCAGGATGCTCTCGTCATCTCTCTCTAAAAACAAAAAAACTTGATGCACTGTAACACGCAGATAAAATGGGAATGGGGGGAGCCTGATGGTCAGCGGGGGTGATGTCCGTCCAAACCGCGTTGTATTGGGGCAAAAAGACAAGCTACCGAGAGGCCTTCCTAATACCTTGTTCAAAGTAATACTACGACTTTGGAAAACAAAAATGTCAATAAGCCAAAGAAAATTGATTTTGGTACTCCTGTTTTAGCTACTGACACTTCACTTTGTGCCTTGATCATGTGAGATTACAAAACAAAATGTAGAGTGTCACTAGATAAAACTGGAGTGTCAAAATCACATCCCAAAGCGAAAACCTATTCCTAAATGCTGATATGCAAGTACCTCTACAGTCTACACAACGCAGATTCCCAAGAGGCAAACTGTGCGAAATTTCTTTCGGAAAAAATAAGAGGCTGTTTTGGTACTGATAGAGCAGGGAAACATATATTGTAACTGGTACAACTTTACAGTGAAAAGTGCATTTTCTGGAAAGTCGAGGGGTGCAAGTGCGCCTTGTGCGTGTGCTTGAGCACAAACGTAAAAGCGTCTTCAAAACACATCTCAACCTACTAAATTTGCGATAGTGAAGATTGAATACAGGAACACAAAATATTTTAAAGGATTATGTGACTAAGCTTTCTGCCCATCGGAAGAAGGAATACAGTACCCTCTTTTACATGAAACACAACATAGTGCTACTAGTTCACTGGTAATTGAGAAGATAATTTTTGTTTCTTAATGAAGCAATGTCACATTGACGTGTATAATATCGCAAAAATTCAATATTCAGACATAACCTTAGTCGGCAATTATTACCAGAAAGCAAAAAAAAAAAGACCTTTTCCCAAACCAATCAGTGCTTTGAAGCACAAATTCCGTTGGCAACAGCCAAGTGAGACGAAGATGAGTCATTTGAGAACGACAACCATGTTCAAAACAGGGATCTTCTCTAGGAGAGTCTCCTTTAAAACCGTCCGCCCTCACCCACCCCTAAGTATATGCTTCAACAGGAATCACACAAAGATAAATTAGAAACATCTGGTAAAATGCCTACTCGTAAGTCGTAACCCAGCATACAGGGTACATTACATAATTAAGTTTAAGGATTGGTGACTTACCCATTCAATGACTTCGGGCCCTGGACATTCCCCAAACTGGTACTCTAGGGTGAGGTGAATTTAATAATAGATGCCCATTGGCATTCCAGCCTTCCTTCTTCTTTCTGGGTTCATTCGAAAGAGAATTCAATACTTCTTGGTCGGAAATATCTGAAGTTTGTTGTTCAAGAATTCTTCTCCACCATTACAATCATCTCCATTTCTTGTTTCCCCTAGTGACAATAAGATGGCAAATAATCAAAGTATGACCACCATAGAATAAATGCAATTTCACTACATTGTTTTTCAGTCAACAGTGACCGACATGCCCATCTTCCCTTCATAGGTATCAGCCACCTTAACATTGTTTGTAACGAACAAAGGGTTAAACACATGTATTCCAAGTTATAAAAACGCAAAAATAGCAACAACAAATTATAGAATAGCATGATTTTAGTTATTTCAGATCAGAAGAATTACTGATCTTAAATCTTGCGATTGTCATTCTTCTAAAAATTTCTACTTGCCTAATTCAAGATCATTAATACACCAAAGAATCTCTGCAAACCCAAGCTTAATTACTAAGACAGACAAACTATAATAAAGAAAATACCCCCACCTTTTTCTCTTTTCTTCTGTTTATTTGATAAAATACATTTCAATTTTCAACTGACCCAATACTAGAGAAAAAAATACGAGGCAACAGTCATACCCAATGGTCAAGACTAGAGGCTGCTTTGTTGGGTCGCCAGGTTCAAACCCCATGCAAACCAATTTCCCTCTTCAAAAGAGTTCTACCCTGCACCAAAAAGAATAGAAAGAATCAGGAACATACTGAAATAAGTAAAGAAAGAAACAAAAAGGAGCAATGAGGTGCCTTCAAAACCCTCTTAAATGTCTTCACATGTAAAGGCAAGGATTCAGGCACTTGGTTAATAAGAGTCAATGGCAACAAGTGGGCAAAGAAAGATTATCTTTACATGTTTCCGCTGATCTCAGATCAACTGAATCACTATCCTTCCAAAGCCTTGTATATAAGACACCCAAATTCAAAGCCCACAGATAGGCATGTGCTCCCACTGCCTCTCCACAAACATGACCCATAATTTGTATTTGGTCTCGTAAAACCACAAGGATCAACTGCAGGTAATCCAACCAAAATCTCCCCAGCTGATCTGCTCTTCTTCAACCGTCGGATTTTACCCCAATCACCCATTTGAATAAATCTCAGGTGCTGGGTCAAGTCTGTTTGAAAGAGTAGTTGCCTCCACCTCATAGATGTACAAGTACAATTAGCAGCAGCACCCGGAGATTGAATGACAATAAGTTTTGTTGAACAAATCTGCAAAAGTACAAAACGATGAAGTCAGGAACCAAGGAAACAAGTCTTTTGATCAGAAAATTTTCAACTCACTTGGTGCCCCATGGAGAGGCTGTCATGCCATTGAGCCATCTCGGTCCTTGAAAGTATAGACATTACAAAAGGAAAATCAAACACCACAGTTCGGTTAACTTACATTTCACTGCTTCTAAGTAAATGTTTCTACTATCTGCATATTGATGTTTTCGCTGATTAAAACTGAGTTCAGCCTGAGATTATTATCGACTTGTCAGTCACTCAAACCAAACAAAACCAAATAGAGCCTCAAGTCCCAATCAACTCATCAGTAACTGACTCCAAATAATTTGAAAACTACATAGGTATTCTGCTTCCTGCTGTCTATCTATCTCTTCTCCCGCAACCACATGTAGTCATGTACCAACTTTGTTGTCAGCACTAAATATTCAGATGTAATTTAGATTTCACCACTTCAAACAGGCCTTTACATTTCCTTTTTAACTTTTATCTGAAATTAGCACAACAAGGCATCCAGTGGGTTAGGAACTTAGGAGTAACAACAGACTATGTGAAACAGTTCACGCTCACAAAAAGGTTTTCAATGATGTCTGGGATTTGGAAAGAAACTTCCAACATTCAATTCTAAACTGTTGACGAGTGATCTTCTTCCCTTCTCAGGCCAAGGTTCAGCCGACAATTCAAATCCAATATCTTCACTCTAAGCAATTCCTTATTGAGGGGTTCGACTTTAAAAAAAAACAAGGCTTCCAAGATCATGGAGTTAGATAGTTTGATATACATTATTAGGCCCATTTCCTAAAAGCTTAAATTTTTGGGACTACTTGTAACTTAACATGGTATCAGAGCTAAGGTTAGGAGAGGTTTTGGATTCAAGTCTCTCTATTGGCATTTGTTCTCGATTTGCATTATGTGTCTCCCATTTGCATTCTATCGCGATATATAAACACATTTGTATATATATAATATATATGTTTGCATTTCCACGTGCAAGACGGGGTTGGAGAGTGTTAGATAGCTTGATACACATTGTTGGGTCCATTTCCTAATAGCTTCCTTTTGGGACTATTGGTAACTGAACACCTAGAGCCCTTCAGCCCAGGTATATTTACAGCAACCCTTGGGAGTAGGGTGCTCGCTAAATTCCTCCGAAGGCACATGAATTAAAAATTGCTTTCCACATATCTACTAAAGATATTGAAGTAGAATGCCATTAATTTAGAGGACTAAAGCCAACAAATTACATGCTTTTAACAATTGTATTTTCTCATTCTAAACCACAATTACGTCAATTTTTTATTGACAACAAAGAAATTTATTACTATGAAAGAGAGGTATAAGATCACTCTATTGGTTTGAGAGACAAGAGCCGACTGCTGTCTTATCTCTACCCCATTCACTAACACTGCCTCGTGTACTCCACTGGCAGCATGTGCTGGATATCTATGGAAACCAGGATTAATTACGAAGAAACTTGTGTTCCCATTTCAATGTTGACTACTGTTGGCACTACGATATCTGAGGTTGTACTCTTTTCAGTTGAATGTTCAAAATGCATTCGTGAATGGTACATGTCTGAAAAAGTTTACATGTGCCCTCCTCTGGCCTTCTCTCATGCTTCTGGGATGTTTGTCATTTACTTTGTAATCTCAATAGCCTTAAACAGTCCCCTCGTTCTTAGTATGCGCGGTTTCAAGATATGGTTCTACATATTAATTTTCAGTCTAATACCCATGATTTTGCTTAGTTTGATCACCACAACTTGTATGATTTGGTCTCTCGCTTTATGTGGATGATTTTATTGTCACTACCAGTGAGGTAAAACTCTCTCTCTTCCGCGAGTTTGAAATGAAAGATTTGGGCCATCCTTGGTGCTTTTTTATCATTGAGATTGCCTCCTCTTGCACGGGGTATATTTTATTAGCTAGTGTAGTAAGTATGGGCAGAACATTCTTCACTGTGCTCATCTAACTGATAAGAGACTTTTAATACCCCTGTTGAGTTAGATGCTAGGTTCTCTGCTTTAGATAGTGTTCCTCTTGCTCCTACTGAGTATCATGAGCTAAATGCCTTATTGGTTTACCTTACTGTGACTTGACATTGCATATGTCGTCCAAATTGTTACTTAGTTTGTTTCTCTTCTCCCCCCCACCCCCCATATCGTTCAATGCATTGAGTTGCCTTATTGTATTTGCAATATGTTTGTGGTACTTCTACAGTGTTTGTTGCTCTTCCATTTCAAGCTTGACTCTTCGAGCTTATGCTAATACTGATTGGTCTTGTAATACCTCTCTTTAGAAGCCTTCATCAAGCTATTGCATTTTTCTGCGCAATTCTCTTCTTTATGGGAAAAGCAAGAAGCAATACGTCACAAATCATTCTATAGTTGATTCCAACTATTGTGCTATGGCTCATGCCACCACTGAGATAGTTTGGCTACATTGGCTTTTATTAGATATGGATATTACTCTTTCTTCCTCAACGCCTCTTTATTGTGACCCATTTGTTATTGAGTTAACTGATCAACTTGCTAACGAACATTTATTTTTGAATTCGATAATTTTTGTGAAAAAATTTCGCCCTAATATTGACTTTTTTTAATATTTAAAATTATGAGAATAGATCCTACTTTTGGTTTTGGGGATTCTGGGCTTGGAAAAAAAAAGTTGGGGCGTATCGTTCAAATCGTTGGTCCAGTCCTAGATGTCGCCTTTCCGTCAGGGAAAGGTTTTTCATGATGGTACGAGGCATATTCAGTGTGATTGTCATTTTGTTTGCCAACTCTTCAATCCGGCTCTACGAATCTACCATTTGTTCCGTCTTGATTGCAAATGGCTGATTTTTCACTAAGAGTCACACTACTATTGCTCATTTTCTTAGCAAGCTCTCGATTTTCTTGCCTTTTGCTTCTTGCATTTGAGAAAGAGGGGGTCGAATATAGAGTTGTGCTTTGTAGTCTATGAAACACCGACTGTGGAGTCCCACATCGATAATATATGGAAAGTGAATTCCATATATAAGGAAATGCGAGCAGCTAATGTATAACCCGAGGGTAACCTTTTGAGCCACGTGGTTAGGCTAAAGGTTTAGCAGGTCAGCTAGAGCGGGTTGTTATAGGTGGTATCAGAGCTTGCACCAACCAGAAGTGTGAGGCGGGTCTCACAAGTGAGGTGCTTGACGTGCTTAAGCGGGTAATTGTCTTGCATCGCTTGGTGGGTGGAAGTGATGGACCTTGGGGCGCAACGAGGACGTTGTAGTCCTAATTGGGGGAGATTGTGGAGTCCCACATCGGTAATATATGGAAAGTGAATTCCATACATAAGGAAACGCGAGCAACTACTGGATAACTCAAGGTAAACCTTTTGAGTCACGTGGTTAGGCTAAAGATTTAGCAGCAGGTGCGAGTTGTTACACAGACACTCCTAACAGCTTGCCAGATCCGCCTTAGACAGTTCGGGAAGACATGACACTTCGTGGCCGCGCGGAACTCGTGTCTCAATTTGCACATGGATGGAAACATAATAGGGAGCAATTTATAATATTGAAGGTTATTTTCGGGGTATGATTTTCCAAAAATATGAGAAAAACAGTACGAATAAATGAATCATGACCAAACAAAACCCTCGTTCATCTTGTACTATTTAAAAAGAAACGTTAACAATTGTAAAGATACTATTAGTTTTGGTTATTTCCAAATGAGATGGTCAAATGAAAAATAACTATATAAAAATAATTTTTGCTCTGTCCCCCACCCTGTCATTGTCCCCATTTATTTAGAATTGTCGAGTTTTGTATCCGTATCCATGTCCGTATCCGTGCTTTTTAGTTTGCATTTGTTGTCCTTTACATTATTCCGTAAGTGTAATTTCAAACTTTATATTTCCTAAGGTTCAGTAAGGTTTCTCTTTAAACCTATTATAATATCATCTTTCTTGATAAATTACGAATATCCTCACACATATTGGCTTTCACATAGGATAGTCCGAAGTGTTTGCTACTCCAATCCATGTGCGAAATGGTGCAAGATAGGTCCTGAATAAAACAACTGTATCCTAAACCAGCTATGTAGTTATAACACCTTGTCTCTAAACTGTCTTAATACAATATCTACAGGGTCCTCCTTTCGAGTTCAAGGCAGCAAGGGATTAAAGTTAAACTAGCACGATAATGGTAAGGAAGACTACGATAGAGTAGGTTATTCCTTGTGATGGAGAGGATTTATCAGAAGAGAAAAGGAAGACATCCTAGGAGCACAAGAAGTGTCATTGACTCGAACAAGAAAAACACAACACAAGAAACCACCACAACTATTCTCAAGTTATTCACAACCTAAAAATGCAACGAAAGATGGTTGCCCTTGCACGTGCGATACTTGCAAATAAGATAAACGAAGTCTGAGTTTTCGAGCACAAGAAAGGACAAAAGCCGCAACTATTGATACAATGGGTCATTGGAAACCAAGGTCCAGACGTCAAGCCTCTTGCGAATTTCCACTTTGTCTAAATGGATTCCAATGTAAGTGACTTGCAACCACAAAACTTGAAATGGATCAAAGCAAACATAGTTCTCATATTACCTCCAATTCCAGAAAACAAGAAATAAACAAATCTTATCCATAGAATGAAACATCATCCCTCAGAGAACTCTTAACACCCTTACAAAAGTCAGTCCTAGCATTTGACAGTTTTGAAGATAGCATCCAAAAATTTCACGACTTCAAATTGGTTGAATGCATAGATGGCTGTACAAGAAAACAGAGCAGCCTGACAGCTCAAGATTTTCCATACTTGACAACATATCCCTGCAAATAGAGGAACTAATGTCAATTGCCAATGAATCACTAACCCAACTGGAGACATTTCCTAATAACTGTAATTTTCAATCACTAATCACCAACATAAAGACACTCACCTCAACAAGTTTTGAAATTTTTTGTTCGGATGCAGAAAGGTACTGTTTAATTGATTCTTCAGTACTTGGTGTTTGTTGGGGTTGCAATGTGCTAAGGACCTTCTCAACTGCCCTTTTAACGATGATTTTGTGAGCATCCTTGCTCAAATGACCCTCGCGCCATTTTGGTTTCACCAATTCTTTCACAAAATCAACAAGAGCAGCACGGAAATATCTCAGAGCTTTAGATTCCTTCTGCTCCTCGTCCATCTTAAGATCAATAGTCATATCATTGTTACTCCTATCTACGTTTAGTTCCTTCTTCTGTCTTGGTCCATCCTCTTGATTCCGAGGATCATCATCAGAAAATAACTTACTTTCTTTTGTAATGTCCTTGAAATGACTTGAGAGCTTGTCTTCCTTGGACAAGGTACTCACACTTTTCTGTTCAGCATAAGAAGTTTTTGCTTTTTCTCCCCCATTCGTAAACAAATCCTTTCCTTGAAAATTCATGTCAGAAGTATCACCGCCGAATTTTTTATGATTGAAAATAGATTGCTTATCCAAACCAACTTCGGACCCAAGGGTACTCTTTAAAACAGGATCACTATCTAAACTCGGTTGTGTATTAGTGACGGATGTATTCGATATCGAAGAAAATTTTGAGAAACCATCTCCTAAGTTAGGTTGCTCAATGCTATCACGAATAGGATCGTACATGTTTCCTGAAGATAATAGACGTTGAGTAATGAAGTATGATGGTCGAAAAGGTACAGATGGCTCCCAATCATTCGTAGTTATTCTTGTTCTATGCCCAGCAATACACAGAGGATCCCCAGAAACATCTGTCAGGGAGAGATTTCCTGATTCAGAACCAGAGAACGGTGAAGAGCTTCTCAACAAGGAAGCAGATCCAGAAGCACGATATTCTCGAACAAAATCTGGAACCTTTGAGGCACCAAGTGGATCTTTATCCAGAGAACTGAAAGAAAAGGACAACCTTGTCAGCCCTGAAATGTTCTGTGATGAGACTATGCCAGTAGTCGGAAGAGAAGCATAAGCATCTGAGGGTATGGATGAATTTCTAGCCAGAGATCTGGGATCAGGAAAAAAGCGATTTCTATGCATTGGAATATCTTCTGAGGGCCAATTTTGCTTTAGGTTCTCTCTTCCAACGTCCTTCGAAGACGAGAGAGGCCTAGCAGTATCTTTGTTAATAGGTGACTGACTCATCTCAGGGGAATTCGAATGAGATAAGTTGTCTCTTTGAAGAGACAAAATCTTGTGATTTTCTCCAAAGCGATGCCACCTAGGGCTTTTTCCATTATCCCCTGATAGGGTCCTTTCCAAAGAAAATGAAGAACTATATGCAACTGAAGAAGCCGTTGCATTGGGAAAATCAGTTGACTGTGATCTTTCAGTACCATCTCCCACACCTGATACAGAAGAAGGTGCTTATTATCAGAATCATCGCAGCATAAGAGATTCTTGGACATCTATACTCCATAAGAAAATTGAATTACCTCCACCAGCCTGCAATTCACTTTTCTCTGCCAAAGCAGCTACGTCTCCCTCAGGCCTTGGGCTGGTAATATTACCATTATCCTTAATGTGAAGGAACCTACATGAATTCCCTTTGATGCACCAACCTTTAGCGAAAAAGTCACATATGGAAGCTGGTCGTTTGTTTCCATTGTTTAATTCAGCCACAGGGGACAAACTTCTGGGCCTTATCTGGGGAAAAACCAATCTAGAAAAACTAGCAGTCATTAAGAAATGGTTGTGGAAAATCAAATTTTAACTTCGTCACTAATATTTCAAAAAATAGGAAAAACCATCACTCAAAGTTCTATAAGTCGAGTATATTGATGAGCATCACCGCACCTTGTTGGCTCTTGATTTATATCCTCCGTAGACAGTGGAACCATTTTCTTAGTTTCAGTCTCAAGAGAAACAGCATAAGCCTCATTGCATGATTCCTCTCTGATTGCGATTGCAGCATCCATTTCTTTACCAGAAATGCTCAAGGCTTTGGACATCTCAGCAGTCATAATCCCACTGTCACGCAGAGAAAAGTTAACATCATTACGTGCTTCATCATCCTTAGGGGCTACACTTTCCACCAAGGGCACAAACTCTTCCTTATCACCAGAAGACTCTCCAAATCCATATTTTTTATACTGAGGATCATCAACATCAACGCGTGATTCACCCTTTTGTCTTGCCTTACTTGCACTTGAGAATTCAACTTTGCCGCTATCACCTTCCATAGCAAGGGTATCCGGTCGTAGATTTGATACAGATTTTTCAGGATCGGAAGATCTCAAATGCTCTTCTGGCCCGTTGGAAGCCATATCCTGGGCAACATCTACATGGGAGAAACATCAAAAATCAAGAAAAGAGACAGGGTAAACACTTCCCTTGAACGAATGCTTGCAGCCAATCTTAAGGACGGTTGGTTTCTAAGAGATGATTCTATGGGGTCTACTTGCACAAAACCCAACAATGGATCACCAAGTCACTCTTCTCAACACATAATTGGATATAGCTAAAGAAATAGGAACCATTAACAAATACCTTTATTCTATATTCCAATATCCGGGTGTTTTACAAGCCCTCGATTTTATTGTGGGAGATAACGTAGTACCGCATGAAGCACCAGGTCACACCTATGTTCAGTTAAGCATGTATGGCTAACAGAACACTACATCACAGCTTTCCTAATCTCTTCATCCTGCAAGGAGGATAACAGCTGACCCAACTTACCCAACCCGAGCTTTGAACGAGGGCCAAGAAATGAGGTGAAACAGCTACTTTGGTCTCTATTAGATTGTTATCCCCCAACTCATCTAAAATCCTTAAGCTTTTTATTATTTATACCTTCAAACACGCCCCCTTACGTGTAGCCAGGCTCTCCTCCATAAGCGGGCTAAACATGTGTAAATATTTTAACATTAGATAGGAGGTGAGGTTCAAACATAGGATCTATTGCTTCCTCTGATACCATATTAGATTGTTAATTACCAACTCATCTAAAAGCTTAATAAGTTGGTGATTAACAATTTAATATGGTATCACAACACAACTCTAGTCTACATGGCAGGGGGCCACCTCTAAGATCCGGTACGAGCTTGACAATGTCTTTTACAGAGTTAAGTTCCATAGCATGACCACCAAGGGAAGGTTACTGGGCCAATGCAACATTGCATCATAAGGTGCAGAGATTGTGAGATCCACATCGAAAACTTTTGGGAAAGTCAAGTGGTTTATGCGGTAAGGCTCTCCAACTACTAGTTACTCGAGGTTAACCTTTTGAGACACGTGGAAAGGCTAAGGGTTAACAGGTCAGCTAGAGCGGGTCGTCACAAGTGTATCGGAGCCAATGGCTGACGACCTATGGGCGAACTCTTCTGGAAGCATCGGTGGTCGTGGGCTTGCACTGGGACTTTCCAAAGGTGTAGCAGGAAAATCCATTGTAATTCTTGATGGAGTAGGAATTTCTGGTGTACGTGGCAAGTGGCCGGCAGCAAGGTGGCTTTCGTGGAGTATGGTGGCTCTCGATAGAGTGGGTGCGGTGAATAAAAGTGGAATGAGTGATCACTTAATAACATGAGAGACCTCTCTACTCATTGCCAATTGGTTTTGAGATGGATATAAAGTTTCCACATGGTATCAAAATGGGGCTCATTCCACCTCACATTTTAAAAATTCACGATCCACACCCCACGATGACACACCAGCAAAAAGGCTGCACAATAATAAACCCCAAAAAGAGGCTACAGGTGATAGACCTCAAACGCGGTTGCACGTGGGAGGATATTGAGGAATATAGTTCCACATTACTTGGTAATGGAATGGGTGATCACTTAATAACATGAGTGACCCCTCCACTCATTGCAAATTAGTTATGAGATAAATATAAAAGTTTTGTTTGGTTGGGAGTTTAGTTTAATTAGTTTTGGTAGTGGGTGGAGAGAGAAATAAAGTAATGATTGAAGATAGCGGTAATGATTGGAGAGAGATGGGAAAGTAATAATTGGAGAAATAGGGTAATGATTGAAAACTAAACTAAAACTAAAAGGTTAACCGAACAAAGCTAAAGTTTCCACACTCTCCGACTAATACTTCTCTCGGTCCTTAACATTAACAACATAGTCCATCTCTTCCTCCTGTCATTCTTCTAACTCTTTTCAACACTGCAATTCGGGAGACTTTTAGGCTTTCTTTTCATTCCCCACAAAATATTCTTCTGTTTCTCCTTGACCACCTCTGCTATGCTCAATACTCAAATTTCTTTTCTTTTCAACCAAACCGTTTCTTCTCCTACACTTAGGGGTTGTTTGATAACCCAATTCAGCACATAAAACTGAATGTATCAAGCAATAGGAATTAAGTAGGTTTTATAACTATATTATCCATCGTTTAAAATTTTACTTGCATCTTAAAATGAAGGCTAATTATTTTTGAAAAATTTAGTAGCCTACTACCTACTTAACTCTAGCTAAATTAAATTTACTTGTATACTACCTCCTTGGTAACACCCCACCTCTCCACCACTACTCCGTCACTGCCATCTCTCCACCACTTCTACCGCTACAACCACAACCACCTTCCACCACTGCACCGCCACCATTTCCCCCAACAATACAATAACCGCAATCTCTCCACCACATTCCACTGCTACAACCACCCTTCCTCTTCACCACCGCAACTAACCACCACTCATCATTGTCATCACCAGCACCACCACTGTCGACACCATCCACCACCTTCACTACAATTACCACCTCTACCACTAGCCTCCATGACCGCTATCTCTCCACCACCTCCAACTGCTACAACCACCCACTTTTTACCACCATGACTACATCACCACTTACTGTCATCATCGCTAGCATCACTCCTTGTTGCCACCATCCTTCCCCTACCACCACCTTCATTATAACTTCTACCACCGCCACCACATGCAATCACCCACCTCTCTACCATCACCACCTCCGCTATAACGACCAACACCTATCAAATAACACACCGCTCCAGCAACCATGACCACTGTCTCTCCACCACACCAAAACATGTAGTCAACCCCCCACCCCCCCTCTTTGTTCCAGTTACCACCTCTTCTTTACCACACCACCACCACCGGCCAGGCAGCCACCATAAAAACCATCTCTCCATTGCACCACCACATGGAATCACTGCCTCTCCACCACCCCCTTGCCGCCATCAAACGACAACCACAACAAACATATAGCAAGGATTTATAAAACTAAAAGGGAATAATTGTAAATAATGTATTCACAATTAATTATTCTTTGCATCAACCTATCTTTTTATTCAGCTCTTAATATATTTATCAAACAACTTTTCAATTTAAAAATTCAGCATTCAGTTTGCAGTCTATCAAACAGAACCTTATTCTCCATCTTGCTTTTTCAAGCAGGTTATATGTGTCTCTCTACATACATGAACATGTGTAGCAACTAGCAACTATCGAAAGTGATAGAACTAGTCAGTTAGGTGTCATACAGGTTAAACCTTTCTCTTCAATTGGTCGCCACCAAAAAAAAGGGCTTCTTCCGTTCTTCTTCTGTTGGTTAGATAACACTGTTCGTTGGGATTTGCTAACCCTAAGTGATTGAATTTGGTGTACACATGTTGGATCTTTGTTTTCAATTTTCGTGCCAAAAACAAAGAGCTTCTTGTTTTGGTTAGATATCAATCTATTTGTTAGTGCTCTATTTGTAGGAAAGGTTGACCTTGAGGCCTTCAAAATGCCTTGAACAGTTAAGACCTACAAAGTATAAACATGGGCTTGTAAGTTTTGGGATTTTGGATTTGGATTTGTAGGTAATGAGTGTAGAGAGAAATAGAGTAATGATTGGAAATAGGGATAATGATTGGAGAGAGATAGAGAGAAAAATGAGAGTAATGATTAAAGATAGGGGTAAAGAGTGGAGAGAGAATCCAAAATCCAAATCCCAAATCCCACAACCGAACAAGGTCCATATGACTGGAAACATGTCATTCAGTATCCCAAGCTTGCTGATATCTGAATGTTCACCTCTTGGTGCTTTGATCTTTGAAACCGGATATATTACTATTTTTTGATTTATCTGTTGTTACAATCATTGTCCCATACTTTTGCTCGCGGTATTCATGTTCATAACTCTTGATTCTCATGGTTATACTAATAACTGCATATAAAATAAGTCATACAATGAAGCTGTAGGAAAGAATTATTAAGAATCACCTAATAATGATGACAAAGGTATCAGAGAATCATTATGGATTTATGCCTTGTCGATCAACTATGTAAGCAATCTTTTTGTTCAGGAGATTAGTCGAAAAGTATAGAGAGAAAGAGAAGGACCTTTACTTTGTTTTCATAAACTTAGAAAAAGCACATGATAAGATACCGAGAGGTGTTATATGGTGGGTGTCCCGGAGAAAAAGGGTGTGACAATAAGGTATATTGATGTGGTGAAGCACATGTATAAAGGTGTTGTTGCCACTATTACATCTCCGGTAGGGGAAACAACCTACTTTTCAATCATCGTAGGACTACACCAAGGGTCTGTTTTGAGCCCTTATGTTTGTGACTTAATTCTAGGTAGTCCATTGCAATAGGGCTTCAAAAAGGCATCGTTTCATCCTCTAATGGAGCAACAATGGATGTTGATATCATTGTCGTTGCATTGTCAGTACTCTCTCTTTCTTTTCTTCAGTGTTCAAGTGATGTCACTGGCATGTTTGGAGTCTCTAAACCGAATTGGAAGAAAAATCAAAATGGATAGAGGAGCACTGTCAATGGCGTAATGGACAAGCAATTTGGTTGTGTCCATGTCCCAGATGTAAGTGATATCGATGAACCAGCCAAAATGGCGTGCCAGTGCTTATTAGGCAAGACATGGGCTAAAGGGGCACTCTCCCTCCCACGATATGTAAGTCCCATTAGAAAGATTAAAAGAAGTGAGAAAATTCTAGGTAAATGGACTAAAACTCATGTTTTCACAGATTTCTAGGCAGGTCATTCTCCAAACATGCATCAATTAAAATACCATTTAGCGGAAACAACTTGACTATTGTCATTAGCCTATAGTCCAATAATACGGCGGAAACACACCCTAAGCAGGACAAGGACCTAAGAGAATGGTTATCACTCAAAGTACAAAGAGCAAACACGCCTAGTACCTAAATGCCTACCACGTAAAAGCACTCTCTCAATTCAGTGAATAGAGAATAGTCCTATCCTCCTAGTCTTTAGTATTAGCTAGCTTGCCAAATGGTTCATCGATAGAGACTACGGATGAAGACGAAGAAACCATCATATGGATTTCAAACATCACTTTCAAGATTTTCCTTAAGTGAACTTGATCGCCTATGAAAGAAAAGAAAAAGAAATTTGATAGGCAATCCAGGTCAGTTCTTCCTCTATGACGTCTTTACTTTCAAGAAAGCTTGCGTCCAACTTGCTTCTCAAGTGGAGGAGCTGCACCCACCAGGTCAACAGCCACAAGACATAACATACTGTTTGCACATCAAATCCACCTTGAATTTAACTTATTCACCCGGCCAATTGCCAGAATGTGCACAAGAGACTTATGAAGTGTAACTTGGCAATGATATTTTGAGTACCACTCAAGCACAACAGTGGTTGATGTCACAAAAAATATCTTTTACTACAATCTGAAATAATAATAGTAAGTGGGTCCACCAGCATTTTGTCTACCGAATGCATGAATATAACCCTCAAACTACCCTTAAACGTCAGCACACAAAACTTAAAACTTATGCAAACTACCAGTGAAATTTTAGATTTTGCATTTTCTTCTTTTCATACTCCTCATCAAGGAGTCTCTGAGCTTCTAGGACTGTCCTTGAAAGACAACCCTCTCCACGACTGACGTAATGTGTGAACCAAGGTTGTTCCATACTTCTTGGGCCAACTCAATGAAGACACTTCATCTTTGCGACACTTAAGATACTACTAAGGGAGCAAGTAACCTCTTGTCTAATAGTGCCAACACTGAGGATTGTAGCTAAACCTACAGCCTCAAAAAAGGCCGCCTTTGATGGCAACCATGTACTTGAATTCTCTTCCATGTGTTACTGGCTCCAAAAATAAGAATAAAATAGAGGAACATGACAGAAAATCTTCCGTTTCATCAAACCCCTACATCTTCTCTTTGGCTATCAATTTCCACGCAATAAAGAAGATCAAGAAACTAAAACCAATCATGCACATTGCAAAAGAAGCGAGGCACCCATATCACCCTACCCCATATATTCTAGTTGTCTAAGGCTCAAATTCCTTTTACTTTATGGGGTTTTTTTTTGGTAAGTAGGTTTTTCATTCAACCATTAAAAAGGTTAACAAATCTAAGAAGGAAGCTAACTATAAACCATTGTGTACAAGGCACGCTGCAAAACACATCAAGGCTCACAATTGGGGCCTAGAGGGAGTCCAAGCAAGGCGACTTGACAAAGGCGAGGCCTACGTGACCATGGTGTGCACCTGGTGAGCCTCTTTCAATTAGGACCAAATTTGATTCTGAAGGGAAAAAATGTAACTATGATCTTAACCTAAAGGCTAAACATCCTCACACATCAGTACACCACGTCAAATCTCTCATCGTTTAGTCAAACGACTTGAATGGTACATTCTCTCTTAGCTCTGTTTCAACATTGATCTCAGCCTCTATTTTAAAGTTGATCTCTCATCTCTTTCAACCTCGATCTCTCATCTCTCTCAGTGCTCTCACAACCACGGAGCGACTCAAACCAGACAAACTCATTCAACAAGCGGCTTCGTCTCTTCGAACTTCCAAGGTGTTCTTCCTCTCCTCCTTATTCCCAATGGTTTCTTTGTCCTTCAGCCTCATATTTTTATCACTTCAGCGAGTTTTCGATTCCTTTTTCTTTTTTGCCTCAAATATATACAATTAAGTTCCTCTCTATGCAATAAATGTTGGGAAATGATAATGGTAAAACTGTTTTTGTTTTTGCCAAAACTCTAGTGTATAAAAGCCATGTACCTGGCACATGTTACAAAGGTTTTATGCACTACAATTTTGGTACAAACAAAAACAATTTTGGCATTAGCAACACCCTAACTGTTTACTATTTGGCATATTATAGATGTTTTTATGGATTTTTTACACGGTAAAACTTCTAAAATTCATCGCCTTAGTGTTTATTATGTGAAATACATAGTGGATGCTATTTTTGCTAAATTTTCTCACCTAAGCGTGCCTCGCTTCAATAAGGCCCATGCCTCATGCCTAGACCCCAACGTCCATTTGTGCCTCAATGCGCCTCTCGCCCTTAATAACTATGCCCCCTCCAAGAAAACCAACATTAACAAAAACAGCCAATGCCTTCCATTCTCACCCGAGAAACTCATCATCAAATTGTAGGTGGGGTTGACACCCGACAACCGTCATCTGGTTGAGGTTCATTTGGTCACTAAGGTATGTCTTGCCCATCAAGCCCACATCTATATCATCTGCATTCCTCAAAAAGACTGAATCACTCCTTCCATATGCTTTTTGCGCCATTGACCAACCAGTATGGTTGAAGAAAAAAGACTAAGTTATGCTTCGGATGGGCAAAGTAGATAAAATGACTTTCAAGTTACACAAATGCGCTCAAACAAGGCTAACATATGAAGGTTATGTGATGTATTTTAAAACGATAAGGGCCAATTCAGGAATCAAGCATGGGCAGAACAATGAGATATCTCATAAAAACCTAAAAATCGGAATACCCAAAAACCAAAACAACAGCTACAACGTACAAATTCAAGATAGGGGCCAATGCAGAAATCACAATGAGATATCATAAAAACCTAAAATCAGAATACCCGATAACGAAAACAACAGCTAAAATTACAAACTCTAAGAAACAAGATAATATACACAACAGTCACATGTAATAGGTAGCATTTTCTTAAACACGTCGAAAGAAGAGGCGTTTTCAGTGCTCGATCAACTCACCGTTTTCGATTGGTGAACCAAGCGATTCTCCTTCGTCCACTTCTTCTTCTTCTTCTTCTTCTTCCTCGACCTCTTCGTCGATTTCTTCGACCTCTTCCTCATCATCTTCTTCCACCTCCTCTTCTACTTCAATTTCCTCGTACTCAACGTCGTCGTCGTCTTCGGTATCCATGTCGGGCTCCGGCTCGGAACCCGAGCTGTCAACAGAGCGATCGCCTCCCGCGGCGGAGAGATGGCGGCGGCCGGCGGCGGCGGGTGTCATTCTTCGTTGTTGTAGTTGGGTGTAAAATGCATAAGCCTCTCCTGAGGTGCAGCTATTTATAAAAAATTTTACATGATTCATATGTATGATTATTTTCTCTTCTTTTTTTTTTTCCCACTAAAAGTTATCAACCCTTATAATCCACAAAGAATTTGTTAATCCAAAGGTGATTACGAATTAAATTCGAGTAACTTTGATACTATTATTGTTTTCTTAAGCTAGATATTAGTCGATACGAATACTAATGGTAACTAATTAAATTTAGAGAAGAAAAGCGAGCGACCCAGAGTTGTAGCTTTTTTTTGTGACATAAAAATTCTTAATCTAAGCGAACGTACTATGGGAGAAGTAATTCGTAATCGACTTTGGATTAACAAATTCTTTGTGAGTTGTGAGGGTCAATAATTATTTTAGTGAAAAACGAAAGGAAATAATCGCACATGGTGTATCAAGCCAAAATTGTATAAAGAGTTGCACCTTACAAAGTCATTGCACCGAAAACAATACCGAGAGTGACACCCACCGTTGCTGCCCCGATGGGAGCCACCGTCCCTCCGCCACGGCGGGCAATTGATCCGTTAACAACTCAAATTCTATATTCAAGTAACTTTAACAAAAGTTTGACAAAGTTTTGAAGAAGAATAGCGTGCATATGATACAATAAAACGGAATTCTAATTTTATTTTTGAATAATTTTGAATAAAATAGAAATTCCTAATCCAAGCTAATCTAGGGGAGGGGGAGGGATTGAATCCTCACGAAATGAGCGCGGTATAGGGTTCCCTATCAATTAGGACACCACCCATTACTCAAGTGGAATTCTAGTTAAGCATAGATATTTGATGAATGTCATTTTGTTACCTTGATAATTTTTTATCACGTCTAAGGATGCTACTTCGGATGGACGTGCTTCTTCTATAGAGTGCTAGAGTCAGGGTTTTGGCTCGAGAAGAACCGACAAATAGTACTTTTTATCATAGAGCTTTTTATTTCTAACGAAATCGAAGGAAGATGTTGGTGACAAAAGAACACTGCACTTCTAGATGCATGTGCTCAAGCGATCGCCGAAGATAGATAGATCAAATTTGGTTAATAGCCCAGTTGCAAAAAAAAAAAACTCATAAAATTAGAGGGAATAGAAAAGGATGGGGAATGGAGGACCCATCAAAATTGAACATAAGAACTTTAATTATAAGATAATAGGGCCGTGTTTCCATCGAAACAAGAGTATCAGATATTGCTAGAAACAAGAGTAAACTAATAAATGCAAAAAAAAAAAGAAGTAAAAAATCAAAAAAAAAATAAGTCAAGCAACTTATTTAGCCAAACACTACGTAGATAAGAAAATAAAAAAATGAAGATCTATGGCTTGCCAAAGAGGCGCTGAACAAATGCCTGAGATTTCTCTGGTAGCCTACCAAAAATCGCCTTTGAAGTAGAGAGAAGTGGGGAGCCTTTACACACAATTTTTTTTCAAAAACTATTTTTTCTTATCTCGATTCTCTCCGAGATTTATACACGGCTTGATTCTCTCCAAGATTTATACACGGCCAAATTTGGTGATTTTCCAATGGCAGGACTACTGGGAATCACCTTTGAAGTAAGAGAGAGAAGTGGGGGAGCCTTTACTAGACAGGTTTTTTTGGAAAACTATTTTTTCTTATCTCGATTCTCTCAGAGATTTATATATGAGCAGATTTGGTGATTTTCCAATGCCAGAGCTAGCTCAATAACTTTTGGGGCCAAAAGAAAATTTATAAACAGGTGAGCCTTCAAAGATAAATAGGATAAATTTGAGAATTTTGGAAAACTCGGGCCTCAATCCAATTTGAAATGGGCCTTCTTGCAATTCTAGGAAATTACGAGGCCTAAAGCAAGCATTTTACTTACCTTAAGTCGTGTAGCTGATTTTTTGCGGCTTTTTTCGATAGTTTGCTAAGATTTTTGGTGTAAGACTACGAGCATTTTTGGTTTTTACTAGTTTTGTTCCTTCTTCGTTGTTTGAACTATTTTAGGCCTATAGGCCTGGTAATTCGTAATGATTTTAATCAATAAATTACATTTCTTTGTTGCTCAAAAATAAGAGAGAATTTTAAGTTGAATTGTAGTTAGGTATCACTATAGATATTGGTGAGTATAGAAATCTCTTCGGATTAGGTTTATTAACAAAATGGATTAATGTGGAAAAAGTTTTTTAACCATATACAATGCAAGTTGAAATCAAATACCTCAAGCAATTATGTAGTCTTGTAATATGTAAAAATAGAAAACCATTTAATTCTCTAATTGCAATTATATTTAAGATATACCATATAAGTCTTGAAATAAATTTTGTTATTCGATGTGTGTGTGTGTGTGTGTCTTAAATGGAATTTTCCATGAGCTAAACAAAATCCCATAGTATTAATTGATATAAATTGCCTTTACACATGAGATGAATAAAAGATAAGGTAGAATCATTATCAGTCCTATGAATGTTTATCATACTGGAAATTAGTTTGTTACTGTGGGCAGTGGCAGAGTTAGGATTTTGAAATGGGACAATGTTTGATGGAAGCTCAATAGTATTGTTGCATGTTGTTCGTAAAAATACGAATACAAATGTTAAATATGTAAAGTTAGGTTAAACCGTGAACTTTACCTTGTTTAATTAAAAAGATTAAAAGTTAGGTTCAACTATTTTTATAATTTTTAAATGAAAGTCATTGAGATATTATTTTATAATCGGAAACGTTTGTCTTCTAAATCGGCATTTGTTCATCACTTTTTTATAAAATCAAGTTGTTCAGATAATATCAACTTATATTTTTTTTGAATTGGGGATGGCATGTGCCACACACCCCCATTTTTTCATCATTGATTTATAAATTGAAGTTGTTGAAAAATGGTAATACCAAATACAATATATTTTTGGAAACGGGGTGGCACGTGCTAGACGCCTCCTTAACATACCTCCGCCCCTGATCATGTCTTAGAGCATCCGTAGTGGAATAACCAAAAGTCAATAATTAAAAATTACCACGTCATCTTTTAGTTATCTATTTAAGGAGTTGCTAATGTCAGCAATGTAGACTGTAGAGCTGGGCAACAGACACGAGACACGATAACACGACACGAACCGGACACGAAGTTAGCGGGTTAGGGTTGAACATTTCTGACACGAAACACGAAAATGACACGACTTGAGAACACGAATTCTAAATGGGTCGGGTTCGGGTTGAACACGCGACACACGAAATTGACACGACTAACACGGTTACTAATCTGTGTCACCCATTTTCACAAACATATATACATAATATATGGTATATCTATAATTCTATATAGAGTTAGACAACAGACACGATAACACGACACGAACCGGATACGAAGTTAACGGGTTAGGGTTGAGCATTTTTGACACGAAACACGAAAATGACACGACTCGAGAAACACGAATTCTAAATGGGTCGGGTTAGGGTTGGACGATTTGTGACACGAACCCGACTAACACGACACGAACACGATTCGACACGACTCGTTACCCAGGCCTAATGTAGAGGCCCACATTACAATCAAAATTGAATAACCAAAACTTGCCACATCACCTTTTTAACTTATAAAATCTAGAAATTGTGACATAGAAAATAATTTTTTAAAAATAATTTTCAAACTAATAAAAACAGGTTATTAGAAAAAGAGAAAATAGTTTTTGAAAACTTTGATTTAAAAAAATTTTTTTTTGGGAAAAAGTAAAAAAAAAATTTGAAAAAAAATTAAAAAGAAAAGTTTTTGAAAAAAAAAAGGTTTTAATAAAAAAAACTATTTTGACAAAAAAAAATTGTTTTAGAAAATTTTTTTTTATAAAAAAAAGTTTTTGCAAATAAAAAAACAGTTTTTGTAAAAAAATAAAAATAGTTTTTAAATTATTTTTCTTAGAAACATGTTGAGAGAGAGAGAGAGAGAGAGAGAGAGAGAGAGAAGAGAGAGAGTTTGTGTAATGTTGGTGTACTTGTTTGAGGAAATATAGGGACAACTTAGTTCGGTTATTGGCAAAAGGTTGCTAGTTTGATTATTTAAGAATTAAAATTTGATGAGTTGCTAAGTTTGGTTATTCTAATGTAAGTTTTTTTTTGAGCAAATGTTGCTAACTTTAGTAATCTTTTTGGTTTTGATTATACCACTAAGGATGCTGTAGAGCATCTGTGGTGGCCTAACCAAAATTGGATAATCAAAAGTTGCCACATCAGTTTTTGATTATCCATTTAAGGGATTGCTAAGTTTAGTAATGTAGGTATGCACAATGGCATAATAAAAATTGGATACCTAAAACTTGTCACATCACATTTTCAAACAACCAAAAACTAAAAACTATAAACATAGAAAATAATTTAAAAATAATAATTTTCAAACTAATAAAAATTGTTTATTAAAAATAGCAAATATATTTTCGAACACATTTTTTTATAAAAATAGTTTTTCCAAATCAAATTTAAGAAAAAAAATTCCTGTTTGAAGAAAAACATATTTTTAAACTGAAAACATTTTTTAAAAAAAAGTTTTGAAATTTTTTTAAAATAAAAGAAATCATTTTTTAAAAAAAAAGTTTGTGTAAAAAAGTTTTTGAAAAAAAAAGTTTGTGTAACTACAGTTTTTTCACTTTTTTTTATTAAAAAAACAGTTTTATGGAAGGAACGCTTTTTAAAAAAAAAAAAAACAGTGTTTTGAAAAACAATTGTTGTGTTAGAAACAGTTTTTTAAAAATAGTGAGAGAAATGGAGAAGAGAAAGAAGATTTGTGTGTAATGATTGATTGAGAATATGTGAGGTCCACTCAATTTTCTTATTGACAAAAGATGTCTAATTTTGATTATCAAAGTGCCAAAATTTATTTAATTGCTAAGAAATTGCTAAGTTTGATTATTCCAATGTGAGCACTCTTTTAAACAGATCTTAACAACATTTGAGTTTTTTTGGTTATGCAATTACAGATGCTCTTAGTTACATCACTGTTGATTTGAGTGGTGAAAGGATAAATCTAGTTGTCTAACTAAAGTTTTGATTTGGTTGTATGGATGTATTTTATGGACAAAATTGCTAGTTTAATTGAAAGGATCTTTAGTACCGAAGCTGTATGAAAAAGGAATTTCAAACAAGATATACATGCATTTAATTCATCTCTATCCCTCTCCATTGTTTTTATGACCACCCTCCTCTCTTGCTTTACCCTATTCAGACTTTAGTCACCCTTTTTAGCTTTTTATTTATTTGTTCAATTTGCCAATCTGTTAGCAACTGGCTTGCACTTACAAGGGCTGATCAACAGGCTCATATGTGCAACACATATCCATAGACCTAAGGATATGTGTGAAGAAGCAATTGGCATTGCTGTTTCATTTTCGATTGATTTTTCCAATTGAACCCCTTCAGCTGGAAGCCCCAAGACCAGAGCCTAGGGGTAAAATCAACTTTTCACTGCAAAAAGCGCTACTATTTGGCACTGTAGAAGGTATTTAAAAAATACTTTTAGGGGTTTTTGAATTTTCTACATTTTCCCTTTTTGTCCCAGATCTCAGTTCATTTTGATTGGCTTTTGTCTTCTTCTGCAAGGGCTTTGTGGTAAATTTGCATGGTGGTAGCTGAAGGAAGCAAATAATGATCCCATGATTTTAGTCATTACAATTACTAAGATATTCAATCAATCCCATGATTGGTTGCCTAATTAGTGTTACTTGATTTCCTTGTAATTAGCTGTTGTAATCCTTATATAAACTGAACAATATACAACCTACCATATCAAGGAGGTTTTCATTCATTTTCTCCTAATTATTGTTCATGGTATCAGAGCTTTGAACGATCATCCACGGACAAGACTCTTTCCTCATCTTCTTCTTCTCTACCTCTCCCAATCTCCTTTAACATTTCTCATCTCTTCAACATTCCTATGGATAGAAACAACTATGTTGGAGATCCCAATTTGAGGATGTGCTGGAACTACATGATCTTAAAAAAGTTGTTTCCAGCAAAGAAACTCGAAGATGGCTCTATCAATCCAACCTACTCCAAGGACAAACTTGTTCTTAGTTGGATCAAAGCTACTTCCTCCCCTGCGATTCAAACTTTGTTGATCTCTTGTTCCACAGCTTCCGAAGCATGGACCGTCCTCGACAAAAGACTCTCTCCTTTGTCTAAGGTCCATATTCGTACACTTCGTGATCAAGTTCGCACACTCAAAAAGGATGCGGACAAATCTGTTGGAGATTTTCTACTCCACTCCAAGTCACTTGCTGACTCTCTTGCCGCTGCGGGATCACCTATCTCAGACAATGAACTCATTGACTACATAATTGATGCTCCTGGCCTTGAATATAAGGACTTCATCACTTCTCTTAATCATCATCCCACAACTTCCTTTGATGAGTTCTATGATCTTCTTCTTCAAGAAGAATACCTTCTTAAAAGGATGACAGCTCTCTCTCTCTCTGCTGCAACTGCATTTGCCACCCATCGTGTCCCCCAAAATCAATAGCCCTCTACCAATAAACAACATCAAAATATCAATCATAATAACCACCACCACCACCACCACAACAGAGGTCGTGGAGGGCGTCATGGAAGAGGTCGGGGAGGCCAATATTGTTCTGATAATCGAGGAGGCCAAGGAGGCCTTTATTCTTCAAATAACTGAGGTTCAACTTCTCATAGGCTCCATGTACCGGATAATCGCCCCCCTCTTCTTCCAACACCAAGCTTCACTTCCCTTTGCCAAATCTGCAACCAATAAGGCCACAATGCAAAAGTTTGCCCAGAACATGGTAATTTTGCTTATGCCGCAGAGTCCGTGGCTAATACAACCTTTGGCACTTCTCATCTTGCTGATCTAAATTGGTGCTTGGATTCTGGAGCAACACATCATATGACACCATCAACCTCCACTCTTTCAGATGCTCAACCATACACAGGTACTGATTCTATCATTGTCGGAAATGGATCACAGTTGCATATCTCTCATGTTGGTCGAACTGTTGTGTCCACTCCTACAAAATCGCTCTCACTAAATGGAGTTTTGTGTGTACCTGCGATTCAGAAAAATCTTCTTTCCATTTGTTGTTTTTGTCATGATAATGACTGCTATTTTGAAATGGATTCTAACGGTTTTCATGTCAAGTACAACAAGACCGGGCAGATTATTCCCAGTGGCAATAGCTCCACGGGCCTATACCACATTCATACCCTTCTAAGTATTTCTAGTCAACTGGTTTATGGAGAAAGAACAAACCAAGATGTTTGGCATGCTCGCCTTGGTCACCCCTCTTATGGAGTTTTTCGAGTACTACGTCAGAAATTTGATTTACCTATTGCCGGCAATATTGTTTCCAATAAAGTTTGTCATATTTGTCCAATGGGCAAATCCTATAGACTTCCGTTTTTGGCTCAGAGTTTTAATGCTAGAAACCCACTTGATCTTTTGCATATGGATTTGTGGGGACCGGCCCCGATTATGTCACGCTCAAGTTATCGGTATTATCTTTCTATTGTGGATGATTGTACTCGCTATGTATGGATTTACCCTCTCGTTCGAAAATTTGATGTCCTCTCTGTCTTTATAGTATTCAAGAAAATGGTAGAAAATTATTTTTCTCGTACTATATAGGCAATTCACACTATCAAGGTTGTTCAAACAAATGAAGGTGGTGAGTTTACTAGCAAACCATTCACAAACTTTCTTCGTCATCATGGCATTGCTCAACAGATCTCTTGTCCCTATACACCGCAACAAAATGGTGCGGTTGAGTGTAAGCATCGGCATATTGTTGAAATGGGCCTTTGTCTCCTCTCTCAGTCGCACTTACCTTCGAGTTTTTGGGTGGAGGCATTCTCCATGGCCGTACTCCTCATTAATTGGTTACCTATGCCGCAACTTCGAAATCTGTCACCATATGAAAAATTGTGGATGCACTTGCTTTCCTCACTTGGTTCCTTATAATAAACACAAGCTACTACCAAAGTCTGCAAAATGTGTTTTTATTGGCTATGACAGCAATCACAAAGGATACCAATGCATGGACATTGTTACTGGACGTATTTATGTATCTCGAAATGTCACTTTTGATGAAACCCATTTTCCCTACAAACCATCCCCTTCACCACCAACTGCACAACCACTATTCCTTCAACCATTACTTTCACCAGTGATGTCCTTACTTCCCCACACCCCACTTTCTAGTTCCCCATCTACCACAATCCTTCTTCCTCATTCACCTCCTCCCATGGACACTGCAGATTCTTCCCCTATTCCGGTGTCTGCTTCCGCTGATTCCACCCTCCCCACACCTCACACAACCCCTCCAACAACCCTAACTTGTTCTGAACCTGCAAGCCCCAACTATTCTCCTCCACCGAACAAGTTTAAAAGCATCAATGCTATTGTCTATGGTTCCTCCCCACATCCATTACCCCATGCCTTGACTGCTGATCTTGACAACCCTTTGACCCATGAACCGAACTCTTATACTCAAGCCTCTAAATTTCCTCATTGGCAACAAGCCATGGAAGATGAGTTTGCTGCTCTTCATCGAAACCAAACTTGGTCACTTGTCAGCCCTACATCCTCAATGAATATAGTTGGTTGTCAGTGGTTTTCAAAGTCAAGAGAAATGCTGATGGCTTCATTGAACAACATAAAGCTCGTTTAGTGGCTAAAGGGTACAACCAGAAGAAGGGGTTAGACTATGATGAGACCTTTAGCCCTATGGTCAAACCCTCAACCATTCGCACTATTCTTTCTCTTGTCGTCTCTCGAAAATGGCCTTTAAAGCAACTTGACGTCCGGAATGCCTTTTTCAATGGTTTTCTTCAGGAAGAAGTTTACATGAAACAACCCTCAGGGTTCATTGATCCTCTTCACCCTCAGCATGTGTGTAAACTCCATCGCGCTCTTTATGGACTTAAACAAGCTCCACGTGCTTGGTTTCATCATCTCCACTCATTTCTTATTGACAATGGATTTTTAAACAGTCAATCAGATGCGTCTCTCTTTATTCGGCATTCATCAACCCATTCTCTCTTTCTCTTGGTGTATGTTGATGATCTAATTGTCACAGGTAGTGACACAATTGCCATTAATGATTTTATTGAACTCTTATGTTCAGTGTTCGATAGCCGCAAATTGGGCAATCTTGGTTTTTTCCTTGGCATGGAGGTCACCCATACTACTGACACATTGTATCTCTCGCAATGCCGATATGCTACTGATCTATTGTCTAAGTTTAATATGGCATCCTGCAAGCCTTGCTCCACCCCACTTCTTGCCCACTTTAGGCTCTCTCGACTTGATGGTGATATTTTGGAGGACCCCACTCTTTATCGTAGCATGGTTGGTGGTCTTCAATATCTTACTCTTTCTTAATCGGATATCGCCTTCACCTTCAATCAAGTTTGCCAATTCCTGCAAACTCAGAGAACTTCTCATCTTCAAGCCGTTAAGAGAATTTACCGCTATGTCAAGAGCACCATTGAACATGGCCTATCTTTTCATTACTCGAGCAATTATACTTTGAGAGCTTTTTCAGATGCAGATTGGGCCGGATGCCCTGATGATCGACGCTCCACAACGGGCGCTTGTATTTTTCTTGGTCCTAATCTCCTCACATGGACCACAAAGAAACAATCCACCGTCTCACGGTCTAGGGCGGAAGTTGAATACCGCACACTTGCTACCACCACTGCTGAACTCCAATGGTTCCGTTACCTTTTTCGTGAACTTGGGATTCCACTTCACTCCCCGCCGTGTATTTTCTGTGACAACATTTTAGCTCTTCACATGGCCGCTAATCCCGTATTTCATGCCCGGACCCGTCATATAGAAATCGACTATCATTTTATACGGGAGTTCCTCGCTCAAGGAGCATTGCGGCTTCAGTACGTCCCTTCTAATAATCAGCTGGCTGACATATTCACCAAAGGGCTCACTCGCGCACAATTTGATTCTCTTGCCGTCAAGCTCAACCTGCCCTCTATTCCATCTCGCTTGAGGGGGCGTGAAGGAAGCAAATCATGATCCCATGATTTTAGTCATTCCAATTACTAAGATATTCAATCAATACCATGATTGGTTGCCTAATTACTGTTACTTGATTTCCTTGTAATTAGCTGTTGTAATCCTTATATAAACTGAACAATATACAACCTACCATATTAAGGAGGTTTTCATTCATTTTCTCCTAATTATCGTTCAGTAGCGTGGTTTCTGAGAAAAGTCTGCAATACGTTTCTTTATCCTCTCTTTCATCAAATTACTGAGAGAGACAATGGCCAATTACAAAACCCTAACTCACGTAGTTTTTATGCAATGGGAAGGTGAGAGATGAACGATGAAATTGTCGATTTGGTTTCGGTAGAGAGAAAGAAAGAAGGTACTGGTTTCCTGTTTCAAAACACTGCATGGAGGTTTGATTCTTTCCAATTCCTTTTCGCAAAATCATGTATAGGGATTGTTTTTGGTCCCATTGATTGATGCACGCATGTTGTTTTGATTGGGTTAGGTTCGTATATAATGATTGATTTCTACGATTTTAACATTTTATTTTGCATATAAATGTTATATTGATATCTATTGGAGTGATGGTCTGCATATGTTCTTAGCTGAGTTTTGTAGGTCAATCTTCGTTGTGAGAGAGAGAGAGAGAGAGAGAGAGAGAGAGAGAGAGGAACAGCGAATTGAAGAAGTACATGTCAGGTATTTGGTTCAATTTCTGTGGTCTGTGCCTTAGACCAAGATTTTTGCAGTTGTTAGAGAGCGCAAAAGGATTGATGTTTTGATCAGACCCAAATTTTGTGTGCGCATATTTTTGTTCAGCGTTTTGTTTTTCATCTTCCTAAACTGTAAAAATTAATTTAATAGAAAATTAAAGGCCGCCCCTGTTTTTTAGGTTTGGTTTGAATCCAACCCTGAAATATTTTTCCAAACTTGCACAGGCTCGGCTATTTTCATCCTGACTTTTATACCCTCAATCCAACCACGCTCCTTCAAAACCAGAGCCACGATCTTCCCACGAATCCCACCGATGCCAATCTCTCTCTCTCTACCTCTTCCTCTCCAATGCCGACCTTTCTCTCTGACGGATCCTTCGTTGTCGACCTTGACCAATCCTGCTACGCTCACTTCGACGAACGCCGGAAACAGCCATCCATGGCGGACGCAGCTCCAAACGTGGCTGAACAGCACGATTCTCCGACAAGACAGCCACCTCCAGACTTCGCTGTCCTCGCCCAAGAAACCGACCCCATGCTCGACGGCCCCAACCAATTCTCCGCCATCGTCGACGTCCACATCACTCCGAGAAGCACATCAACAACCACCACCACCATTACTAGTTACTCCTTCCTCTAGATCGACCCTCGCGCTGCCCAACGCTCCGACCTCGAGCTCGTCAAGAAACACTACACCTTCTCGCCTTAATTCCTCCTCCACCCCGACAAGAACCGCTTCAGCATCTCCGACGCCGCCTTCCGCCTCGTCATCAAGGCTTGGGCGGTGCTGTCTGACTCCGTCAAGAAGCTCAGCTTGGACAACGAGCTAAAATTTCTACTCCAAGGTCGATTCGGTCCCTACCGTCATGAAGAAGAACAATGTATGTAAATAGTGAATGAAAGTGAGATTCTAATATGAGTAAGCCACGTACGATCTTTTCTTTTTTTGATATGAACAATATGTGAACAGTGATTTTCACATAGCCCCAATTATTAGCAAGCCCAACACGCATAGTGATTTTCTAATGTACATCTTGATCTGTTCACATAACCGAAAATACACGGTTCATTCATATGAATGGACTATGAGAACTGCGTAATGGATTATGTGAACTGTGTATGGACTGTATAGAATGCTGTGAGAACTGTGTATTTTTCTATGAACATTGTGTAATTTCTATGAGAACTATGTATTTTTCTATGTGAACTGTATTTTTTTCTATGAGAATTGTGTTTTTTCTATAAGAACTGTGTATTTTCTATGAGAACTGTGTATTGTCCATGAGAATTGTCTATGAGAACTATGTTTTTTCCATTGAAACTACGTATTTTTCAATTCTAAATCAATTTATTACCTATGTGAACCATTACTTTGTTCCTTTAATTAATTTTTTAAAACATGGCGGTGAGAACATTTATAACTATATTTGATTTTGATTACCTTTTTTGTTTTTGTTCAATTTTTGTTTGTGTGTATATTTTCTATGAGAACTGTGTATTTTTTTATGAGAACTGTGTGTTGTTCATGAGAATTGTCTATAAGAACTGTGTATTTTTCTATGAGAACTACGTATTTTTCTATGAGAACTGTGTGTTGTTCATGAGAATTGTCTATGAGAACTGTGTATTTTCTATGAGAATTATATATTTTTTATGAGAACTATGTATGTTAGTGTGTGGTAAGATTATGTGAACTGTGTATTTTTCAATTCACATAGTCCAATTCTCATAATCAATTCACAAAACTAGTTTTCTATGAGAATAGTCAGCTCTCATTACCAATTCTCATAGAATTAACTATGAAAACTGGTAGTTCTCATAGAACTGACTATGAGAATTGACAGTTCATATAGTCAGTTCTCATATCTCAGTTCACATAGTCAATTCTCTATAAGAACTGACTATGAGACTTGGCAATTCTCATAATCAGGTCACATAACCAAAGGTATTTTTGTCCGAAATAATATGATTCAGGAATTAATTCTAAAAGTATAGCTCTCATAGCCATAGTTCAGGGGTATTTTTGTCTAAAATAATATGTTAACTTGGGTTATGTGAATTGACGGGGATATTTTTGTCTGAAATATTATGATAATTGGCTATGAGAATTGCAGTTCTCATAGCCAAGGGTATTTTTGTCCAAAATAATATGGGTCAAAAGTTGATTCTAAAAATATAAATTTTACTAAAAATGGACATCTACACAAAAAAATTAAGAAGAATGGGCAAAATAGTAAAAATGCATGAAAAGTAAAAAAAAAGGACTGAAATAAAGAAAGAATATTTTTGTCAGGACTAAATTAAGTCCGAACCTACATTTTAGGGTTGGCATCAAAATTCCCCTTAATTTAAAATATATATTATGCTCAGTTCTGTTGTGTTTTTCCTACCATTTTAGTTGTGAACTTCTGGTGCATTGGTTTGGTGCAGGTTTGTAGATTTGTGCTTTTACAATTAATGGATTTGCAGACACCTTTTGTTCGTCCACATTTTGATACGGGACGGTTTTCTTAGAGACGGCATGTGGCCGATTGGAAACCGTTGCTCAATGTTGGAGTGGGGGGAAATAGGGATTTGCTCTATGAGGTGTGTCCTAGATTCGTTGCTGCGTATGGTGGAATGATAGATATGGGTCTTGTGTTGAGATGGACTTCTCAGAGTGGAATTGATGCATGGCTTGATAGGATTATTTATTTCTCTTTTTTATTACTGACTTAAGATAGTAAGTGCTTTTCTCATTAATGGATTTTTTATTCCCCTTTTTAAAATGTTGTGCTCTACGTGCTTTTAAATTCTTTGCCTCATGTTTTTTTTTTTTTTTTTGGGTGTAAATCATCATGGTTGTTGGTATGTGAAGAGAATTAATGTAACGCCCCAATTTTTGGTAACATTAATTATAACTATTTTATTCAAACTTAACATTTAATAAATAAAAATAGAATAATCAGTCATTACATCCCAACTTATTCTCAAATCAAGATTACATTTATTTAAGGATAAGGAGGGGAACTACGGGAAATTTCTACTTTTCAAGGTGGTTGTCTTCCTCAGCGATATTCTGCTCAACTTCATACTATTCTAAATTATAGTACGCCTACTGTTCGCCTTCTAAGTCTGACATAAAATGTCAGGGCCACAAAAGTAACACCGTGAGCTTTTAAGCTCAATAGCTAATTCATACCCCTATGTCTCATACTTTTAGCAAAAATAACATCTACTTTACAAGGCATCAAACAGAACTTTAACAATCAACTATTATAAATATTGTACATATAAAAGTGACAAGTGTCGGGTTCAGAATAGTGTATCGTACTCCATGTCAAAACGTTAATTTCACTTATTATCAAATCTTTTCCTTTAGCATTGGTTCCGTTTACTCCCTCTTTTAGAATGATGGTCAACCATGCATTTACAAACTCTGGTTCCGCTGTTCCAGTCTCGCAGGTTTACTCACACATTTCCAAACATTGGTTCCGCTACTCCGGTCTCCCAAGTTTACTCACCCACACCCAAACTCTAGCTCCGTCGTTCCGATCTCTCAGGTTTACACATGTAAAAATTTATCGTTTGCTCTTTTTCATTTTTGAATATCATTTTCTCGGTTCTCGTGTTTCGTATACATGCATCATTTTTTCGCGATCACATTATTCTTTTAAAGCTTGTTAAACATCACGCGATATCCCTACTTTCATGTTTTTCTACTTTACTTCATGCATTTTTTTGACGATTCATAAAATAGGAGCAATCAAGACTAACATTCTGTAAATATTCACCATTAACATTAATTAAACTTTATAATTTATCATGCCAGGATATTTAATAGTCAATTCCAGTAATCAAGTCCTAAACCATGCTTTTACTAAAGAAATAAACGTTACAACTAGAATTCCAGGGGCACTTTCTATAGTTTCTCATTTGCCAATTTTATATCCTTTAAGCCGATAATTACGTTTACATCTAATCTAAGAACAATTCCTCATGAAAACATAGATATTACTTGCTAATGTCCAAGTAATAAACTTTTATCTATTTTTTTTTACATGCAATAATTGTATAAGCCTATTCTTGTTACTTTAGCGAAAATTGTAACGGTGATATACTTAGGTAAGTAGATAGGAGGTTTCTACCTTGCTTCAAAACGGTGAGAGTTGATTCTGACGGCGTCGGGTTGGGTGGTGATTGGCACGTTTCTTTTCGGTCTAGAATTGACCGAAATTCTAGTTTCCTTTCTTATCAGGACTTAAACAGGACAGTAAGAGTGTAGAATTTTTGTGGAGAATAGTTATATGGGTGATGATGTGATTAATGGGTGGTGGGTATAAGGCTGATTTTTCCTCTTTTTTTCTTCCAGTGGCTCTCTCTCTCGTTTTTCTTCTCTCTCTAGTTTCCCAAATGGGAAAAGAACATGAGGGAGTGGGATGCCAAAAATGGGAAGTGTGTGGAGGTATATATAGGCCTCTCTTTCTCTCTCTCCATGGCACACACTCTCACTCCCTCAGACTTTAATTTCTAGCCTGGTAAGGCTACTCCTAATAGGGTGATATGATGGTGCATGTGGGAGGGAAATCTAGTAGAAATCTTATCTCTCTCCCTTTCTCTCTCTCTTATATGATATATATATATATATATATCACTTGTCAAGTCAACATAAATGTGGGAAGTCATATAAGAGATAAAAATTTCCCTCCTAGATAAAACCAAAATGTTAGGGGCACATCACCCCCAACTACACCTCAACCACAGCCTCTCACATACAGGCGGGTCCCGCTTAAAATCCCTCCTTCTCTCTTCCCTCATTTTTCGACTCTTTCCCTATGAGAGGTGTTAAATCTCCCCACCACACCCCCCAAAGGGGGGGGGGGGGGGGGGGGGGGGGTTTCTGACACGGGCCCAATCAATTTTCGATTTTACCCCCACCTCCGCATTTTCTCTCTCTCACACCTCAGTCTCTCTCTTTTTTCTTGTTATAAATTTTTAAATGCTAATAACTTTTGTTTCACATAATTTTTTAAAATAAATTTTATATATTTGAAATGTACTCAAAGAAACCTATCAAACGAGCCTAATATTGATTGTGAAATAATGTAAAACGGGAAAACTATATTTCTGTGGTAGTTTAAACTGTCTAAAGAGGTTGAAAAATTAGGTGTTCTAAATTTCAATTCGTTTGAACCGGTGGAAAGATTTTAGTTTTCTGATCATTTTATCCTAAATGGCCATAATTAAATTATGACTCTAAGGCTCTCGTTGTGTAGCCTTAAGATATATTTGATTCTACTCAACGAAACCTATCAAACAAGTTTA
Organism: Rhododendron simsii; assembly: GCA_014282245.1. Lineage (NCBI taxonomy): Eukaryota > Viridiplantae > Streptophyta > Magnoliopsida > Ericales > Ericaceae > Rhododendron > Rhododendron simsii. The sequence continues at coordinate 21,780,975 of CM024954.1, forward strand.
ATATTGAATATAAAATAATGTGTTTAAATTAAATGATGATTTGTCTTTGAAGCAGGAACAAAAGCAGCAGCCAAACCACGATGATTTGTCTTTGAGGACAATGGTTAAAGCAGCCTATCCTAAATGGTTTTTTATTTTTTTATTTTGGTCCCAATATATATGTTGAAGTAAATTATGTATATTGAATCAACTTAAATTTACTTTATATTTCTCTGAACAGTCAATAATGCAAACTGAAATCAAACTTCATTTAATTACAATTGAGTATATAGAACCAATACATGAACATAAATAAATACACAAATTTAGTCAATATTTCCGCCAAATTGTGGTCGTCGTCTCAACGGATCGATCTATCTGCATTACTTCGTACCACAATTGGAGCCGTGCTTCATAAGGATGAGCCCATCCGTGTTCTTCATTTGATGCATTTGGCCTCCACCATATGATGATGGGTGGTACAGGGTAATGACGGTATAGGAAAACTTGCACGAAGTGATTGTCATTAACACGACCAATAGCTATATGTGTGCGCGTTGCGAATGAAACTGGATGGGAGCTCAACGGCAAGTGGGTGAAACAACTCGAAGCAATCATATCGAATGTATGCAGTACAACGTTGTATGTTGATGCGATGACAAGTCCCAATGATATAGAATCCATCCAATGATCCTCTGGTGCCGATGGCTGGAAGCAACGAAGTCTTTGTAGCACATGGGATACATAATTATGTTCTGGATAAAACTGATCGTACAGGACCCGATTTTGTTCAATCTCTTGGATAAGGTCATGTCGTACTTGAGCCCAATGATCTTTAGAACCATAAAGTTGCGCGGCTAACGCCCTGAAGCCACAATGACCGTCGGGTCGAACGTCAACACAGTGGGAAATATAACGTTGATACTGCTGAGGAAATTTCTCAACGAGGTGATCCCTCCCATTGCTCCTTCGCGATGTTGGAATACATGAGGCCCGAGATTCTGAAGTGGATATTGTGAAGGAAGGTATATGACCTCTATTCTGCTCATCTCTGCCTGTAGGTCGACTCCTGTGTTTTGTGTTATATGTTGGGGGTCGAACTGTGCAACGAGATGGATCCACCATATCAAGAAACATGTCCATCATAGACTCTCGACTGTCGGAATCTATTTCATTTAATCTTTCAATAAGCTGAGCTGTCCTGTCAGATCGTGTTCCCTCGTCAGTATGCCTCTGAGCGTGCATGGACAATGTACTCCAGTGAGGGTGGATAGAGCTTAGCGGAATTGGTCTATCCATAGAACGGTAAAGTGCAATATCGTGAAAGCATGGCAATCCGTGTGTCCTTTTGATCTTACAAAAGCAAAGGCTGGCTTCATTATCAGTGCGTTGTGCCTGCTTATGGATCAAGTCCATTGCCTGTAATGAAATGCGACCTCTGATTTCACTATAAATGCCTTCATGTAGATGTATGTGTCGTGGAATGTTGAGAGATTTTTGGAACGACCCCTGAATATCCCCGAACTGACTGGTCAACACTTTTATATTTTCTGAAAAGATGTTTGAAGCGAGGACATAGTATCTCCCAAGTATCGTTTGAGCCTCGCATGTGCAAATTTCGCCCTGCAATTTAATAATACATTGTGTTAAATAGGAAAGTTACATAAAGTATTCTTTAGTGCAGGACAGTAAATATTCAATGACTATAGGAAAGTGACATTTGGCTTGAATTGTTCTTGAGGTGCATAAACTGGTTTATATATGCTACAACAAATCACTCTTTGTAAGGACCTAACCATGTATCCCAAAGGTATTGTATGGCATCAGAGTATTGCTCAAACTCTTCGCACATGGCATTCCACCTTTGTTGCAAAGACATCGGTGTCGATGAATGAATAAGCAACTGCCATGCTTTAGAAAACTCGTCCCACCTCGTACCAAGCATAAAGCTGCACTTCTTCATTACACATTGGTTTATGTGCCAAATACAAAGGATGTGTTGTGCGAAGGGGAAACATATTCCAATGGCACCAAGAAGTGCCAGATCCCTATCTGAAACAACCACCGATGGCAACGTTCCCCCTTTTTCAACCATTCATCTCTTTAAAGTATCCAATGCCCATATCAGTCGCTCTTTCGTCTCATTATTCAAATATGCAAACATAAGAGAGTAAGTTTTCATTGTGGATGTGATACCCACAACTTCCAAGAGTGGAATCCGATACTCATTACTCTTGTACGTCGCATCAATAATCAACACGGACGGAAAATTGACAGATAGCTCTAGGCTTCTAGGATGAACCCAAAGAATATCTATACTTTCGTTGGTGTGTTCATTTATAAGATAGTCGTAAATGTATCTTTTCTTTTTTAATTCATACAAGATGTACCCAATAGGAGATAGACCCCCCCAGTTGCTCTTTCTTATACAGTGCCTTCATATTGTAAATACTCCTAATTCCTGTACTAATTGACGAGTCTTGTTGTCTCAGGAAATTAAGAATTTCTCGAGGCGCGGTGTTGCTAGACATATCACGAACTAATTGCTACTGGATTGGGGTCAACCTTGACGGGTACTCATGTCTCTCAAAACTTTCCGCTGGTTCATGGTTATGAAAACCTTTAACAAGCTTCAAACTCCACATGACACCGTCTGGAGGTTGTGGTACACCTCGCAGCTTAAACGGGCAATCACATTTCTTAGTTCCAGTAATCCTTTGCATTGAATGCCCTTTCAATGGTGGTCTGTACAATCCTCCCCTTTCACAAATAAGAATGCACTTCGGCATCTTGTTGCCCTTTATACTAGCAGATTTACTTATAACAATCACAAAACCAATTTCCTTACCAACTCTCCGCACCCAATCTACCATGACAACTCTAGTTTCAAATATCTATAACAAAAAAAATTAATACGTATAAGCACAATGTAGTATCCAGTATATTAAAAATATGGATTCTTGCATGCACTACAACAAAAATCACATTCGGTGACATGTAAAAATGTCACCAAAAGTCCAAGTTTTGTCACCTATTATCTTCGGTGACACAAGAAAAGGTGTCATTGTATCCATGACACTGAAAGTCAATGGTGACAAAATTGTGTAGTTGTCACGAAATGTAGTCAACAGTGACAAGAATTTGGTGTCACCGAAGACTTATTTTCCGTGACACAATTGTCACCGAAAGTAACAGTGACAACAATATGGTGTCACAAAAGAGAGATTTTCTGTGACAAAATTGTTTATGTCACGGAAAGTAACGATGACAGCATCATGTTGTCATAGAAAAGAGATTTTTCTGTGACAATGTTGTCATGAAAAGTATCTACCATGACAACCAATTGTGTGTCACCAATAACCAATCGTAGTAGGACACACACAACAGTGACAATCTCTTTTGTCACCAAAAATAGGACTTTAGCACCAATATACTTTATTCCATATATTGTTTTCACCTGCTTACAAAGTTTATTTTTTTTGTATCTTATGATTCAACTTAGCAAAACTTAAATTACAAAATATCATTCAAATCAAATATCCAATAAGTCAACATTCATCATCCAACTTCAAAACATTATCTTCCAACAATAACCACTTCAAACTTAACAACATTACCGAAACTACAAAACATCCATATCCATGGTGTGTCCAAGGACAAAAAGAACTCAAAACAAGTGTTCCATTTAACTACCAAAAAGTCTTCAACTCCATCTTGATTAACTATCAAAAAGCAACTCCATCTCCTTACTTACCTGTACAAAATTGCAAAAAAGAAAAAAGCAATTATGTAACATGTCAAGCCTACGAAAGGTTCTGAAAAAGAAAGAGATTTTGCTCCAAGTTGTTATATGACGAATTGTGGCATGACTCATGAGTGACTAAGCAAGCTACCCAACCCAGATTTTGATGTCATTCTACATAATATCGATCGAAGATATACAACCTAAGTGAGCTAACTATAATCTTGGTTTTAACTTTACTACTCCGTGAAATCTTCCCTTTATTTCTACTGAGAAAAGTTGAGAAACAATTAAACCAACCTATGTCAAGAGCTGGTTAACAATGCTATCATGAACTCCAGTACCATCTCTAGTTGAACCTCTTGACTGCAATAGCAAAGCAAATAACAAATTGACGAACCAAGTAAACTAACTTTTAACAAATGGGCATCAATAACCATGACAATTATCATAATTTACAGGGTATTTGAAGTACCCGCAAGACTGTGAAGTTCCTAACAGATACACAGCTCACTAGAACATTCAAACCAAGAGTCAAACGCAAAGTTGTCCAAATGGGGGCATTTAAGTGTTGGAATATGTCTATGCGTGGGTTCTGACCTGAGAACGGACCTGTGGTCGCAAATTGATTGCCCGCTCAATGCCTTGCTTGCAGCCCACACGAAAGGCGCCAGGCTACGTTGCCCTAGAGGGTGGATTGGGCTGCAGCAGATGACTCAGAGTTATTTTCGTCATTCTCTCTTTCCCTCTGGCCAAGGTGAAATAAATCAAGAGATGGAAGACGACTTCCAGCAGAGAAAATCAACGATTTTTGTGGATAATCTTCCAAATGGGATTCGCAAAGGATTTATGTACAACTTAATCTCAAGATTTGGAAGGATAAGAGATTGCTACATCCCAAATAAGAAAAGCAGGATCACGAGACAGAGTTTTGGATTTGTAAGGTATGAATCTAGCAGAGATGCATTTCAAGCTGCTGAATCCACAAATGGGACTTGGATATGGGGCCAGGAGTTGTTGGTAAACATAGCGAAATTTCTGAAGAAACAAGACAGCTACAAAACTTAGATCTACAATCGGCACAATTCGGAAAACCTAGGAGATCGAGTCTTCAATCCCAAAAATCGGTGGAGATATGGAAATCAACATTTCAAGATCAGGTCATATGTAAACAACAGTAACTCGTCAGGATACGAGACGGAATTAGAAGTGTAGACACCCTATTCTGGACTATCTGGATCAGCACGTTTGCGGTCTTTTTTGTTACCCCAATGATGATAAACAGTTAAAGACTCTCCGAGGTCGATGGAAGGTCGCGAGCTTTGAGTGTTGGACCCTCCTTTTTCAAACCATTTCAAACCCCTTCAAACCCTTCAAGTCCAGAGCCAAATAAGCCTCAGCAAAACCAAACCTTGCTTACGCCAGCTCTTACTTGGCGTGCGCCAGGAAAGTGCCACGTGTCGGACATCGACCGTTGACTGAGTTTGACCTGGCGCACGGTAGAATGAAGATGGCATACGCATGGTCAAGGCCGGTCAAATCACCGCTTTTCTGTCACGTGCTCGGAACTTTGTAATTGCCAGAGTACACTGCAGAGCCCCCTGATCATTGCATTCTACAGGGGACGTCCCCCTCTCTCTCCTACACAACCCATCACCTAGTCCCATGCATTTAATGCATGGGAGCTCCCTTCCTAACCTAACCAAACCCCTAACCCCAGCTGATCACCCCTAGACTCAGCCTCTCTCCTCTATAAATGCAAGCCCTTGCATTCATTTGCAAGGGTTAACCCACATTAAGAAGCCAAGTCCATCCCTCTCTTCTCTCTTGTTCCTTGCTCTCCCATTGAAGGATTGAGAGATAGAGAAGCTCTATACATACCTCCCACCACTGATCAGTCACCACACAGCCTCCATCTTCAACCCCCAAAGCCCACTTTCTTCCTTTCATCTCTTGCACCAAAGGTATACCACCTTTGTGCTGCTTTCTGTTTTCGATTCCTGAGGGGAACCAGAAAGGTTCTGGCTAGTAACTGATACTAGTCCAGGCCCTTCTCTGGTAAAATAAATCAATCGTAAGACACAAACCATGGCGCATGCCAGCCTCAATAGGCCGTACGCCACCTGTGGCTGTATGTGCACTATTGGCGTGGGGATCATGGGGTGTCCATTTGTTGTTTATTTCCTTTCTGTCATCACCTTCCAGCATGCTATTAACCAGTTTATTGTTTCTGTATTTTAGAACTGTTCAAATATAGCTTTCAATACTTGTACCATTTCTTGCTTTCAAGGCCCCTGGGATATTTCTGGTCATGTTCCAGAGCCCAGATGATGTAAAGCCAAACACTGGTCAGTATACAAGCCTGGCGTACGGTCCCCATTGGGTGGCGTACGGCACGCTCATCATAGACCCGTGCCTGGCCCTTACATCACTGTACAAACTTGGCCTCTTCATATTTCCCCACTCTGTTTATGGGGATTTCTGTTCCTTTTCATGGCTTACAGCCATTTTATCTGCCTGTAATCTGTATATAGTACCTTATAAACTGCGTGGTTTGTCCTGGGTGTGCACTGGTCCATTCCAGAGCCCAGAGGGTTGAGAGCAGGAGCTGTAAAAAATCAGTAGGGTAGTGTACGCCAGCTATTAGGTGGCGTGCGCAGGGTGTGTTGGCGTGCAGTGGCTTGGCCCTTGCGTGCCAGCATGCTGACTGCTCACGCGTCCGAAAAGCAGCGTACATCATCCTGTTGAACATTTCACAGTGCTTGTTCTCAATCTATGTTCTTACGTTTCAATTCAATTCAAGCAAGCAAATCATCATCCATAAACATTTTTGTCATATAAACTGCAATTTGTTACAGCTTTAAATCCCTGTTATCTGCTCCCCCGCCCTAACTGGCCAAAACTGATCAAATGAGAGAAAAATGCAAATGTTTTAATAAAATGCCCGAGTAGAGACCGATCTCCGGATTGGGCGAGAGGGGTGCCATAAAACCCTTCCCCTCTCGTAACCTGGCTCCCGAACCTCAGATATCGAAGGTAACGACGGACCAGTCTACGCCTTTTCAAATCAAATCAAACCCTTTCTCAAATCAAAGCAAAACGTAGCAAACGTTCTCGAGTTCGGTTCCTTGGGTGCCTCACTGCTAAAACCCAAGTGGCGACTCTGAATCGAAGCATTTCGCCGCGCTATTTTCCAAGAGGGCCGCCCCCAAAACAAATAACCTTTGCAAACCAAAATCGGGCGATTTTTTGGGGCGTGTGCCCACAAGAAGTATTCCAAAAGAATCCCCAGATCCAAAGGAACAACCCACCTGTGACGTGGGACTCCAATGTTATTCTGAGGCCCTCTCAAGTGCAGGGTATAAACCTTGTCATAGACTTAAATCCTATTGCTGTTAGAAAGAACATCAGAAGCCAACAGTTTGAAGCATCAATGAGTACGGATGGGGAGGACATTGACAGTTACATTATGGACTCTCAGGAGTAGGAACAAAATGCCATGGACAAGGAGTTGCAGAATACCATCATAGCAGGTAACAATCTTGGAATTAAATTTAACAATGCTGGTGTAGTGAGAATGAAAAAGATGATAGAAAATGAGCATAAAGCATTGGTAGCTTCGCTGAAAAACAATACATATGCCCCTCTTATGAGGGACCAATAATCTTTCAATCAACAGAGCAAAATAAGTTAGATGCCTCAAGGAAGATCACTTTATGGAATGTAAGAGGATTGGCTAGTTCACTTAAAAGAGGTTTGTCTCAAAGCTTGTTAAGGAGAGAAGTCTTGAGGTTATACTGCTGCAAGAAACTAAAATTGAGAAGTTTGAATTGTCCATTGTTCAATATTATAGGGATCCTCTGATGTAGATTATGATGAGGCTGAGTCTGGGGATGTTGGACTCTTAACTATTTGGAATCCAGAAAATTCAAACCAAAGAGCAGGCATTAAGTGTAGAACTAAAAGGCTTGGTCAATATGTCAAGATGACGTTGATATATCTCAAGGTTTGTGATTAGTTTGGTCTGAATTGCTCTTTCAACTCCAACGATTTGGAGGGCTAAGAGCATGCTTCCTTATTTGGTCATGCTATTATAGTGATATATGATCATGGTTAGGCCTAGTACATTGGTTCCATTCATCAGGGAGGAAGATCTGAATTCTGTGAAGGAAAGGTAACAAGTACACTGGACTGAACGACATTATACCTTGATGGATAATCCCACCTAGCGTAGCTATTGTAATGCTGACATGCAAATGGGTCAAAGAAAAAGCATACCTGCCTTTGTATCATTCCTTACCAACAACATTCAACATTTTCTGTAGAAGATTAAACTCCTCGGTTTCTATGCAGGGCTGGTTGCCGGGCCTGAAACATGACAGCATGCATTGACAACTTGGCAGATTCAATGACCCTCACCCCATCAGTAAATGCCAAGTTCATGTTGACTTGTATAGGCACCTACACGAAATTTGAAGAAAAGATTTTATTCGTAATGAAAAAATGACGTCTTCACTGATAGTCTGATTCAGATTATTATCAAGTATTCTACAATCACAATAAGTGTCACGTATCATCCCAAATGATGAGCAAGCCTTTTACGAAAAAGAAAATGATAGCAAGCAGTTAGCATGGCACCATTCTTGCAATCGTAACAGACCAACTAGCCACTACTCACTGGAAAGCTTGTAATGAGATCTAGGAACTTCAAACAGCATAAACTGAATTTGCAAACCAATCAAATGACTCAGAATTACTCTAACGATGAACTTATCCATTGCTGTATCATTTAAGCCGATAACACTCAACGCCACATAAGGAAATACAAATTTCATTTATGATTTCGAGACTTTTGGACTACATCCATGATAATCAGTTGCAGAACATATAAAATAACCAATTTCCAGCTCCTGAATTCAATGGGAAAGATAACAAAAGACTTGATTATTTATTTCAATTAAACCTCCATCACAAAACCCAATTAACTAACATTCATGCTAATGAACCAACCTAGCACCTCTTAAAAAATCTTATTCCTTTCTTTTCTACATAACTCTTCTTGCTTCTGATCCAATTAGAGCAATCACTGTGTTATTAGCATCATCAACCATAAATAATCATCATTAGCTAGTATAGATGAGCTCTCGGTGTGCATGTATATAGCACTAGAGGTCGGGGCACATGCGATGCCGATATGATGATAAACAACCACATGAGCACACTCAAGATCAAATAATTCTATAAATAGCAACAAAGAGGGAAAAAGACTCCAATTTATCACCATGGGCAAAAGTACATTGTATGATTGCATCTCACTGCAATGTTAATGGCGTCCGAAGGCAAAGGTCAAAGCTGATACTCTAGGCTTCATTATCCAACTGGGATTAAAAAAAACACTTGCTACTTATGTTTTATCATTGTTTTGATCAGCTAGTTAAATATTACCATCAAACCAAGATTGATGGTTGAAACATTCATGCAATAAACTATTAGTGTTTAATTGGAATATACCTTTGTGAGTCATTATGGCAATGCAAAATATGCTTCATGTACTCTCTTTGTGACTCGAACAAATTTCACCTACACAAGCAGTAAACGGATACAAAATATTGCAGTCTTTTCAAAGAAACATCAAAATACTCAATAGTTATGAGAACTAATATAACCAAATACAAACTTACTACATAGACTATCTTGTCAATCATCTCCTCCACAATTTGATACATAGTGGTCTAGCCTAAAAAGGGAAAAAAGAAATTTGATGTCTTGTAGCATAATCATGTAGAAGAGGGAAAAGAGTTTCCCAATTGACACTTAAAATGTGGACATTGCGTAGGGAGTTCACATAGCTCGCTATTTTTCACTTGCATAGGGAGTTCTATTCCAAATTCACACAATTCTACAAAAACCAAAGCTGTATCCCTACATAACTGAAGCACACAACTCAGAGCAGAGAAACGAATGTGATACAATAACAAAAATAAATAAATAAATTCATAAGGACATTTCATTAGATAGTGATCACCTAAAGACAATGGAATAATACCTCATCGTTGTACAGGGAATTGAATCCATTGGCCATGGGAGAATGCAAAGCAGGACTTGAATGAGCAAAACAGTAAGGGAATCAACAGTCAGTGTGGATATGACCTTTTCGATCTGGCAAATTGTAGATCTCGAGCCCTTCATCGCCATCATCGTCGTGGACATTGAGTTGTGATTTTGTGGAGGTTTTCTTTTAAATTCGTGATTGAACTCCACATCATCAAATCCCCCAACAAACCCCTCTCTCTAACCTATAAATACCCAAATCGACAGATATAATACCAAAAAAACAATCAGAATCATAAAACCCCTATTTGGCAAAAAAAAAAAAGCCCAAAACCCCTTATGTGTTTTTTGTTGTTTTTTGATGGTCTATTTTCTATGAGAAATAAAAAACATGTGTCTTCTCCCTTTCACACAACTCAAATGGCCTAAAAACCCTAAAACAAAAAACAGAAACGGAGAACCGTACGTCATCCTGGCCATCAGACTCTTCGGCGCACTTGATCTCCGACTCGATGACTTTGAGGAGCGACTCGTCAAAACTCGGCCGTGAAGAGCAATGGTTCACCGACAGGAACAAACTCCTAGACAGCCGCCGCTGTCACCAGCGTGAGAGGAGGCGGCTATGTCACCAGCGTGAGAGGAGATGGAAACAAGGGGAGGCCAAATCGCATACAACCATACACTAGCTATATGACTGTTGAAATAGCCACCGTTCAATTGAGAGAGATGTACCACTATTAGATTTAGGGGATCGATTGAGAGAGACTGGGGATTGAGTCAGTGATCTGTGAAACGAATCCATTTTTCTTGTAAATGCGGGGAAAAATCCATGAAATCGAAAGATTGGAGAGTGGAGGAATACCAAAAATCACAGAATGAGCAAGCCTTTCCATCGTCCACGGTGGTTGTGGTGCTGTCGAGTTCGGTGAGGAAAAGGGCCGAGTTTGAGTCTTCAGCTTAAATGGAGGGTGCAACGTGAGTGGAGAAAGGCAGCGTGTGAGTAGAGCAAAATTAGGGCTTATTTTTGGTGACAAGCAAAGACACATGAAACGACGTCATTTTACATGGCATAACTTTTCATCTAACGCGCCAAAATGAATAGCAACAGGGATTGTGAAAATTCAGATATTTCAATGACAACTTTATGTTTGTCACCAAAAAAAAGTTTTCAGCGACAAATTTCTTGTCACCGAATCTCCTCTTTATTTGGCGCACTAGCTGCTGGTTACCCAAGGGTTTTCAGTGACAAGCACTAAAATTTTTAGTCACCATTGAATATATTTCGTGTCAACACCAATTTTTTGTCACCAAAGGGTGTGACTGGGTGTCACCAAAATTGTTTTTTTGTTGTAGTGATGTAAGCTTTAGGTGGCATGTAAGTGAAAGTGTGTGCTCGTGGGAAGCTGGTATGCTTGAAACATGATTAAGAATTGATTGTTCCGTTTGTTTGGGGGATTTTCTTCGGCTCATAGGGGCCTGTCCATATGCTATTTTACTATTTTGGTACAGAAGTTAATTTACAAGGGAAAAAAACACACTTCCAAAGAGGATGTGTGTTGTGTAGAACAGCAACATTTCCAATACACTTTCAAAAACGTTCCAATACTACTACAATATGGCTTGGTTTAAAGATTTCAATTCATTGTGGTGGATACTTTTTCTGCACTTTTCACTACTAGAATAATAGATAAAGATAACACTCAAAAAACTAAAAAGATCACGGTTTTAAGAAAAGTGTGATAAAGAAATATGGAATGAGTTTTTAATCTCACTTTGTTAATAAACCCGTAGTAATTAATATTTCTTATCACAGTGTTGGTAGAACTGTGATTGTAATTACTTGTTTCAATCACTTTTTTTTTGCAAACATGATAAAATGTATGATTTATTTTAATCACGTTTTGTTAAAGACATGATAACATCTTTTTTTTGTTTGTTTTAACCACGCTTCCTTCACATGTGATAAAAAGACCATATTTTTCATCACAATTTTGATTGAACTGTGGTGTTAAACTGGTAATTACTTTTCATCACGTTTTTTTACCAGCATGATAAAAAGAAAGTTTTTACCACTTGTCGTGTCTGCGTGCTACTTAGCTTGTGGGCTTCCGATCGATGTTTTCTATCGAGATGCATACAACATTAACAAAAATAAGTAACAAATATGTATAATAACAACATTAATAACTAACCTGATCAGTCGTAAATTCGGCTATGTAATCACGCCCAACGTAGGAGCTGCTCTCCCCACAAGGAACATCATTCGCAACATCGTTCCCAACTGACCAACTTTCCGAAAATGAAAAATTGTACTGATCCATAATGTTCTTTTATGAATTACAAAAATGAAATCAAAATAGAGGAAAATTGTGAAGATGTGGTGAATGAGAGTAAGTATGAATATATAGACCAAGGCATATACAAGTGAATATATAGGCAACTGAATATATAGGCCAACGTTCTGTCGAATTGTTGCAATATGCAACAATCCTATCAATGTTGCAAGTTCAACTTTGAACCAAGTACCTACAACCTTGAAGCAATCACCTGCCAGCAACGTTGAAGCAATCACCTGCAACTTAAGTTGCAGAACCAATTATCCAATTATCTAAACTTTTTTTTTTTGCTTTATTTAATTAATGATGTCTATACTCTATATTTTTTTTCTTTTTTATTTATTTAAAATTATTTAAATGTTTCAATTTTCAATCCGGTTGAATCGGTGGAAAGTTCTTTTTTTTTTTTATCATTTTATCTTCAATGGTCATAATAAATTTTTGGCCTCGTAGAATCAAATATCTCTTAGAGTTGATCAACAAGAGCCCTAGAGTTAAAATTTAATTATTGCTATTCAGGATAAAATGATAAGGAAACTAAAATCTTTCCATCGGTTCAATCGAATTGAAATTTGGAACACTTAATTTTTTTAACCTTTTTAAACAGTTTATATATTAAAAATATAGTTAAAAAATTAAGTGTTTCAAATTTCAATCTGTTTGAACCGGTGGAGAGATTTTAGTTTCCTGATCATTTTATCCTCAATGGCCATAATAAAACTTTTGACTTTAGGGCTCTCGTTGATTAATTCTAAGAGATATTTGATTCTACGACTTTATTAGGCTTAATCAACGAGAGCCTTAGAGTCAAAATTTAATTATAACCATTCAGGATAAAATAATAAAAAGACTAAAATCTTTCCACCAGTTCAAATGGATTGAAATTTGAAACACTTAATTTTTTTTAACCTTTTTAGACAGTTTATATATTTAAAAATATAGTTAAAAAGTTAAGTGTTCCAAATTTCAATCTGTTTGAACCTGTGGAAAGATTTTAGTTTCCTGATCATTTTATTCTAAATGGCCATAATTAAATTTTGACTCTAGGGCTCTCGTTGATTAGCCCTAAGAGATATTTGATTCTACGAGATCAAAAATTTATTATGACCATTAAAGATAAAATGATAAAAAAAAGATCTTTCACCGATTCAACCGGATTGAAAATCGGAACACTAAAATAATTTTAAGTAAATAAAAAAGAAAAAAGATACTAATTATAAACATTATTAATTAAATAAAAAAATAACAGAAAATGGGTTCGGATATTTTTGGGCCATTTTCAGTTTAAGGGGTGATGGGGTCGGGGGTAAAAGAGATAAACAGTAACCGTGTCGGGGGGAGGATTAGTAATTCACTTCTCTATCTCTCTGTTGTAGACTTACAAGGCTATGTAGATAGGATGGCATAGGTTATTATTACTTAGGTAAGAGCAAAACTTTCCTTTGTCAGTTCTCTCTCTTCCGTCAGTCACTATTTCCCTAAATATTGGGATAATCTTCCCAGAATGCATGCATAAATGTATATACGTATGTGCATAATTTATTAGGGTTAGGGTTTGTACGTAGATGTATGACTGTATATATCACGGCCTCCAGTTTTATGTTTAATTAGTTTTAAGATTTGTGTATAATTTCAACACTCAAATAAATAAAAGACAATCGGGTAAGAATTTTTTTTATTAAACTTATAATTTTATTGAAAAAAATTAGGTTTGTTACAATTAGTATTGTTGATTCTGCTGAATTTGCAATTTGTTTTTTTGTTGTTTTTTAAGTTTCTTTCTTTTCCATTGTTCAATTATATAATTATTGAATGTATATTAATCCTTGTGAAATGTGCTTTCATATTTTCCTTCTATCGGTTATAGGACATTCCCCTTGCTTATGAACACGTCTTTCAAGGTGATAACAAAGATGTTTGGGTCTTGCTGATAGACGAAGTCAAAATCTGGCATGTTTGTCACGCCCTCGATTTTCAACATAAATAAATAACCATTTCAATAAAAGATTCTCGCATAAGATATATAATACCCAAAAGGGAGTTTCCACCTAATTTAAAAACGGTTTAGCCAAAAGAAATCAAGATGGATTAGTTACAAAATCTCCTTTAACAAAAGTATGAGATATACAAAGAGAATCAGATAACTAGTCTTCGTTAGCTCCCAAAATTGTCTTCCACACTGAGCATATGATGCAATGCAAACTACTGCCAGGCGTTAGGACCTAAAAAGAAGGATTTTGTTGAGCTACACTGTAACACCCCGATTTTCAGAAATAAAATCGGAGGCATTAAATATTAATTTTTAAAAATTTTATTAAATTAAAGTTCAAAATCCAAAACAGATAATTCATCATAATATTCATTTATTACAAACCACTGTGGAAATACTAAAAATAGTCTTTATGGTAAAGAAATAGACAAAATACAGAGCCGACTCCTAGGCTTGATACGGATCCCAAGCATATTCTGGCTCGGTTCCCACTTCTGGATTCTCCTCTGTATAAAACTGCTCGCCTTCGGGATTCTGTGTCTCTTCTTGGTCTTCTGCAAAATCTGGCACGGATGCCAGACAATCCATACCTGAGGGATAGGTTTCACCCCGTAGTATAATCCAACCCAACTACCCCTCTTACTTTACAACTAGCAAGTAACAGGATAATAATGATGTAAAGAAGTAGAATCAGAGATTTTCCACAGAAACTGGTTGATTACTATCCATTAACCTACATGTGGTCTTAGATCTCATCCACGAGATATTTCCTCCCCAACCGCTAATCATGCCCCATCCCATGAGATCACTTCCTTTTACTGTCACAGATACACCTAAGTTATATACCGAGTGTGCATTTCAATAACTACAAACAAAGGGAAAGCTTATCATGTCGTTGCATGACTAGAGTTCACCTATCTTATGCACCACTTCATAATCATCACTGGGCTTACTTTGTCAGTTTCAAGTCATCACATCCAATTCATCGCATCTCAAAATCCCGCCTGCAGGCAATTTAAAAATAAAACTTTCTAATTTAACCATTACTTAGCATCGTCTAGGTGAATTCTATTCGCATACCACCCCATATTTCTAGGGTCCAATCTAGCATTCAAATCAAGTGTCGGTACAATATACAATTAAATCAAATAATAATTAAAACAAATAACGATCTATGCAATCACACAACTTTTTATGAATGGGTCGTTGCCCTTATTCTTGTATGGCCACAATGTCAATAACAAAGTAAGAACTTTTATAGAAAAAGTAATAATAATAAATTTTATAGACTCTCAATAATTTATTCTAAGAAATTAGATTGATTAAAAACTAATTAAGTACATTAATTAGGTAAAAATATTAGAATAATTATCATGACCTCGATAAGAGACCTAAAGGTCTTATGCAACATGTTTGAGCGTCAAAAGTTGGGTTCGGAGGGTCGCGGGATTATTTTAAATAATGATGTTAACAAAAGTTGTCAAAAGTAGAATAAATAGATAATAAATTATTTAATAAATAAAATATGTTGAGGTTAACAACGTTTCATCTTTGGAATGTATAGAGTCTAAAAAAATATTATTCGGGCATTAATAACATAGTTTATAAGGTCGCAAGGATTTTTCGTATGTAATCTTTTGAATGAAAACAATAAAAAATTTATGATAATAACAAGATATGATTTTTGAGGTGTGAGGAGTATAGAAAAAATAGTTGGGTATTAAAAACATTATTTAGGAGGTCGCAAAATTGTTTCAAAACATTTAAAATTACTAAATAAGAGTATTATTAACTTAAAAACTTTTATTATCCAACTCAATCTACCAGATAATTAAACTGATATAACTAATTCATTTTATACTAAGATGATATTACACTGTAAGAAAATAATATCAAGTCAGTAGTTTTTAAAAATATTAATATCATAAATACTGTAAAATAAATATCATAAGGATCATCTTCTACTTAAATAATTACAAATAAAGTGTTGGGCTCAAAAATAATATCAACATGGTAAATATGGCAGAAAACGCACAGTGAGCTATATTTTTCGTACGGGCTCATTTCAAGCCCTAATAACTAGTCAAAACAATTCAATTATAGTTAGAGAAAGTGGAGAAGTGGTTGGATAGGATTATAATACCTTGGTTTGGATCGAATTGAATAAAAAACGAAACTTGAATTTTGGAGAAGGTGACTTCGGTTTCTTCGGTCGGGGAACCTTGGGACCGAATTGGATGATATTTGGGGATGCTAGGAGTTGTGAGAAGTGTTTGGAATAGTCAATTCAGGTTTCGGTTGGTTTTTGAACACAAACCCACTTTTCTCTCTCTAAAACTCCATGGATTGGAGCTTCGTTTTTTTTGTTTTTGTTTTTTTCTCTCTATTCTGACTCAATGGAGGGTAAAGGGTGTAGGGGTGAGTTCGTGGGCTAAGTGGTGGGGTATTTATAGGCAAATTTTGAAAAGGTGATAAGATTGAATTTATGAAGGTTTAATCTCTTGGGCAATGAATTGGACGGGACAAGAACAATTTTAAGGCCAGGGAGGGAGCATGAGGAGGATAGGAATGAATTTACCTCGGATTATACTTGATGGTGAAGCAAATTTTGGTTTGGAGCAAGGGGGAATGAACTTGGGTTTCTTGGAGGTTAAGGAAATTGTGGGAGTAATTACAGGAGAGAGAGGGAGCTGTGGGAGAGGAGGAGACTGCAGGAGAGTGAGGTGAGGGAGGTGGAGTGGTGTGCATGCATGCACGGAAAAGAAAAAAAAATGCATGCATATATGTATTTTAAAGAAAAAAATTTTGTACTAAGAAAGTAATTCTAATAACAATATTATTAATGCTATTAATAATATTAACTCTATTATAAAAAAATAGGGTCAAAAATCCGGGTCATTACATACACTAGCCCAATAGGAAAATTTTTACTCAAGCTATATGTAAATGTAATGACACATGCCATTAGAGTGAATGATTTCTACGAAGCAAGCAAGGGATACAAAAGGGACACCACAATAAATCGGTGGACTATGACTGCAGAATTCAATACTTCTTAAAGAACATACCTAATCATTCATACATCAAACTAGGGGTAGCGTTAAATGTACATAAATCTAAATAACCCACGATGGTTTCTCAAACTATTATAAGACACCTCAAATGAATGTCACTATTAACTTCCTCATTTCTTACCAATTACCAATGAACCTCTTTTCGTAAAAGAAAACATTCCTTTTTTATTGTCAAAGTAGTTTTGAGAAAACTCTTGACCTTTACGGGTTAAAATCCGTTGATTCGCTTGAATATCGGAATCCGTTGATTTGTGCCCAAATACCGGAACCGTTGATTCGTTCAGGAACATAGTTTTAAATCGCGGTATCGGTCGCCGTCGCGGTATATCGGTATCGGGACATATCGGTGATACGTCGCGGGAATTGGGTGTCGCGGTTGTGAATTTTTAAAAATCATCAGCAACGTGTATAAAACTTGAAAAATATACTTTTGCGGCTTTTATCCCCAACATTGGCTTAAATTATCACATTTTAATTAATTTAAGACATGTAATAGCCCATTCTCTTCATGTGAAATATCCGATAATTTATCAAAACCCGCCAGTGTATAAGATTTTACAAATATGTGAAAAATGTAACGTTATGAGTTTCGATATAATTGACATAAACAGCAAAAATAAGATGAAGACATTAAAATAAACACACCATAGAGGTTTTACATTACATAATCGCTAGCCACAATTAGTTTCGGTTGGAACTTTAGTGTATATTTGTAAAACATGGTGTTTTTCTCTAGTCCTACATTGGCAAGTTACAAAACTTATATCTACTTTAAATGAATTTGCACTTTAGTGGGTTCGTGAATGAGGACTCAAGGAAAAGTCTCGCGCGCTCAGGAAAATGGGCGGCAATTTGGAAAACTGATTCGGAAATCAGTTAACCGGGTGCGCGTCACGAGTTATTCGCACAAGGGGGTCCAAATCTGGGATTTGAGCATCGCGCGCACTACGGTTTTGCTAAAATTCTGATAACGTTTTTTTTACAAACAAACAGACAGCAACGTGTTTTATTTATACAGTATAAACAGGAGTAGCTATGAAAGTCTTTTTTCCTTTTTCTTTTGTTTTGAAAGGGATACAAACAGACAGCTGTGTGGATAAAAAAAAAAACAGACAGCTGTATAGGACTAACTTTTTGTCTTCCCCAAATATTTCCTAATCGTCAACAAAGCTTTTGGAAAAACAAAACAAAATAACCTTTGAATCCAAACAACCCTCTCTCTCTCTCTCTCTCTCTCTCTCTCTCTCTCTCTCTCAACAACCTCGCCCAGAGATACCACGAAAACCCAAAATCCGTCGCCAGCGACCGCCTGTGGAAATGATGATTCTACGCCTACGAGTACAACCAAACCGAGTTCGCCAACATCGATCTTCAAATTGAAGTCGTCAGTTTCAGATCTGTACGTTTGGGTTTATCATCGTAAGTGTTTTGATTCGTTCATTTTGAAACCCAGTCAGTGCAAATCCTGGAAACGTTTTTTTTTCCATTCCGGCAACGTTTTTTCCCCGAACCGGACGAACCGGCCCAAAATATCCGTTACAGACCGATACGTATTGGAAATCGGTCGGTTCACCTGTGATTTCTGGTCTCCCCGTTATACCGGCCTATATTCAAACCGGAATCCTCAAATTCCGGTACGAACCGGCCGATACGGTTCATACCGGCCGATATTTAAATTTATGTTCAGGAATAGCCGGAGGATTTTCATAAAAATCCATTTTCCAAAACCAAGTTCCTTCCTTTTCAAAAGCTTTGATAAATTCAATCGTTTATTGCCTTTTTCAACACTTACAATCTCAAGCAAGAAACAGCCCAACGACAACATGAACTTCTATAATCAATCATAACTTCCTTCATCATGCGAGACATTCAACTATATTACCACCACTTGCGTTATAGTGAATTCTCTCCGCCTGGGTTTCCGCATTACCACACCTTGCGTTACAGGCCCTCTCGAGTCTCTGTATTACCACACCTTGCGCTGCAGGACCCTCGGTTCAACATTCATAACTCACACAACACATATGCATTATCAATCCGAACACAAGATGACAACACTTCCCAAGGTTACAATCTTTCATTCATCATCATTCAATGTATTACAAACTCATACCCATGTCTTATTGCACATTAATAAGTACATTAAGTTCATGTTACTTCTCAAAGTCTATTACAACGCCCTACGTCACGTACCGAACCCATAACAACTCCACGACACACCGCCGGCTGGGTTCTAAACTAGAATCCATAGAATGAGTGCCAAAGGAACCTAGGATGATCAATCAAGACAAAGCACGGAGGTATGGGTTACCCTATTCTTTTCTATTCTTTTCTGAATCTTTTCCGAATCACTAGGCAAACCCCTATTGACCAACCATGCGCCCCACGTCATACTTTACATTCTACAATACTCGATAACCTTACTGCAATACGCTCTTTTGTCCTATCGTTCGCCACGTCAAGTCATAACACCTAACATACCTATAGCGTACATCACCTCATGCCACAATAACTCTCAAGTGCCATCAATCCCATAAATGCATTTTGATTTAGTCTTTATCTAGTAGGACACTACTCTTTCTCTAACAACGGAAAGCCAACGGAAAGAGGAAAACTTAAGTAAACCAAAGGAATTCAATTAAGCATGCTTGAAATGGGTTTAGAGGTGTCCAAAAAGGTTTAGAAGTGATCGGGGGTTCAAAACAGTCGACGAAGGTGCAACATGAGCAAAACTGGAGTTAAGCTCCTGGTATCGACACGCACAAAAATCGTATCGATACAATATTAACTGTCCAAAAAGATAAGCTTATTGTATCGATACAACACAAAAGCTGTATCGATACCACGAGGCTTCGGGTAGCGATTTCAACAGATTTTCGAGGCAAACACAACGACGAAACACAATGATCCAAGCACGATCAAAGCACAAAATCACTCATAAATACATAGAATGAGTAAGAAATCCCTACCTCGAAGTCGGAGAGCAAACACGCAAAGAGATCGGGCCACGCGAACCTTTAAACTCAAACTTGAACTACGACCAAAATACTCTTCTCCGAGCCAAATCGGACAAGCTACGAACACAATGGCACTTGAGGAAGATGGAGAGAGGGTTGGGTTATTTGGGTTTCGAGTTTTGGCGGTGATTTTTGGTGGGAGAGCAAGAGATAGAGAGGAGGCCGAGAGAGAAGGAGAGAGGCCGGGAGAGTAAAGAGAGAGAACTTGGGATTATGATCCCCTACACACACAAACACATATATATACTAGGATACACACAAATCACACTTGCACTCCCTCTATTAACAATCTTATCTCAATGACCCCAAGTCAAATAAATTCCAAAAAAAGACACATTTTCCTCATGTCTTTTTAATTATAAACCTTTAAACAATTTACGAAAAAATATGGGTCTCTACAATGTTCGTACAACTGAAAATCTTTTACACTGGATGCGACAAGTTTTGGATGAATAAAACACTTCGCACTGGATGTCGAGTGATATTTGGTGCCCAAAAAAATGGGTCTTTCATGTCATTGCTTTGGATGAGAATTTAGATGAGGTTAATCATGATTTGCTCATAATTGATAATGGACCGAACTATGGAAGTATTCACTGTGGTAAGTGTTATAAACTTAGAATTCTAATTTTTACAAACTACTTTGTGTTATTCAATATCATTCTTATTTTTGGAACTTATTCTTTAGTGTTTATAATGCAGATTATCTCTTAATTAACATCATGTCCACCATCCACTTGCATAAGCAAAGAGTGTAAGTTATCATCACAGTGAATGCACTTTTATTAATCAAATTCTGTCACGCTCTCAATTTTTAACATAAATTAATTAATTTTTCAAGATTATGATAGGATATGATTAGATCCTCTAGATTCTTGTCCATTACTATAAATAGGCATCCATGTCTTTGCGCAACACCAACTCACACACACACCACCCATCAGTCACCAAAGAAAAGAAGGGGAAAAGAAGGGAAAGAAGAGAGGAAAACAGGGGAGGAGGGAAAAAGAAAGAAGAAGAAAAATCAAACAAGGAGGAAAGAAGTGGCAAGAGGTTCCGAAATAAATAAGTAAATATTCGCACGATAAATTGTGTTTTTTGATCGAGATGAGTTATGAATATACTCTGGCTACATAATTCTTTCAAATTGTTTTGAGATTATTTTTATAAAATGTTATGTTTGGGAATATAAAAAAAATGTTTCTACCGAAGCATCATAGTGCATATTAAGCACAACTTTGTGAAAAGAAATTTTAAAAGAACAAACATGGGATTAATTTTTGGGAAGAGAAACAAAAAGTTTTGTGGCAACATCTGAGTAGCGAGTTTTATGTGGGTGGTGAGTTATTTATGGGCGGTGAGTTGCTCTTGGCGCATAACGATGGATACTGTCGGGCATCTCCTTGGATTTGATATCATTCCCTTTGTTTGCTGGGGTCGCTCCCCTTGCTACCGCTAGTATTTCGCCCAATACGGATTCGATCCTGGAAGTTGCTAATAAATATTGTAGACTTTATACCTACGGGATGTTTTATTTGATTGTGTCATGGTTTATGTTTATGCCACGTTTATTGTAATTGTTTATGCTTTGCATGTTTTATTTAAATTATCCCATGTTCTTATGTAACCCCAGTATATCATAACTTACTGGATTGGTTTTGTGTCTCACGAAACTCTTTCAGGGAATCAGGGTTAAAAGAAGGCTCACCTGTTGCGCGTGGAAGATTTCAGTTCAACTAAATAAAGAAATAATAATGTAATAAGTGGCTCTTATGTGTGTGGGCCACATTGTTGTATTTTAATCACTGTTGGTCAAAGTTGTATTCGATATGCACACTAGATAGCTCTGAATGTAATATACTTTGTTTTAATTTACGGACCTAGGAGTTGTTAATAAAAGTAATATGGTTGTTGATATCAAGGCCTGGGGTGATTTCCTTAAAATCACTGGCCATGTCACGAATTTTACCTTTCAAATTTGGGTCATGACAATTAGTTTTGATGAGGCCTGTATGCGATTGTATAAAAATGTCTTACTGGCTGGTAAAATAATATTTTGTTATTCGTTCCAATTATTATTTACGCAGTGTAAACTGATAGCTCTTATGACACCTTTTGTTTGAATTGTTAAACGAACAAAATATCATGAGTTCACCAAGAGTGGCCATTGGTACGCATTAGCCAATGTAAATGGAGAAAAAGAAGATGCAGCCTTCTCTGAAAGCAGAGGGATAAATCATCTTCAATATAAATTGCATCATCCTTCTATTGCTAAATATGGCCAGATCTTACCCATTGGCAATGTCATTATGTGGGACCTGAAGAAAGAAATGGATGCATGAATTTTTAAAATCATATATTATTTCTTCTTGCATTTCTCACATCAACGTAAGTATATTCATATTGACTTTAATTATAATATGTTCTTTTGTTTTAGGTGTTTTTCTTTTCCTTAATGTTGTTTTTGCTTTGTTGAGCAGATCACCAAAAATGTTGGTTCATGAAATATATCACTCTAATAGATGATGACGAAGATGTGGTTAGATCCTTCATTGTCGTTTCATTTGTATATTTTATTGAATATGAATATATTATAGTTAATTTAATAACTTCTTGGTGATATAGTTTATGCCTAATAAACACAAAGATATCTTCGAACTTCATAATCAAAATACATGGCTACTCTTGAAGAATGGGTCCAAAGTTTGACCAATGCATGTCATCAACAACAGATTAGAGGATGGATGGGGTGAATTCTATCACGAGAATCACTTGTAACAAGGATTTAGGCTTTTCTTTGGCTTCCAGCGCATGGATTTTTGAAGTTATTATATTGGACGAAAACTTAAATCGCATTGAGTATGGCAGTATGACTCACATTCTGATATGATTGACACTAATCCTCCATCTAATTAGTATAGTATCAATTTTAGTTCCTTTACTTTAATTACTTCTTGCATATCAATTGATAGGGGCTGCCCACGGTCGGATTTTGACCGGATTTGGACTTTAGTCGGATTGGTTAAATTGGCACCCAAGCCCGACAGAAACCCTTGTCGGGTTCAAACCGAACCGATTGCTGATTGGTTCGATCGGGTTGGACGGTTGCAAACCAAAATTACCGATTCACAGTAAACTCTCACAAAATCACAGATCTAGAGTAAACTATCACAAAAATCACAAATTTTTGTTTACAAAATCACAACTATTTTTTCCAATAGGCAAATCACAGCTATTCTATGGGCCATGGTTGATTCTAGAGGCAGAGAGAGAAAGAGAGGATTACGTATCAAGGCTTGAAAAAGGGTATAACCAAACTGAAATCCAGTATCATCATTGGATCTTGCTGCTTTGATCGCTGGGATGAACTCTTTGGAGTCTCCATACAAGACCTGGAGGTATTTCCCTTGAAACCTTGATCTCTCAGGCACCTCTCTACCTGCTTGGCCATGATGATTTCTGTAACACCCTGACCCAAAATTCGTACGTGGTTCGATTTAAAGTGAAGGCAATGTTGAGACCGACATATAAAATTATTTAATTTTAGTCTGGAACAAAAATTAAAAACATTTCTTTTATATAATGTATACACAATAGATAATTCAATAAGTATAACTTGGACATATATGTATATTACTGCTTCGAATCTTCCGATATAGAAGAATATTACCGCAAGCGTAGGGTTAAATACGTCA
Source organism: Rhododendron simsii (assembly GCA_014282245.1). NCBI lineage: Eukaryota > Viridiplantae > Streptophyta > Magnoliopsida > Ericales > Ericaceae > Rhododendron > Rhododendron simsii. Next base: position 21,804,859 of record CM024954.1, read on the forward strand.
TTTGAAACATAATAATTCGGTGAAGTCCGAGATTGTACCCAAGGGAATAATTATATGGCTTGGATGGATTTGTAGGTGTAAGCACGGGTTTCGGCTATTAGGTAGCCAACCGAGTTTTACTTTGAAACGGTGGAAAAGAAAAGCTAAATTGAAACGAATAAACTAGGTAAAAGACAGGCTAGGTCTAGGAATCACTAGCACTCATGACTTGAGCTAAACCACATTTTCACCAATTCACGCGGTTCAAGATACGCAATTAAGGTTCCTAAACCAAGAAATAGAGATTCGATTATCAAGCTAGCTCTAGAACTCATTTGGTAAACACCTCGAGCGATAGAGCTCTAAGCATTATGTGTGGTGAGTAGGCGATGCTCCCACCTACACATGATCAAAGAGGTTAACACCTCGGCAATTTACCAAACGAATCCGAACCCCACATCAATTTTCAAATCCAAAAATTAAAGCTTTATTGGTGAAAAGTGCAATTTTTGCCCAAGCCATGGGATGCTAATCATCCCATGACCTAACCCTTGAAACTACTCACACATATCTATGAAGATAAGAGTAAGCAAAAATCTACTTAGCATAATTGAAAAGACAAGACTAGAAATAAATTGGATCAAACAAAAGATCGGGAGAAGAGTAACAACTTTAATTAAGACTAGAGTAGCGAAAGACAACTAATTAAGGTAGAAATTAAGAAAATAAAGTGCTAGAAATCAAGAACACACTAAGAACATTCAAAAAGCTGGAAATATCTAAAACTAGATCTAGAATTGTACCAAAAAACAATCTATGCTACTTGCCCTGGATTTAATTACATCATTCCTTTTATTACTCGCTTGGAATATTCCCTGCATATGCTCTGAAGATGCTCCGCTAAGCCCTTCGGTACCGATTGCCCTAGCCTTACATTACTAAGTTAAAAGCTCGGTACCGATTGGAAGCATTCCTTTCGATCGATACCGAATCAGTTAAGGCCGGTGTTAAGCAGCTCGGAACCGATTGGAAGGATTCCCTTCGATCGATGGCGAGCTCTTATCAGTACTGAACCTTGTCTTCTTTCCGCCTTGGCCACGCTTTGAGTTGCCTTGGCCACGGCTTGGCCACGGCTTGGCCTTGATTTAGCTTTGCCTTGCAATGCTCTTCCTGCCTTGGCGTTGCTCAGCCTTGGCCTAGCACTTGACTCTACCGGAGCTGTTCACTGGCCGTTTGCTCTTTTGCCCGGGCTATGACTCTTGCTTTGGCTCTGCCTTTGCTGCCAGGTCATTCTCAGGCCATGACATGCCTAAGGCCTTTAAAGCTCCTTTATTTAGTGATTTTCTCTGCAACACAAACCAACATACTCTACGAGCAAACCAAGATAAAAACAACTAATTAATAAATAAAATGAACGAAACCTAGACACTAGCGCACCCTTTCATTACATTTCCGGGTGCTTATCAATTACGTACAAACTTGAAAGAAAAAAAGAAAAAAAAAAAGAGAGAAAGAAAAAGGAATGACGGCATGCCTGTTATAAACTTGCCACAATAGCCTATAGCTACTTAATGTAGCTTTGCCAAGTCACTTACTTAGCTTGGCTTAACCCAATGTAAGAGAATGACAAGTGTTGTATTAGGTGTCAAAATTAGGTCAAATTTGGGACACTATAAATAGAAGCCCTATTCTAGGTTCATGACTAAAAATAGTATCCACAGTACAAGTCTACTTGTACGGCAAGGAAAAAAAACCGAAAAGAAAGAAAGAAAGAGAGAAAGGCCAAGTCAGTTTAATAATAGTGTGGTACCAAAAGAAATAAAGAGAAAGGAGGTAATAGTGTCCTGTCCAAAGTTATATGCCACTGCCGAGCTATTGCGTTAGCAAGAATACGAGTTAAGTCTCCTCCAAGCTTACAAAAAAGTCCAAGGTGAGATACTTATACTTTAGTTACATGATTTTTCTTAATAAAGGTAGCATGGTTTTATCTTGAGAAAAGATTACAATTTTTATTTAAGATATGCCATGGAAAAAGATATGATAAATTTTTCATGTTAAAGATTAGAAGCACGCCAGACAGAGGTGATGACAATGTAAAGTTTAAACTTAGAAAATGAAAGAGGTCAGACAAAGGAGATGACTTATTGATGCATCCAGACAGTTGTCCCGAGTTTGGGGGACACTTAAAAAGATACCATAACACAGAAGGGAGTTATATGGACGGAAAGAATAGGGTCCTAGTGGTCAGTGACTTGATTATTTCACACAGCAAGAGGGGTCGCTCCCCTACAGAAAGATTAGGCTGTTGGATGAACATCATAAGATTATTTGTTTCAGATTATGCAAACATTTGTGTTAAAATTGTTTCCATGGTATAAAACGTGCAACTTTTGTATTTGTATCTCACACGAGCATTCGGCTTATGAAAATTGATATTTTTTTACAGATAATGAAGAATAGAAATGGAGTTGCTGCTGCCCTGGGACATGCTTGTTGTACTTTTGTGTAGATATTGTAAAAATGTTATCTTTTTAGAAGACTTAGGTTTTGTAATAAGAGTTTTTGAAATAAAACAGTCATGTTTTTATCTCCAAATTTAATTATGCAAAAGAGGCCTCAATTAGCGTTAGGTCTCATCGGCCGGTCACGATGACTCGACAAATTTCTAGAATCGGGGTCGTGACAATTTCGAATGAACTTATTACGTTCATGGCCCAAGAACCCACAGGCCACATCCGACAACGCCGAAGGTTTCTTCTCCCCCTCCATAACTTTTTCTTCCAATCTTATCTCACCTATAGACTCTGATTTTAGGTCAGAGAGAGAAAGAGAGAGATGATCGATTTGGGGGAGGAGGAGGCGTCGTGAGCACTAAGGAGGATTGGGGAAATCTGGAACTAGAAGTGTGGCCGTTAGGGATTTTTTTGTTGTATATATATACTATGTCGGTCGGATCAGATCGGTGGGGAAATTATTAGGTGCACCCGACACCCGACCGACAGTGAAAGAAATTCCAGATTTTGGACCCGAATCCGATTCGAACACACGATCAGAATCGTCTGTTAGCTTCTTTTTTCTGTCGGGTCAGGTTGTCAGGCGGGTCGGATCAGTGGACAACCCTATCAATTGATACTAAATTAGATTTTCTATGGTGTTTTATAAGCTAGATGACATTATGACAACGTGGCCGCCATTAGTTCTCTTTGCTGGTTATTACCCATTACAATTTGAATATGTTAGGACACCGGAAATTTTGATGAACCAGGTGCTCTTCAAATTTACACTGTTGACATAATAGTTAGTTTATTTCATACAAAATTTAATGGTAAAAATATGTCTGGTTTTTGCGATTCATTTTCAGCCTTTGCTTAAAGATAAGAACATTGATCAAATTGTTTTCCACATGCAAGGGTTAGAGTGGAAAGTTTCCAAAATTAAGGTTTGTCTTCAGTCCATAGGTGTTCAGATTCTAGAGAATATGTTGAACTTATAGGGCTTAGATCTCGTGTTTATTGTTGTTCGGCATCCAAGTGATGTTTGTCTTTTGATACTCTACTCAAATGGTTTTGAAAAAATATACTCATGGGTTGAACGTACTATTGATGGAGACTATTAGTATTGCTTTCAGTTGTTGGCATAGTTTTAGATGTATATATTTTTGGCATGGTGTTAGATGCTTAGGTAAACTGTTACCTCTAATGTCTTACTTGAAGAAGCATCAGTTCTCCGTTACTTTGGATACATATTTTCAGCTTTTGTATGATAGATTTTGTAGTTTTAATTCTTGACAGTAAGACAAGATTTCATCTATATTTTGTTGTAGGGATATCTACTTATGTAAATTAAATGTTGATTATGGCTGGATGAACTTTAAACAAAGTTTATGGATGGATCATAATAATTTTCTTTCTATCTTGCTAAATGCTTGGTCTGTTGATATGTCTCGTAATCTTATGAAGGTTTTGGCTTATAAACTCAAATTTAAGCTCTGTAAAATGCGGCATACATTCATTTAATATGTAGTTTACGTAGTTAACAAAAAATAGTCTTTGTATTCATCTTACTATGAACTAATTCTTGCCCTCTTATCAACTAGATTTATTCTTTGCGAAATGTCTTCTAATTTTTAATATACTATTTGAATTTGGTGACAAGTTTTAAGTTTGACTTTGAGATTTAGAATTCATATTAATACCTTCTGTTCATTGGATGGATTGAGTAATATTGCTCAGTTTAAAGGAGGTAGTTCTGATTTGCAAAACATTCAATTTGGGGGAAAAAATGAATGATGGTAATTTTTGTCCAGAGAAAGCGATTAGTTTGGTTTACAAATACAAGGATAACCCACAAAAGCCATTCTATTCTACTCTGTAAATGAACGAGAGTGGAATGGCATGTCCAAAGAATAAGATTTTTTTTTTACGGTACTGTTCAGCTCCGAAATGGCTCAAGAACTGAGCAGGCGTGCCAGGACTTGTCGCGTCCAACGTAAAGGACTGAGTGCCCCTTTTTCTGACTTCTTAACCGTGAGAGCGAAAGTGCTGCAAACCTAAGGGCTGGATTACAGTGTTGGTTCATGGTTTTGCCTCTACGAGCGAGAACTTAATAATTTTCTAACCGTGTAGGAAAAGAAGTAACAACGTAGAATAACTTTATTATATCGTAATAACAAAGTTGGGGATACAAGAGAGATATGAATAACTTTATTATGTCGTAATAATAAAGTTATGGCACAAGAGAGATAGAAAACCCGAATTACTTGGAGAAATAATTGAGTAAATGGGAGAGAAGTGAGATAGTTGCTTCATTGGGAAGGCTTTGGTTTTTAAGTGTTGAGCTTGATTGGTGTATAGACCATTTTTTCTTTTTGACTTCTAGTTCTTATAGGCCAATGGTCTTTGAATTCTCTAAATGCAAACGGATGTGTTGGCCTCTTTTCGTGATGCCATGTGTCCCATGTTTTCCGATTCTCTCTCCTTAATGCAACGATTATGGGAAGTTACCACAATACTGCACATGTTCCCCTTAGATCATGGGTAGTTACCCAAGATAATGGGCTTCTCCACTTCCTATTTCCATGGGCAGTTGATAAATAATGGGCCACCTCATCCCTTTTTCCGTGGATTATCAGCAACCACTAGCCATTTGACCCAGTCAAATGGCTTTTGCAAGGCATTAAGTATTTACCCACCTTCCACTTTTCATGGGACTCTTGGGTAATGGGCCATTTAAATAAATTAAATGTCCTATTAACATATCTAGCACACACCAACATTTAACAAGCTTAAATAAGTCATGGGCCAACCGAATTCTTTTTGCAAATAGGCCCAAAACCCTCAAACTCGAGCCCAAATCAAACTAAAATTAATTGGGCCCAATTAACATGGGTTTGGCCCATCAATTTTGGTTTGAATTAGATATATTTCTCGGTCCAATTTAATTGAATTTCGATTAAATGGCCGTCCAACGCTAGTCTAGGACTAGGTGTCAAAAACGGGTGTAAACAGCTACAAAAAAGTGAGGCAAGTGCATGAAAAGTATACTGGATTTTAACTGGCAATACTGTTTAATCTTGTTATGTTAATATATATATATATATATGTATGTATATATATATATATACACACACACACACACACTTTATATCCTATAAGGGATCCCGCACGGGTTTACCGTGCGGGACTCCCCTTTCCCAATCGAATTGCGACAATCCGAGCCGCTCAAAGTGATCAGAAGTGATTTTAAGGATACGCGCAATAAATCAGCAAATGATCGGAAAAGGATTGATCTGAACATTTTTCTATTGAACGGATCATTTTTTTTTACTTTATTCACGTGAAAGTATCAAATTACTCTTCACATGACAAACTTGACTCAAGAGGTAAGGATAATTTAGTAATTTCACCTGAATAAATGACAAAAAATAGAGTGCCAATGAATATAAAGAAAGTGTTAAAGACCTTTTTCATTCTGATGTCTCGGGCACGATCTTTAATAAATTTTCTCTATCTATTTTTCTCCACTCATACTCTCTTTAATAAATTTTCTCTATTTATTTCTCTCCACTCATACTCTCGAACAAACACGGCCGCGCCCCCCCCCCCCCCCCTCCCCAAAACCCAAATTGAAAAGGGCCAAAATAACCCAAATTGAAAAGGGGCAAAATGCAATTGGGCTGACCCACTGAACTTACTGGATCGAATCCAATCTTATTCTGCTTATGGCCTACGAGCTTATATATATCTTATGGGACTTTTAGTTATTAATTTTTGGCTCTACCAAGTGCGGTCGTGGATAGATTTTCCTCCTCTGAAATTCCATAATCCACTAGCCCCCATCCCTAGCTTTCAAGGTGCCAAAATTTATTGCATTCGATCTAAATAAAAAACCAAGAAAAGAAAAAGAAAAAGCAAAACTATGTTTGTCTATTCTCAAACTGTGGTGGGCTACGAAAAGAATCTCCTTATTCAAAAGGCTATTTGGAAAGATCATGTCATACATCCTTGTTCAAAGTCCCAATATAAAGAGATAAAATTATTTAAACATCAACGGGGCAATTTCGGAGACACTTAAAAAAACATCTAAACAAATATCTCATCTCAACCCTCCATTTCAAGGGCTGAGATTAAATCTCCTCCACCCAAAAACCAATAACACGCTGCCACCCTTCTCCTCTCCACCCACGTCAGCCGACCCAACACCCCTACCCCTCCGCCTCCCTTCACTCCGACCGATGAGCTCCCAGCTGCCGACAACCCACGGCGGCCGACGACTCCACCCCTAAACAAGAAGGTGGTAAATGAATGGTTCACATCGGCATCTGAGAGGTCTCCTCTAAAGCGTTTTCTTCCGGTATGCAAATATATTCAAAGAGGGAAAGGTTTGAGTTTCATGGCTGATTGTCTTCAGTATATTATGTCCTGATTTTACTCGTCTTTTTTGTACTGCTTGCCTCGAATATGGTCTTAATGGGAGCCACACGTTTTGGGTTGGAGTCCACACCAATGTGGAAACCACCTTGTGGCGATGCTTCAGACACAATTAATAATTTTCTTTAACCAAAAAAATGACCGGAACACCATTACATGATGTCCCAACTTTTTTGATAATATCATATTCGTGCGGTATCTGTGTAGTCTGTTGTGAGCTCTAAAAGAATTCTTTTCTGATTCGAATCAATGGTGAACCAAATAAGTGGGGATATGTGAGAACCCCAAGGGGTTGGTCTGGAGTCAAACCTTGGCCTTAGGATATGTGAGAACACCATTATCTGTATTTGTTTGGTTGGAAGTTTAGTTTAGTTTAGTTTTGATAATGGGTGGGGAGAGAAATAGAGTAATAATTGAAGAGAGAGATAATGATTGGAGAGAGATAGAGAGAGATGGGCAAGTAATAATTGGAGAAATAGGATAATGATTGGAGAAAGAAATAGGGTAATGATTGGAAAACAAAACTAAAACTAAACTAAACTAAGAACTGAACAAAGAATTTTTGAAACTTCCCATTTGCTATCAAATTTTTTTTGGGTAGTTCTTGTAGAGCTTTATTCCGACTTTAATTAGACCTCTGCTAGTAAACAGTGTGATTGTATCTCCAAAAAATAATTGAGGTCCGCGTAAGAGAATTCATACTTGACAATTTTTTGGTAATAAATAGTGTCATTTTGCCCAAAGACCAAAAAATAGTAAAGGTCCTGTACTCAAGCAACAATTTTCCTTATATGATCAAAGCCTTTTCTTTTCTTTTCTTTTCTTTTACATAAGTGAGAGAAATTGCATTGATAAAGCCCAACATCACTTACGTAATAAAATTCATTACAGATAACTTGAACAAAGTCAAATTAATCATCTAACTGATACATAACGAGAAAGAACGAGGCGATCGATTGATGTTTTTCATCCCCAGCTCAGGCATCGTCTAACGCACCTTCTGCTAAACAAAAGTTTCATATATCCGACCTATAGCAGTCTCAAAAAGAGATACATTGCTAGCCAAGCAAAAGAGACAACAAGAACCCAGACGATCAGATGAACTTCGACCAGAAATGAACACACTAATAAATTTCTAGTAAACCACCAATAGATACATATTAATCTTCTCAAGCCCGAAGTAAACAAAAAGTCCAAAGGCGAACTTTATTACTCTCACAAGGAGAGACAAAACTCCCCTAAATCTTGCGCTATATCCAGCATCGTGCCCAAAAATCGCTGAACAGATCGCAACCTTCACTGCCTCCACTGCTGCTATCACAAGGGCTTCGTTGACATTTACCAAATTTAAGAAAATATTTTGTTTATGGATGCAGCACGCAATTTGTCATTTCTTTTGCTATTTTAGACTAACAATGAAAAGGAATTCTAACATTTTTAACATGCGGTGTGAATGCTCTAAATTGACGTGAACCCCTTGATTTATTGGAAAAGCTAAGAAATATGATTTAATTAATTTTTTTTACAATTCTATCTAATATGAATTCTGTTTGGGGTGTGTTTGGAACTTGAGGAATGAAAGAAAAAAGACGAGAAAATTTAAAAAGCTTCCTTCCATTGTTTTGTTTTCTAGAGAAAGAAATGAGAAAGTTAAAAAAACAAGTTCAATTTCTTCTTAATTCTTCCTCTAAATGTTCTTCTTCATTTAACTACTTCTCCCTCCTTTCCCTCTTCTTCCCCAATATCCAAACAATCCTTTAATTTATCTTTTGAAAACCCAAAAAGACACGAGTTTTTTTATTTTCCTTAAATGTGCAAATCACGAAAATAAAAAAGTCAACACGCTCGCCGAAGTGCTCATTAATGTCGTTGTACTCTGGTCGGCTCCGTCCGTGGACCCAACAGCCGTCCAACGCCAAAGGTTACGAACCCGTCCGAGTCAACCCAACCACAAAAACTGCGAATGGACTCGTGGACTCGACTCGGCTGTCTCCTAGAACTCGGACACCAACGTAAGCATCATCCACGTGGGGCTCCTGCAAAAAACCCTCAGACAAACAGCTACCCTACACTCACTACCCGACACCATCCCCCACTGCCCCATAAATCAGTCAATCCCAATATTTACACGCTTGGGGTGTCAATTATGCTTTTACCCCTTGGACTATTCATGTTTCTTTACTTTGGTCATTTAGGTTAGGTCCCTTTTCCACAAGAAGTTAAAAGGTATTTCACCAATGCACTCGAGTATATGGGGACGTTTCTGCTGAGTTGAAAGTTATGGAATACTTCTTGTACAACTTTGTAGTGAAGTTATTTTCACTAAACTATAACTTAAAGATGGTTAGGAGAAAGCAATGGAGAAGTCAAAAGTTGAATGGTTGTAAAAAAAAAATAGTGTAGGAGAACCAATTTTATTTTTGACACTAAGTTATAGATAAAAATATAGCAGAAACAGAGGGATATAAATTTTTGAAGTAAAGATGTAGTCACCAGAATGAGCATCAATCTTGTTTTGAATAAACATAAGTTAATTATGAATAAATTGTTAGGAAAATATATATGAATTTACAACTCACATTTACACAACAACTTGCTTGTACGTAGTTATTACATACTTCTGGCAAGAAACAAAAGTTAAATTTATGTTCAAAAGAAGAGTTATAGACAAAAAAATAAAATATTTCTCACATTTTCTTTAGCCAAATTGCCCTTGGTTTGTTATTAATGAGGATTATTGGATTATTGGCTTAAAAAACCACTTCTTATTTTTTAGTCAAACTAGTTGGTTTGTTGGACTTCAATAATCCAAAAATCCTAGATCATTTTTTGTTGCCAAAACACACTTAAAACGCTTAGTTTCCAATTGCTCAATTAAAAAATGAAATGTATTATACAAAAATGTACATACAGCACGTACGTACAGATTTTGGTCTCATCTCGGGTCCCACAAAAGTGAAATAAGCCGCTCATTTTTTGTTCAAAATATCATTTGTTTAGAGTTTCTATAAAAAATCAACTCAACCAGATATCGAAAAAAGCGTTTCAAAATCATTCTAACTCTGCTTCAAAATTTATGCCGCTCGGATCATTTTTTGTGAGACCTAAGATGGGTCTCAAATCAGTATTTGTGCACTGCATATGCATTTATGTATGTACGTATGTACCTAAAGCATCTCTGGTTCAAAAATCAACTTAGTACTCCCTCCGTCCCAAATTTTTGATCTTCTACAATTTTACGCGTAATTTTGAATGGCCTATATCTATCAGTGTATATTATTTAAAATATGTAATATGGATGTTATTTGATAAATTTTAATTATTTCTATAAAATAATATTTTCAAAAGCAAGAAAAATAATATATATTGAGAAATATAAATAATTAAAAGTTGCAATTAAAACCATAGAGAGTACGTACAGGAAAAGTAAAGGCCAAAAACAAAGAAAGTGGAAGATACATTTGGGTCAAAAGTGTAGTTTTGCACATACAGACGAAATATCTATTCATATGCGGGCAGGTAATAGTAATAGGATTATCCCCAATATTACTATTAGAATAATGTTTTGGCAGGCGCCGCAGCGAGCAGCGCCGTACAATAAGAGTAGGGCTGACGTATTACGCCTGGTAAGAAGCCGTGTTAGCTTTTTTTCATTTTCTGTGTGTGTGTGAGACTGGCAGTGGAGTGGTCCCCTGACACGCCCCTGCGACACGTCCAATCAGGCGGCGGCTTCTTTCCTCTCTCTCTCTCTCTCTCTCTCTCTCTCTCTCTCCTAAAACCCAGTAACCCACTTTCCTGAGTTTCCCCCAAATTTGTCTGTTTCTTTCCTCTCCGTCTCACGAGTACGAGTTCCTTCAACATCCAACACGAAAATCACATTTCAAATCGTTCTATTTTTGCGCTAATTATTCCGAAAGAGACTTTAACGATGTGCAATTGAAATATGAGTAATTTGCTGCAAGAACTTGTAAAAATATATATATATATATTAAAATAATGACCGATTTAAATCATTTTTGTAAAATTCGAATTAGGCGCTACAGATATCATATGTGCACATATCAGTCGTCTTTAAAAGTTTCTCTCTCCTTTTTTGGTTCTTCAAGAATGACAATGGAAAACTTCAAAAACAAATGCAACTTTTGCCTAATCTCTTTGTAACTTTTTTCCTCATTTCCTTCTTAATTATTTTATCTTCTTTTTCAGTTATTTCTTCTCCTAGCTGCACAAAGTTCCAGCATCAATACAAGGGAAAACAACTGTGTTCTGGAGCTACTTTTTTTTTACTTCCCCCGTCACTTTTATAGAGTCTATTTCATTTTTAGATGTTCCTTAAAAAATATCTATTTTATAAAGTTAATGGACAAAAAATGGTATATTTTTCATTTTGTCCCTGAAAGTATATTTTATTTTAAAAAGTTAATGAGTAAAAATGCAATGATGATATCTCTATAGAGAGTAAGGAGGGAAAGTAAAGATAAAAGTTGATGTGACAAGTATAATGATGATATCTTTTTAACTTACAAAAAAATAATGTGCCTTTAATAAATTTAAATTACGACCTGAACATTTAAAAATAGACGAAGGGAGTAACTTGCTACATATTGTGAATTACGAAATGTGAAAATTTGAATTATGGTCAAATGTATTATAGAGTTAACAAAGTGTTTAAATAATATATGCAAAATTGATGATGAATAATTGAAAATATTAGGGTAATATGAAAGAATTGATTATGATATGTATTTTGACCTTTCTTATAAGCTATACCCCGTTCGTTTTGGGATTTTGAATTTGGATATGTAGGTAATAAATGTAGAGAGAAATATATTAATAATTAGAAATATAGATAATAATTGGAGAGAAAAATGAGAAAAATAATTGAAAATAAATAGAATAATGATTATAATCCAAAATCTTTAAACGAACAGGGTCACATGTCCTATCAATGATTCTTATAAGGGATAAGGTATTCTTTTGGTTCAGAAGGTGTTTGAAAGTATAAAATGAGAAATCTATAAGGTCATTTGGAACTGATTCTCGGATTATGTCCATTCTCAAATTTTGAAAAAGTATTCTCATTTGCTATCCAAACATCCTCATGATGTACCTTTTTTTTTTTTGAACCGCTCATGATGTACCTTGTTGAGTTTTATAAAAGTAAGTATTGGTTGGCTGCCTTTCGAACCCATGATTCTCATCCTTCTACATTGTTAACCATTAAATTATAAAAATCACTATTAAATCATAAAAAAAAAGTTAAAATGATTAGATATCATCAATCACATAATCGGACAGCATTAATTATACAGAAATTGAAGATCACTCTAATTTAGCAAATAAATCGTTAGATATTTTTCTTAATCATATATGATTATCAAATTTTGGCTAACTTGATTTTTAGTGTAAATGTAATGTTCAACAAACTCTGTATTTTTTTTTTTAAAAAAAAATCGGATCAGAAAAATCACCGTGAAATGCAATAAAGTGTCTACTCCCACATATTGCGTTGATGCACTACGAAGAACCCTTGCCCCTTATCATTTTTATCCACAACCTGCAGGAGTATTTTTTATCGATTAAACAGTACACATTCAAACCCATTTTTCTTTTAAGATTGACGAAAGTATGAATTTGAAGGTAAGAGTGTCTACTTTTACTATCGGAAAATTGCTCCATCATTAAGATCATGTTCATTTAGGAATTTTGGATATAGAATTTTTCGCTCTGCTCACAGTTTTCAATAAATTTTCTCTCCAATTAATACTCTCATTTATCTATCTATCTATCTATTTATTTATTTATTTCTATTCATTATCCAAAATCCCAAAACTAACCTATTTGTTGATTCTAAACGTTTGCTTGAAGTACAAATGAGTGTGAAGAGCGAAGAGTAGTAAATTTGTTAGACAGAGAAAGAATTCATTACATTCGTTAATACTTTTGTGTTTACCCATGCACGGAAAAAGCACATTATTATCAGACTGAAAAGCAGTTGGAATTAATACTCAGTAGAATGAACTGAGAGAAGAGGTTAATCATCATCAGTTACATAAAGAAGCACAATAAAGCATATATACAGACAAAGCTAATCCTCTCAGTTTCCTAAATCCTCCTTCCTCACCATTTCTTCTCTCTCTCTCTCTCTCTCTCTCTCTCTCGATGGATGGCTAAACAAACACGAGAAAACCATTGGAAAAACAGACTACATTCCGAAGGGAAACGACGACGCCCAGAGCGATTCCATCATCACAGCGACAATGGCGGCGGCTCGTTCAAATCGATCGCCAACCCACGTCTCAAAACCCCAAAATACCCCGCCTCAACCTCACTCACCGGCGCCGGAACCCCGCCGTACTCATTGTTCGCCGGCGACTCCACATTAGTCGCGCTTGCGCCGTTGAGGATGGCGGTCTGGAGGAACTCACGGAAGGCCACGCGGCCGTCCGGCGAGACCCACCGGCCGCGGCTGTGATCGGACGGGAGGTTGAGGTCGAGCGACAGCGCGGTCGGGGGCGGCGGCGGAGGAGGGAAATTGGTCTTGGCCTTGGCGCCGCGGAGGGAACGGGCGGCGCCGTCGTAGGCCAAGGCGGCCTCTTCGGGGGTGTCGAAGGTGCCCAGCCAGACGCGGGTTTTCTTCCACGGGTCGCGGATCTCGGCGGCGTAGCGACCCCACGGCCTCTTTCTCACTCCTCTGTAGTGTCCCTCCCTGGAGGCGGCCATGAGGGGAGAGAGAGAGAGAAATGGAGAAGTTTTTGAGAGAGAGAGAGAGAGAAAGAGTGTGTGGCGCTTTTGGCGGAGTTGGTGAGGTATAAAAAGTGAGCCCTGCTATTGATATTCTATCTTGTGTACACCGGATTTTGTGGGACCTATTTTGAAGTCTCACAAGAGTAATCGTAGCCATGTATATTTAACAATTTTTTTAAGTCCGGTGTAGTTAACGTCAAAATTGTTTTTAATTGTGCATAAAATGTTTGTACCATGTTCAAGGTTTAAAATTTTTATGTACTAAAATTTTGGCACAAATAAAAACGATTTTGACATTTTCAATTTCAATACAAAAATTCAACTCAATTTGATACTCCTTGATAAGAGTTTGATAAATTCATTCAATTTTGTTTGTACAAATATGGATATTAAAAGAATTGATTAAACTCTTACCGATTTCAAGTGAACTGATTTTTTATCATGATTATCTAAAGAAATATTTTCAATTAATTGAACAGTTCTGATCATTTGTGTGAGATTCCGAATAATTCCTTACAATATGGTGGACAACTAGTGTACAATATTGTCCCAACAAATAGGGATAAAAATATGAATGAATCAATTAAGCCTTTATCGTTATTCAAGTAAGTTGTTTCTTTTTTGAAAAATATTTTAAATTAATTGAACAGTTCCGATATCCTTGCTAAAGTCGTTAAAAAAAATTGCCGGACCCAAATCGATCGAATTTTTGGTCAATTTTACCTGGTTTCGATTCTATAAGAAAAAAGTTAGCTTTCGATTCGATCTCCGGTGATTGAAATTTTAAGTGAATCGAACCAAAATTAAATGGACCAAAGGAGGATTGAACCAAACTGACTATATAAACCGATATTTTACAGTAATAGATTTCAAAATCATCTTAAATTGGTTTGGCCCGATGGCAAGTTTTATATTTAGCTCAACTACGGCCCATTTCGGATAGACCGAAACCCCCGACTGTACCGATCACATCTGAACCAAACCAAACCAAACTTAATTCTGGTCGAAATCGATCCTGAAAATATTTACCCCGAATAGATTCGGTCTTCGAAACTTTTATCCTGGAATCACCCCTGATCCTTACATTGTTGTGCACAATTGTGTACAGTACCCTAGTTTTTTTTTTTTTTAATACAAAAGTGGAGGGACCTACTCGATGAGTCTCTCCCGTAATCGTCGGCTGGACGGCACGACCGCTTTTATTTAAGCACTCCAAACCTACGTATGGGAAAAACATTATCTAAAGTGGTCTTTTTTACTTGTTTTTCTTCAACCGTTAAGACATTACGTTAATTAATACTCAGAATAGATTAATGTGACACTCCCAAGAACTGCCACAGTTTTTAAATGAGGAGTGAGTTCACAATGGCCTTAATAAAGAAAGGTTTAGAGCACCCTGCGAGTCGCGCGAATCAAGATCCGAACTCAATACCTGATAGATTATTCAATGTACCTCTTTTAAAGATAAAGTCGAAGTTCTCACTATCTTGTGGTCTAAATAATTAAAACTTAAGACCATGGAAATGTTTGAGCATTTCCGAACATCTACGAAATCTTAACATTAAAAATGTACTTTAGTACCTCTCCTTCAACATTACGAGGGATATTATGAGAGTATTCGTTTGTACTTTCAAAAGGAAGTATTTTGTACTATTACTATCTTGACATTTTGAAGAATGTTAGTACTATTTATTCTCAACTTTCTAGGGTTAAAAGTAAAATATCAAAGCTGAGATAGTGTTTGATTGATATGCAAAAGTTGCCAACACTTTTATATATTTATATATATATGTGGTGTTTGAGTGTTCTACTCGAAATGGTCTTCGACTTCTACAACTTTGTTTTAAGGTAAAATGTAAGTCAATTTTCCGTCTCTAGAAGCCTTAGGCCGATTAGTTAGACTATCTTTGTGATATACCTTTTGTGGTCTTGTTTAGCGCATTACCGTGTTGTCTTCAACAAAGATCTCTACTCTTTTTTTTGATGCGGAGAAGATATAGTTCTTAGTTAACCTCCTGACCAGTTCAGTTAAGAGAGTTCGAGGCATAGCCCATGTGCTTTTAGTGAAGCCGGAATTCCATTAAGGTAGTTCCGCGCATCACTGGGGCAGAAGAATTCTAGATCGAATGTGATTGAGATTGAGGTGGGCTAGCTTTCACGTGGTTCGGTCAACACTTTTTAACGTTTTTCCTTTGGAGAGAATGTGATACAACTAGGCAATATATATCATTTATATTTTTCAAAATCCAGGAAAAAAGATTCTGGTGGATGTTACGGACATCAACAGTATAATTGGGTTCAACGCAAAATGCACAATTTCATTGGAGGATTTTAAAAATTATCAAAGGAATGTTATTCGCAAATTTGCAAGTGGACAACAATTTTAGTTTTTTCTTGATAAAGCCTAGAATTCAAGATCCTTCATCTTCAATTAGCTTCTATCTATCTACTCATATAAAATTTCGCTATTGTCCTAAAAAAACTTCTCTAGATCCAATTTTTTGTCACACACATTCAATAATTTTATGTTATTGTAAAAAATCATCATGTTCAACCAAGGCCCATATAAACCTAATCTTTTTTCATATCCCCGTTGCCTTAAGTTAGAATGCATGTACTCGTAATTGCATGGGTAATGATTTTATAGGCGTTTCCGATGTAGAGCCTTAGTACGTAGGACTGAGTAATTGAATCGTGAAACTGGCCGGATTCTCTTAGGAATTAGGATTAGGAATCCCTTAGTAATCGGGAAACTGGTCGAGTCGAGCAAGATTCTTGAGAAAACTTCAAGTTTTTTACTTCAATTTGCTACCAAAAATGATATGATCGATGACACTGAATTCATGAAATTGTCCATGACAAAAATGAAAAAAAATGCATGGTTTAACTGAATTTCACATCAACGTCATATCTATGCATTTTCTTCTTTATCTCTTAACCAATGTTTGGCAATCTGCCTTGAGTTTTCGATGAGATCTTCATTTCTTTTCTCAATATCCCGAACAAGATCCCAAAATAATATTAAGAATAGTTGATGGAACAAGGGGAATTCCCGCTGCGTATGCTAAAACTTACCAAGGACTGCGCCTCATGGCATCCAAGTTGAATCCCACATCATTGTTCGATGGTGAGGAGCGGGGAGAGCACTGTTAGAAAGAGAGACTTTTTTTAGTTCAAAATCAATCGAAGATAGATTTAAACGAGGGTAGTGATTTTAAACCCCATTTCTTTATAGTAAATGCAATCTAAAATTAGTCTTTAGTATTTATTTAAAATTACAATCAACATAAATAATAAAATACAAATTTTGTAGTGCATTTACAAAAAAGTAGAGTACAAAAAATATTTTTCTAAAGTTTTGATTATTTTTATTATTAATAGACTTTATTTAAATTATTAGCACAAATTTTTTTTTAATTTCTCCAGTTGAAACAAATACTAAGTAATTTACAAAAATTTGATGAAATATTCATAAGAATTCAGAGAGGATGGAAATTGCAGATAAATGATCCAATAACAAAACCCTGTTTGATTTGGATTTTGAGAGAGGTTTTAAAGTGTAATGAGTGAAGAGAAAGAGATAGAGATAGAGATAGAAAAAATTTATTAAGGACCGTGCAAAGATTTTGGATACCCCAAACGAACAAGCCTGAAATCTCCATTGACTAACATACTAATACACTGCTAACCCCCGCTAATGTATACCGTATGACACACACAAAAACGAACAAACCCTGGTGGACCTGGGTGGTAAAGTCATTTGCTGATGTGTGCCATGTGGCCGGCCATTGATCTAACTTTTAGTTTTCCGCCGTCTTCGAAGACCTTGTCTCGAATAGTGATACACTTCCATTAAATAAAGTTTAATGAGGTGTTAATTACTACTGTACTTATCGTGAGTGCATGTTCTATTTTGTCATTTTGAAACATTTTTTGGTCAAATTCTGATATCTACCTTATTTTAAATAATATCATACTCCTATTTTTAATTGTTTAGTCACACAATAAGAGGGAATACTTTGGAATTCCCCTAAAAAAAAATAGTAGTATATTATAAAAACACGTTTGACAAATGAAATAAAATTGGAGAAAGAGAGTATCAAAAGCTACGACATTTCTCCGTCCAATTTGACGATGAAGGCTCAAACGTGTGCAGATTCCGACTATACGAACAATTTCTTTACTTGCCGTCAAAAGCGCCTCGATACGATAGCATCATACGTATATATACATAGACTTGTTTGGACTTTGTGTATACATACGAATATGTATATATGGACTTGTGCGTATACGTATATGATATACGCGTAGATACGAATATACGATATATAGAGGATGCGCGATGGAGATGTGGAGTCCTATAAATTAATCAGGATGCTGAAGACCAAACGTCAGTGGTGTGTTCCAAATTCCCTCCTTAAAAAATAAGTATTTATTTGTAATTTTCAAGCTTAAAAATAAGAGAGATGTTACACCCATTGCACGTGTGTGGGGTCCACTTTCGAGCCATGCACAAATGATCTGAGCCACTCAATAATTTTTTTAAAAATACCGAGTGGGCCCACATGGAAATCGTCTCAGTTCGATATGTATTGGTGCTCCTTTCAATCTTCCATTTGTGAACAGCTCGGATCATCTGATTTTTGAAAGTTTGAATCGAGCAGCTACACATATCGGACTGAGATAATTTCCGCGTGGGTCCACTTGGTTTTTTTTTTTAAATCATTGAGCAGCTTGGATCACCAGTGTGGGGCCCGGAGTAGGCCCCACACGCGTGCGGTGGGTGTATGTGCAATGGGTGTATCATTAATGTAAAAATAATAGGCTTACTGAAATCAAAAAATATACAATATGGATATTGTTTGATAGATTTTAATGAGATCTATCAAACCCTGCAAAAAAATTAAAAAATTATTTTCGTAAGCTCATTATTTTTAAGCTTGAAAATGAGTTCTTATTTTTTAAGTATTTATTTGAGAAAACGAAACGGGATATAGTGGGGACAATTCCTTATTTCTGAGGCGTGGGTCGTGGGTCGTGGGCCGTCTCAGGTAGCTTTCCTTCTAAATTACTTTCTTCTCGGGAAATTTCATATCTCAGTTATATAGCACATAACACAATTAATTAGAAACAATAATATGATCGTGGTAAAATATTGAAAATCATCTTCATCTGACAAGGCGGATAGATATGGAGAAGGTCATGGCATCCATGGTATATTCAACAAGCAATTAAATGATAACGAACTCGAATCAATATAAGTAATAATCCATGAATTGTTTAAAGATAAATTAATTGTGTTCCAAAAATCAATTGATATCCAAATAATTTAGGATGAGTTTTTGAGAAATTTTTTTATGAGAGTAATGGTGGAGAGAGATATATAGAGAGAGAAATAAAAATAATGATTGGAGATCGGGGTAATGAGTGGAGAGTAATAATTAAAAATAGGGATAATGAATGTTTTTTGAGTTGAAATTTTTTTTCCAAATATTGATCCAAACAAGGTATTAATTTTTTACTTAAATAATATTCTCAATGATCAAGCTTTAAAAAAATAAATTATGATCCCACTCATCAAAGTTATCCCAAAATGGCCTTAATGGACGGGGGAGATTCCTATAGATAGTTTTAGATGTGCTAAAACTACGCGCAAAACACATTCACAATGCAATGTGGTGGGGTCCCTTGGCCAATATTGTAAGTGTGTGCGTTCGTGTGCAACTTGCGCACGATTCTAGTTTCTTTTTTTTTAATCCGTTTTTCTTCTCTTTCTCTCATTTTAATAAGTCTATAACCCGTGAAAATCGCTATTACTGTCTCCACTTTTTTATAAAGATGGGTTTCATTTCCTGTCCTTAAAAATTCTAAGTAGAGCCGAAAACAATCAGCTCATAGTTAGTTCGACTTGTTTGACACATTATACATTATACATAGTACTTAATTTGAAAGATTAGTTTTGGTAGGACTTTTTCTAAACTTATTTTCGAAATTGTGACCCCAAAGTCAGCCAATTTCACTCTCTGATCAACCTTGAATGGAACTGATTAATTTGCCTTTGTTTAAAGGCCGGCACAAAGCTCACCTCAAAAGAAGCAATTAAAATTTATTAGTAGGAAAATACTGGAGTACTTTACAAGGGAAGGTCCACTACGAACATATTCCTTGATTTGGAATAATAATGGGCCCCAACAAGTCCAAGTACGGTGTTACCTAAATTTTCAGCAGTTGATGCAGTAAAAAATACATGTCCTTTTAGTATAGTACTAATAATAAAAAATAAACTAGGATTTCTTGTGTTGGCACCACCATAATATGTTTGATGTGGACCATTAAGTAAAATTTTTTGATGATCTGAGTTTTATGTCCCCGGGGGCTCTGCTGCCCAGAGGGGGCAGCAGCCCCGACCCACACCCACATTTGGGGACAAAACGTTGCCGTATTGGGGAAAAAAAATTCATTTGCCAACTGTTTGCAATCCTATGAAACAGAAATGTGATTATGAGAGCTTTAAAGACAAAATTTGATTATGTCTCTTTAGAATAATATGATCAAAATAATAAGATCTTCACACCTGTTCAAACGGATTAAAAATTGGAGCACTTAATTTTTAACCATATTTTTTAATATATAAATGGTCTAAAAAATTAAGTGCTCAAATTTTCACTCCATTTAAATCGGTGCAAAAATCTTGTTATTTTGATTATATTATTATTCTAAAGGGTCGTAATTAATTTTTTATCTTTCGATGATTCAGCTCATGTTTCACATAGCTTTTTTTTGGTATAACAAGTTGTTTTCCCAGTTGATCGGGTCAAGCTCCCATTCAGTGGGTTTTACTGTCCAGTTTGGGTCAGTCGGCCATTTTCTGACAAACATCGATTTTGTTCAATGATCGGATTTGTTCATATTGTAGATCTCGTCGAGACCCATTATCATGTCAAAAATCATTTCCATCAGATATCATTTAATACACGACCGGAACACATTTATTTCAGAAAATAAATACATATCCACATTGGAGTGGAACCCCTCTCATCCATTTGTCCAAAATAAATGTGTTCCATAATTTTCGACATGATTATGCATCTTGACGAGATCTACAATATGAACGGATCCGATCATTGAAAGAAACCTACGGTGGCTGAAAATTGGACGATTGGGCCGAACTGGACTGTAAAGCCCACTGGATGTGGGAGCTTGACCCTTAATCGGAGGTTGCTACGCTGATCCAATCCAGCCCACCATTTTCTTTTGGAAACAAAAAAAAAAAAAAGCTGTTTTCAATTAGCCGATCAATTGTTTTAACTTACAAAGTATTTTTCGGGGGGGGTTGCTTCAATTTCTTGTACTCGGAAAAAAATAATGAAAGATTAATTTATTCATTCTTATTACACAAGTAATGTTAGAGTTAGCTTGGGGATTTCTGCTGTCGTATTTAAGCTTTTGCAGATGAAATATTTTGATCAGATCTACTATTTTAATTTTAATTTTGCCAAGTATAAGGTAGCTTTCTTAGATAATACCTTCTCTTCAGTAAGTTTTATACGAGGGATTGAAAAAGGGGGAATAAGTTAATAGCATGACCTGAATATAAGCAATAAAGTTAACTATATTATGTGCAATTAGATAGAATCACCGGATAAAGCATGATAAGATTTGAAGTACAGAATTATTCTTTACGATTGGACGCAAGAAATTAATAACAGCTTAAATAATTCAAGGGTTGGGATCTCATGCAATAGCCTATCGGGGTCTTAAACTAATAAGAACTGAATCTCTGTCACAATGTGATTATTAACATTCAATCAATTTAATTTTTAGTTTGATTAATGTTCTAGACGAGGCCGATAAGTTGAACCATTCGGATATCCCAAATACGTTGTGACGAAGTCGATATTGATTTTACTAATATGAATATACTCCATTTTCGCTGACAATAAAAAATAAAAAATCAACTCCATTTCTTTAGGTATCTCTAATAAGTGTAATTTGAAGGGAGGCAAGCGTATTTTATCAATGTGTCCATTGGGTAGTTTGGATTGAAAAGTTACAGAACTTATTTTTTGTCTTTATCTGAATTTTTTTTGCATTTGTTTGTTTTGCGACTGAAAATAAGTCAAAAAGAAGATTTTTTTTTATTTATTTGTGTCTTTTTTAAAAAAGTATGAGTTTCAATCAAAATTTTATAATTTTTCAATTTCTCATAAAAGTTTCACCCAAAATCAAAAAATATTAATTTTTTTAAAATAAAAAGAAAAATAAATTACTATTGCACTTTTTAATCAAAATCTGGGATAGGATAAGCACAACTGCACAAGTGAGTTATTATTATTACAGCAGTGGAGGACCACAGCACTGGCACTAGATGGGTCCGACCTGGGGGGGCTTTGGCTTGGACACTGACAAATACGGCAGTTGATGGGAAAAGGGAGCAGAAAATGCATTCAGACACGCTAACTCTTCTCTTCTCCTCTCCTCTTGTACAGTGTACTCCTAACCTAATAAAAGAAGTGCTACCTAATTTCTGAATAATAAATAAAGCGTCACCTCTTTTAACAGCTGCCAGCGGCCTGCAAACAACAGTAGTGTCATTTTGAACAAAACAAAACAGATTCCGATACACATCTCCCAGCTGATTGTGCCCACCACCCCCACACGCTCCGGCCCTCGTCGTTACAGCCGGGTTCAACTTCATACTAGTACTATCTTCTTTTGAATTTTTACATCATTTGAAGGTTGCAATTATGAGTAGTTTTGAATGAGAGGTAAAAAAAAAGTTTTAAGAAAATATTCTCCGAAGCACCTTATTTGTAAGGTCAAAATGATGTACAATTTTACGTAACAAGAAAATAAAATGGGGTGGAGTCAGTTTATCCGCACCCCAAACTCTGAGCGGTGGTCGTCGTGCCGCCCATATATACACATTACTTTGTATTTGGTCTTTCTCATATTATTGGTTTGTAAAGGTTGAGTTCTTTTTAAAGAAATGTATCAAACATTCTGTAGAGATGTATTTTATACCAACGAGACTAAATTAAATCAAATTATTTATATTTCAATTCAATGATAGCACAGTTATCTGAAAAATATTTAGATAAAAGTTATAATTTTTTACTTTTTTGATTCGTAGACGAATCAATAATTTACAAAAATAAGGTTCAAAACTAACAAATTCAAAAAACAGTCAAATAAGAATAAAATCTAAAAAGTCCTTAGCGAAACTAGCCATAGTAGGAGCATAATTGATTTTGAAAAAAAAAATAGAAAAGGAAAAAAGAATGTAAAAATATGAAGGGAAATGATATTGCCACTCTTTTTTGATAATACCACACCCTGCAAGTGTATTTTTGCACCAAAAAATACACTTACAGGGTGTGACATTATCAAAAAAGGGTGTGGCAAAATCACTACCCAATATGAAAAGGAGGACTTGGGGATGGTGTTGTGTAGTGATGTGCGCAGCACCGAACCGTCGGATCGTATATTTAACGGCTCGAATCCCATCTCGGCAATAAATAGCTCAAAAATTGCTGATTGTCGAGATGAAATCCGAACCGTCAAAGACACGATCTGACAGCTTAGAGATTCGCAGCACGATATTGTACACAGCATCAACCAGAAGTACGAAAAGAAGCATGTACGAGGGGACCACATGGCGCGTAAGTCAAGGTTTGTGCATCCATCCACGTGGCCGGTATGGAGCCGATGTTGTTCTGCGTGTGTGTGGGGGTGATGATGTTAGTGGGGCCCCACAGCCTCACGAGCGAATATGTCGGCAGCAGAGGCGTCACGGCGGTCATACGTTTGCTGCGTGTGCGCGCTTTCTTGTTTTTTGTCTTCTAGCTTTTTGTATTGTTTTACTACTACTAGTACTAGTCTACTGCTATCACTTTATTTAACGTAACGCATCATCATACGGTACAATATTATAGAGAGAGAAAGAGGAGAGAGAGAGGATTCCGTGACGCTGTCGGTGACGGCGCCGGCTTCGGCGTTGACGGTCGTCCTATTAGGGTGCAGCTTCGTTGCAACCCCACCTAATCATTACTCCCACCGTTTTAACGGAACCGTTAACTCTCCTCCCACCTGAATTTTGGGACAAAGTTTAGGCTCTGGTAGTGGTGGGTAAAGTTTCCAGTTTTTATTTTTCGTTTATATAAAAAAATTATTTTTTTATTTATTAAAAATAAAAATAAAAAATAGTTTTTGTGACCATAATAGTTTTTGTTTATTTATTTTTTGTGTTGCTGAAAGAGTTTTTCAAAACAAATGAAAAAACACAATTTTTGTATTTGTAGAATTTCCGTAAACAAGTATAATTGATATATTTTGTAAATAAAAAAAATAATACAAACATTTTTATGGTACAGTTTCAAAAAATATCGAAAACAAAAATAAAAATATGGAAATAAAAACTTTTTCAATTGAGCTGATTTTTACCAATATTTTGTAAACTAATATCTAATTGAATTGGGTTTTTTACAACGACCCGAAACAAAACTGTTTTGGACAAATGAACAGTTTCGATCATATTTGGAAGACCCCGATATGAGTCCCAAAGCCACGCGGGGTATGTACTCAAACTCATGAACATTATGTTATGTGAGGCATGACATGCATGCGCACATATGATATTATTATGTACGGTGAGTTTGACCAAGTCAATTGAATTAACGCTTGCCCTGGCCGTCCCACCTATGCAATTATGAACAGTATTTTAACTGTTGCTTGTAAACTTTTTTTTTTTTTTTTTTGTTTTGTTCGTCTTTTTGAATTTTTATTAGATTTGCGTCATATATTTTAGATTAATCATTTATCTCGACGAGAGTAACCTAAAAAGTACAAAATTATCACGGAAAAAAAAAAGTTCACCAAAGATGAAAAATATATTAAACAGCTATATTATTTGTCTAAATGGCTGTATTATTTGAATTTTTTCAACAACGGTCTAATTTTTTATATTTTTTCAACTCATTTTGTTTCGATGAACGATTAACTCCAAAAATTACGACGAAAAGCTAAAAAAAATTACAAAAAATAAAAAATATTGAAATAAATTTCAGACTATAATGTTTTATGTGTGGTGAGTTTGACCAAGTCAATTGAGTTGATGCTTGCCCAGCCCGTCCCACCCACCAATTATGAACAGTATTTTAACTGTTTTTTTAACTTATTTTTCTTTAGGGAATTTATTTCACACCCTCCTTTTTTATATTCACACTCATTTTTTTATTTTTTAGCAAAAAAATTACACACTTTTCACACTAAAAAACAAAAAAAAAAGGAGTGTGGATATCAAAAAAGAAAGTGAAAATCAATTCACTTTTCTTTATTTTGTGTGTTTTGTTCGCTTTTCTGAATTTTTGTTGGATTCGTGTCATATTTTTTGAATTAATCATTCATTTCAACAAGAGGAGCCTAAAGAGTCCAAAATTATCACGAAAAGCAAAAAAGTTGTCAACAAAAAACGGACAAAACATAAGCATTTTTTTCATCTCGTTGACACTAATCAACAAGTTTTAGGAGTAACATTTTACCATCTCATTCACACTAACAAAAAAGTTGTCAACAAAAACGCTTTTTGCTACAATAACTTTAGACACTTCGTTTCATAGGATTTTAGTGGTTTAGGCACTCCACGAACTTTTGGTGGTGATGTGGCGGGAGGGGTGGTGGAGGTGGGCTTATTAAGCAAGTGGACGAGACTTTACAAATTATTAAGGTGGACTATAAAACTCTACAAGTTCTTTATAGTGGACATATCATTAATTAAATCTCCCAATAAAATACCATGGACTGAATTCCTATGGATGGAGGCTTAGCTTATAAAAACATTGAACACATGTCTGAGGCCAATTTCCAAAAGGATGTGATTGATATTGACGATTGAATTAACTAAGAAAAAGGAGAAAGATATCGGTAGGCGACAAGAAAATGGGGGCAATGGAATTACCAGTCCACAATGGTAAGATTTAGGGTTTTTTTTTCTTCTCACATAACGTCTCGGGTTCAAAACTTCTTACGTGCTAGTAACTCTTGTGGCCTTGCTAATGCATAGTAGGCTCATGATTAGTTGAAGTGCACGTAAACTGGCAGGAAGATTTGAGTTATCAAAAGCAGCTGTTTTTGCACAATAGGATTATGAAAATCCACGAGAAGCGACTAGGCGTATTGTATGTGCCAATTGCCATTTAGCTAATAAGCCTGTGGATATTGAGGTTCCACAAGCAGTACTTCCTGATATTGTATTTGAAGCACTTGTTCGAATTCCTTATGATATGGAATTGAAACAAGTGCTTTCTAATGGTAAAATGGAGGCTTTGAATGTGGGGGCTACATGTGATTGAAATTCTATTTACACATGGATCACATTTTTTTTCTTTTGTTAAAACGCCCATTTTCAAAAGATTGAGATTTGAGGGGAAAGGATTTCCATGCTAGAGACAGGGGAAATATTGTCAAAGACACCCTCACATGGTGGGTCCTTTGTGTTGAAATCTTGAGCTTTGCATCTTAGCTGGTGTTTTCTGATTTTCTGCACAAGAGGTGGAAATCTTTTGTTTGACTATTATACAAAACGATCTGATTCTTTTAGGAACAAGTTACAGTCATGTGAACAACTATCCATGCGGATTGTGCCAGGATTTGTTACTATCCCATCCCGGCGGGTTGTGCCGGGGAATACGCATTTTTCTTCCTTCTCTCTCTTTTTTTTTTTCTCCTGGGTATGTCCCTTTTTTTTTTTTTTTTATCCTCGGAGTATGTCCCTTGTAAACATGTACATTCGATTAACCTTTTTTGATGATGCTATGGTGTCCCCGGTCATTTTGGGGACACCGTAATTTTTGGCATAATTTTACCATTATGAGCATAATTAAAACTCATTACAAGCATAACTGAACCCAAATAACGTGTAACCAAGGAATATCCAAAAAATCAACCAAGAAATAACCAAACCCAACAAAGGCATAACAAACAAGTTATGTCTTACTATGGTTCTGTTATGCTCATAATAGGTTTTGTTTGGTTATACTCTTAATGGTTTTGTTATGCCAAAAATTACGGTGTCCCCAAAATGACCGGGGACACCGAAGTCATTCCCTTCAAACTTGACCAAAAAAAAAAAGGAAAGTTGAAACTGTTGGAAAAATTTCGGCAGTAATACAAATTTCCAGAGAACATTTTCATTCATAATGTAACAATTACAAACACATAACAAATTACAAAATGTAAATGGAAGAATAGAATACAAAAACTGAGATACAAACAGATTTTTGTAGGATGAAACCGAGTCCTGCGTGATACCACAGTCTCCTTAAGAAATATTCGCCGCCTACTGTGGGTGTTGTAGGTTGCGTCGGCGACTTTCTCCCAGGGTTGGCTCAGCTAAACCGCAAGCCGTTGGAACACCTCCGTCGGCCGCCTTGGCGAATTGACTACCGCCTGTCTCTCTCTCTCAAAGAACAAATCTCGGGACTTGTTAGGACTGCTCTGAATTTTCTTGTGCTTGTACAAAAACGAGATGCCCCTTTTTATAACAAAAGACCCAAGCTGATAACTCCCATAGTAAATTCTGGCCATTGAATTCTGGAATTGATTTCTATCATGATGAGGGAGGGGAGGTTACGGGAATAATTCATCATCATGAGGAAGGTTACGGGAGTTACAGATTTCCACAATCAATACGTCTATTGATTGTGATGCGTCCAGATTCAACGAGCCCGGGACCAGTTGTCTCGGGAGACCCTCCAAAATCCCGGTTTCATTCACCCAAAATTCTGTAAATTTCCAACAGAAACTTCATGCACCTTATCTAACATAAAATACAAAGGCATAACAAACAAGTTATGCCTTACTATATTTTTCCTTGGCATGTACGTATTTCTTGAGTTTAGAAATTGTGTTGCATTGTTGGATTTATAATTGTAATAATTAGCCTCATGCGAACACAAGTTGATACTATTACACATTCCAATTTCATCATATGCCATTATACCCTATTTGGTGCAGGATGCGCCCGAGACCCCTTTAAACAACTCCAATTGCAATTAAGCAACTTCTACTGGAGTACATGATTTTCACCCAAAAAAACTAGCATTTGAATTCACTTTCACCTATTCGTATTTTTCACGCATTTCCAATTCTATATTTGAAGTTTTGAACACAACGGCACAAAACGATCATGGCACCATGTACAATAATGAAGTCGGATTCAACTTGTGTGTATATTTCCATTCATTTCTCTAAGAAAGAAAAGAGACTGTTTTGCTTGGCGACGAATGCCAACATCATTTATTTTATGCAAACATAAAAGAACCCTTCACTAAGTATCCATGCAAGTCTTGTGGCTCGAAAAGGGAGCTTCCAAGCCCCTGAGAGTTTTACAAAACGAATTTAGCTTCTCTGCAAATGGCATATAGACTGCACCGTGCACTTGGCATAACGTGGGCCAACCACCCGTCCAGTTTTCGATGTTGATTTCTAACAACTTACAAAGATTGTCCATGCAAAAGAATGTGTTCACCGGACAATGTTAGCAGCTCATCGATACGCATAATGGAAAAATGGACAGTCTAACTACATTTTTTTCCCAAGTAATTTGTTTTGAGAAAGCCCTAACAACTGGAGTATTTGCGTCAAATCTTCACAAGTGGCCTTACATGTTAACAGCTTAGATAATCAGATAAGACGAGTGGTGGGCCTACGGTTGTGATCTGCACGGTCCAGGCCAACTTGAGAGAAGCTACATTTATATAAAGTTACAAACTATGTAGCTATACCAAATAAAAGTAAGTAGCCAGAGTATCTGAAAGTTTTTAATGCAAGTTTCTCCAAGATCTCCAAAAACACAACAATCCTCACATCTTATAGTGTCTAGACCTACCTAGATAACTCACTTCTTAAGAAAAAAATTACTGAGCATTTTCTGCATCGCTTAAAGCCAGCCGAGCATCCAGATTGACTTCTTCGGTGACCTCCTCAGCTATCCTCCATCTATTGAAAATGAAATGTGCGTATATTTAAGTAATATATTGTGAGTGAAAAGATTTAAAACGAAGGAAAAGCGGAAAAATAACACATTGCATACCTTTCAAGAACAAATTTTCCTTCTTTATACTTCTGGGTTTTGTCATATGCTGTCACCTATGCAAATTCAAGAAAAATGACATGGAACAGTTGGTGCGAGACAAAGGCCTAAGATAGAACACAATAACAGCCGGAAAATATAGAATACACCAACCCAAAGTTAATTATATCCCCCCACTTTGCAGAAATATTAAGCATGTGGGCGCAAAACCTAATTGATAATGAGATCAGAACAGATAAATGATGCACAACATAATACACAAACTACCATCTTACCTGTTCGATGCATGGGGACGGAAACAAAAATATCAGTGAGAACTTTTTTCCCGTTATCATGTGCATCAGTGGGTTGACATGTATGACTCTTGGAATTTACTCCCTATTCTCGCAAAAAAATTAGGAAAATTCCACAACAAAAAATATAAAGAAAGAAGATAGGTTTGAGGCAAAATAAAGTACATACTCTTTGGTATGTTACTGATTGAACTTGATTTCTTTTTCAAGCAAATTAAAGTATATATTTTACATTTTGTAAAAAGTGTAGAATAATGAATAAAAAGATGAAAAAAATGACCAAAAAGAGCCATGTAGAAGGGTGAGTTGAGGAGAGAGCTTCATTTTATTTTAGGTAACTACATTCTTATAGTATATAGCATATATTTTGCTGAATGCTTTTTGCAGAATTATGGATTGGAAGCGGGTTACACAATAATGACTTTCCTACGAATGCATGCACTATTTCCCTAGCGATCAAGAAAACCCCCAATAAGTCAAGTATAGAGTTACCTTTGAGAACCGAAAAATATCATCTGTTTTTCAAGCAAAACAAAGATAAAAAGAAACAAAATAGGACACTGACAGTTCAAGTGTATAAGAAAATTACACTTCTGGTTGAGACACTTCAGAATTTTTGTCAACGCTTCCATTTTCCAAAATCATTTTATGAACCAAATTACGACAAAAAAGTTCCGAAAGTTTCCTAAATCTGTTAGAGAGAACTTCATAATTTTCACATAATTTTCTCCAATTGATCTTTTAGTAAAAAATTCATTGTACATATTTGGTGATATTTTTGAATGAAAAATAGTTTGTTGTGTAAATTCCGCTAATCTCCATCATTCAATACTACAGAAATTTACAAACATGGCAGTTTTCTTGGCTCCATTATACAGTTAACTGCAATAAAATCTACAATCCCACAGCCAAGCAAACATTCTAAAGAAAACCTGTAACTATTCCGTCTAAGGTTTATTACTATCACCTCTTCAACAACCGCACACACTTACACAGACGCAACACACACACATTGACGTTCATGTGGAGGCCCCCCACAAACTGGAGATGATGTATGTGTGGGTCCCAACATGAATGTGAGTGTGTGTAGAAGTGTTTGTGTTAAGTGTGTGTGCTTGTAGAATTTTTTTTTATAACCGTAGGCACCAACTAGAGTACATGACCCTATTTCACATTAGAGGTGGTTTGAGAGACACATATACCAGAAATGCCGAAGTGAATAGATAGAGGGAGCTTACGTATTTCCAGCCAAGAATTTGTCCACAGCAACAACAAAATACATCAGACACAGAATGCAATCCGGATATCATTGTCCTTTCCTCCGTAGGCCCAACAGATACATTCACACTGAATAAAAATGCCTCAATATAAGTCGGTTATAATTACATATCCATCTTCATCTGCATACTGCAGTCCATGAAACAGATACAATGCGCAAACGAAGTGTAGAAATTGCAAATGATTCATATTGTGAGAGCTTGGTGTACCAGATACTGTAACTCCTACGTATGTATATCCATTTGCTTGTGTGGATGACACATGCTTGATTTGTTAGGTAAAATTGAATAGGGTAACTAACTAATAATCCACCCAATTGCTTTTCAATTGGTAATTAGTCATAAGAGCTTGGCCTAATTCAAGTTTCCCTCTAGGGAAAAACTGCCTAAATCAATCCATTTCATGTACTTAGAGCAATTAAGTGGTTGATCCATTGAAATCCGCATAGACTTGGTGACAAAACATGCCTCATGCCATCAAGTGTTTCATTGAGGAAACCGTTATATAGCTCAGAACTTTAGGGAGAAAAAAATTCAAAAACCATCAACGCATTTCATAAGAAGAATCACACATGCTCAATGCTGACTACTCGAAAACTTCAATGCTTAGAAGAGTATTATAGGGATTTGTCACAGTGAAGCTGATGTCGCATACTTCTTTGAGGGTTAAATCCAAATTACCCCTTCTGTTTGTGCCTCCCTCACGTTAGGAAATAAGCACATAATTCAATGTGGCATGTGGACTAAAAATGAACTGTCAAATTAGGCAACTGGCCTTGCAAATTGACATAAATCCCATCATCACGTTCCTCCCTTGTGAGCGGAACTTATAAAAAGATATCTGTGCATATTACCTATCAATCAACCAGCCCATTCACATGCACAAGAGACGAGGGTGCACAGCAGTGCACGTGAAAAAACCAAATGAAATTGAGATCTATCGAATTATAGCAGTGCTCAATTTGACCATAGGGGAGGGGGGAACAATTGGAACTGAACTGAATTGGGCACAGGAGACGAGGGTGCACAGCAGTGCAGACATGGAGGTGTGGATATGGCTAACAAAGGTGGGTTGTGGAGTAATTGATTCGTTTTTTGGACAGATGACATGCTTAAGAAGTTAATTGTTACGATTCTTCTTCCCAGTCAATCCTTTATCCTGTTATTTCAGTTTTGAGGGGAATCTTTTCTGCGAGGAGTCTATATTAGAGAGAGTGCTATGAGGGATAGCTCTGTCGAGTGAATTGTAACCTTTCTTTGTATTTGAATTTGTTCTGTTCGTCTATAAAAAAGCTAGAGACTCCATTGTTAAGCTCTATTTTCTTCATGTTTCCATTTTCCAATGTAATCATGTATGTAGTTGGCCGTGAAGAACACAGATAAACCACACGAGAGACAAGAAATGGAGTAGAGAATGAAAAGGGAGATGCAGGCTTGTATGAAAAGAAGACGGTGGTGCATGGGGACTACTGTGGAAGATGCTAGTGCTGGAATGCATTAGAGATCCTTGTGAGCAAGGTTTGCACCAGTTATACAGGATTCAAGATCGAAAAAGGTTGGTGGTGGGTGCCGAGAGAAACAGAAAGACAAGACAACGGAGCTTACAGGAGGAAAGTTTTGATGAGGAGAGTGTTATTCTTACAATTTGGTACACATAAAAGGGCTGTTTTGCTTGAAAACATGACCACTCTTGTCTAATTTATGCGAGTTTCACAGCTAGTTTGTTCGAATGGAAAATGTAACGGTGCATTTTAGTCCAAAAAACATGGAGATTTATTTGCATATTTCCTAACATGAGGGGAGTGATCCGCACATGGCCCAAACAACCAGAGGGAGTGCATTTTCTTACTGTATTTAAGGATATGAAGGTAAGACATACGTAACCAAA
The DNA here is from genome assembly GCA_014282245.1 of Rhododendron simsii. Classification (NCBI taxonomy): domain Eukaryota; kingdom Viridiplantae; phylum Streptophyta; class Magnoliopsida; order Ericales; family Ericaceae; genus Rhododendron; species Rhododendron simsii. The sequence goes on from CM024954.1 coordinate 21,837,063, forward strand.
AATTTCTAGCAAAAGACAAGATGAAAGGATGTTTCTGTATGACTCCATTAGTTGGTCTTGCTTCGTTTGTTCTTGGTAGCCTTTTTATTATTTAAGCGACCAGTACTACAAGGCTCATCCTCAAATTGTTTGGAGAGACTAAAGCTTCTACATGCTCCACGGCAAAGGGCCCTTTAACTTCGATACTGAGAAGTCAGATCCACAAACCACTGAGAATTGCTTAATTTTCAGGAAAATACCACTTGGGATTGCCAGTTAATCAAATCACGTCACAGAGCATAACAAAGTCAAAGACAAACTAAAAATGAAGAGACAGATTTAATGACAGCCCAAAATTCAAGCAAAAAGGAATATATTCCACCTTCATTTGGCCTCTGACATCATATAACGAGTGAATAGACCACCCCTTCTAGGAGAAAATATATAAAAGAAAGGGGAGAAAAAGGAACAAGAGAAGAAACAATCAACACACATGCACGCACGTGGATGCAGTAAGCCAGTAACAACCAAGTGTAAACCAAAACGAAATCACACATAAAAACAAAAAGAAGAGAAATAGTAGTTGTTAACACTTACGCATTGTTGAAAAGGTATGCCCGTCCACGACTGCAATTGAAAGACTGAACATAACACCCACAAAAATTAGGTCTAAGTAGTTGAGCGTACCAAATTAAGAACACACCAGATTGCATAACCAAAAGGACCAAAATAGCACACAATTACAGGGATTAGAGAAGAATAGAAATACCATCTACACAAAAAGACTGTGAACGCTAAAACTGTAATGAATTTCGCTCTTTGTCAAAAACAGTAGCCTATTGATTTCGTCGATAGTGAAAACTAAGAATAACATCGGAAATGGGAACAATGGCACGGACAGAGAATGGTGCACATGCAACTTCGATCCCAAATATCTTACAAAGACAGCGCTATAGGGAAATGCAAACATTATCTTTTTAGACTGGTGTGATATACCAAACATTCTTCACATACTTTGGCATGGGTAAGTGTTCTTTTCTTAAATAGTCCAAACACTCTCTGTTATCAGAAGTTTATGGTTCACAATTCATATCGCACGATTCAATTTAATGCGCGCTATCCATTCATACTTGTGGGGCAAACCATTGAAACACGAAAATCATACTCCCTCCGTCCCTAAATGTTTGGCACTTTTGGGAGTTCTAACTTTTAAGGAAGAAATATTATTGTATTGTGCAAAAACCAAGTGTCCAATGTTACCCTTGTAATGTACTTTGAATAGTACTTGAAAATTTGAATTTGAAATTTTGTGCCCAAAAGAAAAGGGTAACATGGGAAGTTTACCACATGTTGCTTAAAAAGCATGAAAGTGCCAAACATTTAGGGACGCAGGGAGTACGATTCAGGATACAAATCGTGCGACATGGTTTGATACACTTGAAAATCGATTTAGTTAATCAACACTTTTTACTAGCAAAATGAATAATTAGAAGTCATCAATCAGAGACAAGTGTGGTGATTTGAGTGTTGAACGCCTTCTGAGCTGAGTATTAGGATTCAATGCACTAACCAAATTCTTTGAATTGACGTCCCTTGCAATACAAAAAAGATCTTCCTTATTAGACCTTGTGATCCTCAATTCATCACCCAAGACAAGTTTCTTATTGATTTAGGAAAATAATCACTTGTACGAGATATCTTGCTAATTCATAGGCGAAGTTATAAAATTGAACATATGTTAGTGATCAAAACTGAATGAAAGTGATTCATGATTTTATTCAATTCACGATTAGGAAAAGAACCATTTCAATTCTCAATAGAATTCATGGTAAGACAACTATGTACAAAGTAACCAAACAAAACTTATTTTTTCTTGATAAAACAATGAGTATATGGAATCACCATCGTAAACCTTTAACAGCTTCGTCAAACTTTTCGCAAAAGAATGAATAGTTGTTTGAAGCAACAATGTAGACGACTCGACTCAACCATATAGCACACAAAGTTAAAACCAAAACCATCACATCCCGATCCCAAATCAAGGGATGCCAATAACAGGCATCAAAGTAACAAACAAGGGGCATGCTTGGATAACTTCAACATTTTGTCATATTAGTGCATGCTTGTATATGGTATATCTATTGGACCTCTGTTACCAGAAACACAAAATATTGTTCACCTTCATTCTAAAATAATGAATCAGGTGTTTCGTAGCGATCCCAAGGTTTTTCCAAGGCAAGCTTGGCCGTGCAAGAGCCAACTACTGGCCTATGCCATCAGCTTTAGTGTGAGCCAATTTTGATACTAAAACTTGAATAGATCCTTATGCATAGGTGAATCATGTCCTCTCACTGGGATTCTCAGTAAAGCACACTTTCCCCTTCCTATTTTGATCTTTTCTCAAACTCTAGACCTCCCTATTAGTTCAAAAATACCGATTCTCCCAAAACTCATGCTCATGCAGGTTGCACTATCCACATAGAATCAAATCAAACTCCATGAGCACAATATTCAGTTTCAGACCATCAAACACTTTATCCACAAACAAAACTAAATTAGTTCAATTTGGGTTGTAATTGTACCATCTTAATCAATTCGTTCTGGGTTTCTGACTAATTAATCCATATCCGAAAAAGAAACACCAAACTAACACATGCATACACAACTACATCCAGAGAGAGAGAGAGAGAAGAGACCCGAGAGACGACATCATCGGCGAGGGCAAGAGGGCTATGACAGTATCTGCATCTGTAAGATCTTCCTTCCAACTCCACCAGAAATACTCTCCCCATATCCTCTGCCTATCTATCTATCTATCTGCTCTGCTGTGCATAATCATATCCTTCCATTTGCTCTGGGTTTGGTAAATCCCTCAACTAGAGGAGTCAAATTTGACCCACGCACGTAAAATCCTATGGTTGTGTAGCCGTTACGGCGTGTTTGGAAGAGCGGACAAAAAGAGGGAGGACCGTATTTTAATGAAAAATCGGTTGCTAAACCTTTATTGTAGGGTAGTTAAGGGGTAGCTAAAGGTGATGGGTGGTAGTTAAGGTGCAAAAAGTGTAATGAAACACTATATAAAAGGACTCTCCTTTTTATTAACCACATTTTCTTTTTTCTTTTTAGGATATGAAGTTACCAAAATGCCCACCCACTTTTCAATATTCCCTTCTTGTTATCCACATGAGATTATTTTTGCACAAATCCTAAGGACATTTTGGTAATTTCATATTAAAAAAAAAGGAGAGTGTGGTTAGTAAAACAAGGGGTGCAAAATCACTTCTCTGTATAAATCCTTAAGTTCGTGAAATTCCCGACTATTCGTTCATTTATGAAAATTATGTCCTTTGCAGATTAAGAAAATAATTGTGCGCATAACGTTTTGATATGCAATCTTGTGAGTCTGTTAGAGTCCTTTTGGCCTAACTATTTGCCGATTTAGACACTCCAAATTTGATTCTTCAAATATTTTGAGCTAAGTCCTGGACGGATCACCGATGATAATGTTGCGACGTCTAGAACATTACTTTATTAGGTTAATGGATTTTGGGAAAATGACGGTTCAGAATGTGTTTTGATAATTAATTTTCGTCAAGGACATTTTCAACATTAACAAATGTTCTCAGCATGAAAACACGTCATTCGTCATCATTTTCCCATGGATTTTTGTCTCCTAAGACCCAATAAACATCTCTAAACCCATTTAATACTCCAACCCCAATAGAAAGAGCATTTAACCCTTTCCGGCCCAAATAAGCCCACCAAAGTCCTTTTCTAGCCCAATACAAACCCATTCCAGATCATCCAACCCAAAAAAAGCTCAGAAAAAGCCCAAAATAAAGCCCAGTGCTAGCCCAAAAGCAAATTTTATGGATGCAATATTTTTATGGATGCAATATTATGGGCCACCATACCTTGCAGACGAAACCTGTCAAGTAGCGGACGCAAGGTTATGGGCAACCTAATGCTGCAAACGCAATGTCAAACCATGCACCGCAACCCCTAAACCACCCAGATTAGACATTTGCTGCAACATGGGTGTGGGTCAAACATGGAGAATTCAATAAGGGAAGATGACGGCCAATGACGTATTTTGATAATTAATACCCACCCAGGACATGCTGAGAACATTTGTTAATACTGAAAATGTCCTTGGCGGGTATTAATTATCAAAACACGTCATGGGCCGTCATTTTCCCATTCAATAACCTATGGGTGTTTAAGAAAACTATCCGAACTGTAAAAACGGTCTAATCCAGACCGAACCGTCCTATTTGGTCAGTTCTGCAGTTCTATGGTCAGGTTATGGTTCCAAAAAAATAAGAATCAATGAACCGTGGTTAGAACCGAACCGGAACGTTTAAAATTAAGATAAATATAGGTATACATATGAGTGTGTAATAAAATATGTATTTGAATTTGGCAGGTTAATCTTTTCCTTACAAAACTTAATTTATTTAGAAATAAAATTTCATTTATTAGGAAAGCTTTTATTTTCTTCCTTCATTTCCTATTCCAGCAGATTATCTTTCTATTTCTTTAATTTTATGAGTTTATATTTTGTGAATAAGTGTTTGGATGCTTACTGAATAAAATCGGAACTGAACCAAAATCGGGCTGGTCTTGCGATTTGGTTCTGGTTAGATTCCATGTATGTATTGGTTAGGTTCTAGTTCCCAATTCTCTGAAACCGTTTGAAATGATCCGGTTACTGATTTTCTAGAGAACCGGACCAATTCGAACCATATACACCCCTACAATAACCTCTTATCTGATCTTGTGCCTGTAAAAGGACCCTAAATCTCTAGATTTAAGAACACGACAAAATACAATAAAAAATTCCTAACCCAAAATGTCACGCATTTGATTTAAATATAAATAAATATTTTTTTTCATAAACCAAACCCTCACAATAAATCATATAATACCCCAAAATAGTTTGCCATGTTCATTACATCAATTATAGTTCCAACACCATGTGTTTCAAAAAATTATATCAATGGCACACCAGCCCGAAATAGTATAAGTACTAGATAAAAATGGGTTAGGACCCGTTCCGCTTTCTTTCTAAACCTTCTTTTTTAAAAAGATGGTAATTTCAAACTCACATATTATGAAAATGACAAATAATTTTTCAATTTTTTTGCATCGTTTAAAAGATCTCAATGAGATCTATCAAACAAGATCCATATTGATAGAAAAATTATTTGCGTAAATACACGATTTTGTAGCTTGAAATTACCTTCTTTTTCGAAAAGAACTTTTAAAAAGAAAATGGAACACCTCCTAAGTGTTTACAATTATCTAATGTCAAAAGGATTTCATATAAAATTACAACTGCATCTTCAAGAGGATATTTACAAAGATGTATGTTAAAATAATTCTTCCACGTCAACTTTCAAAAGGGTATGATCATATGCATACACAAAACCTCATGTCACTATCTTTGATTAGTACCTGAAAATAATGAAGAGTTGAGCTATGCTAGCCTAGTAAAAAAAATCTACACTAGCTTTATATGCAATGAGATGACATGAAGGATGTATAGCAGAAGCAAAGCATGGAATCTCAAGTACAATGAAATAAGCATAACATATGAAGTTCGTGGTTCTAACCAATTCTCTAACACGTTTCTGGTTTCTCATCATTATTCATTTAATCGTTTCTGTATCTCATTGTCATTTCATCATCAAGAATCTTGAGCAAATGCTTCTGTTTGGCATTTTGGATCCCATGGTCCCTGCATAGCATCCTCATCTGTTGGTGGGTCTAGTATGTGTCTTGACTCTCATGCGATTGCTCCTATCGGGCATTATGGATCTCGTGGTCGCTACCTATCATCCTCAACCGTTGACAAGTCTAGTACGTGTCCACATTTTGTATCAAGTGTTAATGCATCACATTTTAGTCATAAAGTGTCCACAACATGTTTGTAATTCTCATCTCAATATTAATCAAGTCATCCACGTCCAACAAATAACGCACCAAGTGAGAAACATGTAGTGACATCCTTAAACTCATAACCATGCATAATTTAACCCAATAGAATGAACCCTGGCATTGGAATATGAAAGAGGGATATTTTATGAAAATCTCCTTGAGTACGGGTACTGGCAAAAATGGGAGTACCGGTACTGGAGTTACTAGCTGTAAGAAACTTGAGAAATTCACCACTGGATAAATGGTACCGATACTGGGCAAAAGTGGGATACCGGTACTCACCTGGAAAAATGCAGCTAACAATACAGACATGGCAAATTTTCCCCAAACTCAAAACAACATTCAAAGGCAAGGTTTAGACACCACAACTACTCAAAAACAAATAAAGGAAGTAAGAAATTCCTACCTCAAGTGTTGAACACAAAGATCCAAGCTCAAGCAAGCAAGCCCTAGAACTTTGAGCTAGAACTCCTCCAAGCTCCAATCGAGCAGATACAAGCTCAACACGCGAATGGGAAGTGGATTCGAACTAGATCTATGTGGGTGCGTGATGTATTAAGCTTGAGAGAGAGAGAGAGAGAGGGAGAGAGAGAGAGAGAGAGAGAGAGTGAGTGTGTGTGTGTGTGTGTTAGGTGGGTTTGAATCTTTTCATGTACATATTTTTTGTTTTACGAGATATGTCATTCTTTCACCAATAATTTTAAAATCACACACAAACACTTACACACACTCATAAAGGGAATGGGCCCCACACACACTGCACACCGTGTGGGGCCCACTCCTTTTTGTGAGTGTGTGTGTAAGTATTTATGTGTTTGTGTGTGGTTGTAGCATTATTGTTCTCTCATAATACGTCACCAAACCTTACAATTTTTTAATTGCAAGCGTCATTTCAAAGTCAGGGAATGCAGAAGTGCTTTACATTGTGCACAAGAATGACATTTTAACCTCATTATTATTCTCAGTCTCTACTAGAAAAAGTTCTCTTGTATAAAACCCCAAAAGCTTCTCTTTCCATCTTCCCTTGTTTCGTTTTGTTTTTTTTGTTTAATCTGAAATCTTCCCTTGTTTTTTATTTGATAACCAACCGTCGGAGCCAACTTACGTACAAATTAACTAATTCTAGAAGATAATAAATCCACCGTGTGTCACGCCCTCGATTTTCAACATAAATATTGATAATTTTTTCATAAAAGATATCCTCACTTGATACCCATAAAAATTTCCCCAAAAGAGTTCTTACCAACCTCCTCGAATTGAAGTTTCAAAATATTACAACATGAGGCACTATGGCCCAATACTCCATAAATACATGAGCTAAAAAGATGATAAGAGTTTACATTACACCTTCAAGATGTGAATTTGAAGTAAATAAAATATCTTCACTTTCTCAGCTTTCAAAAGTATGCACTCGAATACATGCATGTCACTCCGTGCTATGGCTCCGAGCTCGTACCTGAAAATAAAGGGTTGAGCAAATACGCGCCTAGTAGAGACATCTACACAACTATTATATGCAAATGAGATCACATGTAGAATGAATAAAAGAAGCAGGGTACGGTGTCACAAATGAGAAACAATACACGACTAGTAACTATCCCATCGTCGATGACGAAAATGAAGTATAACGACTACTTACCAAGATTCTAGTCTAACCACGAGGACTTATTATCTATACGATTTACTCATGACTCATGACTACCATTGCTCTTCATCCTATTCCAATTCACTAATCCGACATCTGGACTCCACAATAGGCTTAACCACACGAGCTTAAAGAAAACAAGTATACTTTTTAAATATTGTGTTACCACTCACTCCACTCATGGATTTATTAACTCTTCTTTCATTTACATATCATCATTGTAAACCAACATCTCACATCATGAACGAATGCTCTTCCCGAACTAGTTATAGTGTCCCATTACTTTCCACAAGTGACTTTCTCATTGAAGGAGCTAACTTAATTCACACAATATAGGTCATCGTTGCCACCTTTCACTTGATGTACTTCGTGACGCTACCATTCGTCTCAAACACATATAAGAGATCTTTAAACGTAACACACCTTCACATAGAAGTAGCAAAGATATTTCATTTCAATCAACTCATAATCGTTATATAGGTTTCTCCTATCGGCATACATGCATCCACACATCTCATATCAAGGTAAACTCACTCTCAACGATTCATAGATTTCTACCTTTTAGCTCATCATATCACATCAACTACGCAAACGACATATTATTCATCAAGCATAAGAAAATATCTCTCGTGTCCATCTCTAGCATTTTCAAGCTTAAAGGGATGTCCTACGTATACAAATATATCTTCCTCAAAGGCCTAAAAATATACCAAATCATATGTGAGGTTCAAACGCAATACAACCCCCAAAGTCGACATGAATCCTTACAACGAATTGGTCTTTTTTTGGCTATAACATCTTATTGGTTTAGAATGGGACTACGAGACTACCACTATTAGAAAGTAGACTCTCCGTACATCAATTTCGATATATAATTTACCCCAATTGGTGTTCGGATGAAAAAATTATGCCCGTTTGAAGTTACAAGAAAATCTGTCTTAAGGCCCTAGGTATCGATACCATGTAAAAATAGTATCGATACCAATTGACTAGCACGAGTACAGACGCGGGGGTGTCAATACCATGCCAAAATGGTATCGATACTAAATGGTTCGAGCAGCGATTTTTCCAGATTTTGACGAAGCTCATTGAGACCCGAACGGGACAATCAAACACAGATTCAAGCACCAAATCAACACATAAATACATAATAAAAGTGAGAAATTCCTACCTCGAGTGTTAGAAGCTCAAGCACGAGATCAACGACCAAACCCTAGCTCCAAAAGCTTGAACAAACCGAAATACACCCTTCCAAGCTCAATCCATCAAGATACAAGCTCAAAAACGTGAATAGAAAGTGGATTAGAGGTTGATTGTTATGGGTTTTGAGTTTGGGGTGGAGTTTTGAGTGATGGAGTGAGAGAGAGGGAGACAGATCGGCGTGGGGGGGGTGGGGCCAGATTTTACTCCTCTACACACACTAACAAACATATATATACTAACACAAATATAAATTGCACTTGCACCCCTCTACTAACAATTTTATCACATTAACCCCAAATCTCCTATTCACACAACATTTCACATTATTTCGATATTCTAATTTTCATTTAAACGCTGAAATTATTAAAGTTAAAACACGGGTCTCTACACCGTGCACTAGATGAGACCTCATTTGAAGTTGGAGCAAATGATTCGTTATGTACTGACCCCAATAAATTTAATAACATCTGAAAGGTTTTGAATGTTGGGTTTTAGAAGGAAGCAAAAATCGCAAGTTCTAGCCCTTAACTATGAGATCAACCCCTTGGGGTTGAAATATTCTTCCCTTATTCCTATTTTTTTTTATCCGTAGAATAATATTCAAAAGACGATTTTTAGAGGGTAGTTTGATCATAATTTTGAATTTTTTACATTTCTCAACAAACTAATAAAGTACAAAAAATCGATGCAAAACTAATAAATACGACAAAAAATTTGAACAAGGAAAAAAATTGTGGCTCAAGTATTAAGCCAAAACACTCCTTACTAGTTGAGACCGAATATGGATACCGACAAGAGATGTACAAATTATGTGCAGATGGTTTGTGGAGCCCACTAAGAGGCTGGACAGATGATCCAAGCCGCTCAATAATTTTAAAATATATTTTTGAATGACCTCATAAAAAATCTGCTAAATTGGGTATATATGTAAGTACTTCATCCAACCTTTCAATTTTTCATTCAAAACTCAGAATTCTAACTTTTGAATTAAAAATTGAAAATTTGAATCAAGTACCTATTTTGGCCTAATAAGCCAAATGACCCCCCCTTTTTTTATCATTATTCAAAAAGAAATCTCATTTGTTAGTTTTTCATTGATTTTTAGGAATTATTGCTAATTTTTTCGTCTGAAATTGAAAATGCAGAAATTAAGCGAAGCTCTGTATTCTTTTTTGGTCAAACAGAAATTAAAGCTCTATATTCGGACAAGACAAAACAAATGCTTCCCAATGTCTGGGCAATCAAAAGGAATATTCTTCATTATCATGTTTATTCAAAAAAAATTGCTTTTCGATCGTAATTGTTTACTTTTTAGATTACTCTCGTCATCACGAAACAATAATCCACAAAAATTAACAAAAAACTAACAAATGCGAAATAAATTTCAATAAGGACAAAAAAAATTAAAATTAAAATTAAAAAAAATTAACGATCGTCATGATGAAGCAATAATGCACAAAAATTAACAAAAACTAACAAATGCGAAATAAATTTCAATAAGGACCAAAATAGGCCTTAAACATATTCAATTGAGTTGATTTCTTACCTATTCACTCAAAAAAATATTTTAAAAGTATTGAACTGGTTGGATCATCCCACATTCACAATAGTGTATGCTCGGCCCACAGAGTTTTTTCATTTCCGGCTCAAACCCCATCTTAAAGTGCTAGGGTACTTGAAACTCAATGCTTTGTTTGGAACACTTTTTGAAAAAAAATTTGAAAAATAATAGGGGTAATAAGTGGAGAGAGAAATGATTAAAAGTAGGAGATTCTAAAGGAAATCTTTTGAAAAATGTTTTTCAAAAAGAGAAGCAAACACAGTATAAGTGATGGAGGTTAGATTTGCCAATTGCAAAAAATAAAGGTGAGACTAGAATGATTTTCAATATTGTACCAAAAGCAATCAATATATGGTACAGAGGGGTCACTTGGATTGAAATACTACAATTAGTAAGGCGCCGTTTCGCCAATAGGTTATACCGTAGCTGTTTAGGTTTCTTTATATATCCAGAAATGATTCGTTCTGAGGTGATTTTGGGTGTTTTGTTAACGCCTCTAACGATATCGAACGAAGCTCATTTTTTGCAGAGACCTTAAACAACGTATTTTGAATAAAATGAGCGGTTCCGATCATCTTTGTGCGACCCGAGGCGGGAGAAAATGGCTGCTGTGCACAACTTGCTGTGCACATAGCACAGCTCTAATATATCATTTAATCCTTTCAAATTTTTTCGATATGGGATCTGACAATCTCCCCGACTTATGATGCAACGTTCTCGTTGCATTGGCCTAGCAACCTTTCTCTAGTGACCATGGCGTAACACGTACTTCTATACAACACAATTAGTATACTCATACCAAATTCTAGAGATGGCTCCCACCATGTAGACTAGAGCTGTGCTTCGATACCAACTGTAACGACCCGCGTTAGCTGACCTATTAACCCTAAGGCTAACCACGTGACTCAAAAGGTTAACCCCGGATTATACAGTAGCTGCTTGCAGGAACGGATTGAAGGGGGGTCATGTGCCCCCACTCAAACGCGTGCCCCACTCGAAATTAATATATATATATTTATATATTGTATAAATTAGCATAATTATGAAAATGTGTTAATATATAAACATACACACTTGGATATATTTCGAAACTACACATAAAATTAATTTTATATTCGAATTTTATCATATGGTGCATTTTTATATTTGTTAGTTTACGAGTTATTTGTCTATTTGGAGCTATTTTTTCTTAATTCTCTTTATTTTTAATCGTCTGAGAGAAATATTTTAAAATAAAGTCTTTAACAAAGTAGCTCAATCATTCTAAAACTTGTTGTTGTTCATTTAAAACATATTTTAAAATTTATGTTTGAGATGTTATACTCATTTTTACCTAATTTAACTTAAAATATGTGTTATAAACTTTTGTAGTTAGTAATGTATGCTTTAATTTTGTACAATTTACTGTGGTTGACTATAAAATATGAACTTTCATCATTATGACTCGACCCTGACTACTTGGGCTCCTTTATATACCACTGAATCCTTTCAAATTTTCCCGATGTAGGATCTGACAAAACACACCCTAAATATTACTTCCTCTGTCCTAAAAAGTTGGACACTTTTTGGATATGGTGTTATTTTCAATCGCTTATATTGTTCAACGTGAATGTCAAAACCATACAATATGAATCTTTTTAATAAATTTTAATGAATTCTATTATATAATTTTTTTAAATTACACAAAATTTTATAAATCAAAAAATATAAGTGATTCAAAAAAGCATGCTATCCTAAAAGTTTATGCTGTGTTTGGTTTGTGTTTTGAAAAATAGTATGGATAATAAGTGGAGAAAAATAGAGAGAGAAATGTTGAAAATAAGAAGAATCTAGAAGAAATTTTTTGAAAAATCCTTTTTAAAAAGCAAAAAGAACAAGACATTAAACTTTTTGAGACGGAGAGGGTACACCGTAAAACGATGCATGCGCCTGTTAGCAGGATCCCTTTTTTGACTAATATTTTAGTTTGAGCGCGTAACGTGGGGGCCAATGGCGGCGAAACCATCTTTTTATCCCCTGATGATGCGCGTGGGGCCGGGTCCCACACCCCACTCACAACCGTTTTCCCGTACGCAACGCAGCCGGCTCGCCGGCCTAAACTGTCTCTTCCAACCCGACACGTCACCTCTCTACCCGGTCTCCGCCTCCGTACCACCCTTTCCAATTTAATACTCGTACTAATAAGTATACTAATCAGAAAAAAGTTAATGAAATACTTAATTTAGTGCCCCTCATTATCTTCACAAGGAGTACTGTATTTTCTTATTCTACTATTACTAATAGTGCTCCAATATTCAATGGTATGACAGTGAGGCATCACAGCATATATGCATACACTATACATACATGCATGCATGCCCGGATAATTTTTAATACTTTCGTGCAAATAATATAAGAAATTTTAAAAAAATGAGAGTGCGGAAAGTTACTTGAATGGTAGAGTTTTATTTTGAATCTTGGATTTTCAAGAACTTTAGGATGAAAACTTGATCATATGAGGAAATTTTCCCCTTTTCAATAGTTTGTCCCAAATATTTAGGGTGTGTTTATCTTAAATCAAGCAAAATACTTTTTTGTTTGTCTTCCATAAATAAAATTTAGATTCGTGAAGTAGTGCTCTTTTTTTTTCTAGATTAATCAATTTGCTTGATGTGAGGAATCTAATGAGTATAAACTTATGACGAAAGTAATAAATAAATCAGTACTAAAAGTTAAAGAAACCAAATAATAGTTGTAAGATCTTTCTGTTTGTAGTTTCTTTAGTTTTTTTAAACTTATGTGCATATTTTAATACTATTATGGTTCCTCTCACTGATCATCGAGACAAATGATTAATTTTATATATTTTTAGTACAAATTAATAGTCCTAAAAATTGACTAAATATCAAATTAAGTCACTGCCATTTAATCAAAATTGCCTCTAGGTATCATTTTAATAAAAATAAATTAAAGCATAGTCCTAAATTAATAACCGTTTCGCAAAGTGGCGTCGAGTAAAAGTACACTATTACCATCTATTTACTTAGAAAACATGAGTTGTAGTCTCCTTTTACCTGAAGCATCCAGGTGAAAGAAGACTGCAACTCATGATTTCAAGATAAATTCATGGCAACAGTGTACTTTTTACCTGGGGCCACGTTGGGCCTATTGAAAAACCAAACTAATAATTAAATTGTCCCATTAATGATATCAAATTTTCATAACTGGATTTATTTGAATTAATAGACAAAGATACTCTATAATCATTAATTAAAGTTGTCACCACCACATCTCTCAATTTTTCTAAACCCATTTTAGCACTTGAAACTATTCAAATCCAAAATGGATGAGATCACACAACCATTGTCATTATTCAAAGGTGGAAATCAGCTTTTAAAATGACCCAAGATTCCCTCACCATTAAAAAAAATGAGGGTTGGCTCGATTAAAATAATCTCCAATAATTAACACAAATTAAGATTTCGGGTTAAGGAGGCAAATATTAAAAAATGAGACAGCAAAATCTTCCAAGGATTTTGAGGACCCCAGATGCGGGGTCCACCTCAAAAGCGGCAGCCGCGCTCCCACTTCGCCGCCCGCGTCTTAATTTTCGGGTCCCACCCGTACCTGTCTCCTTTCCTTTTCAGACTAGTATTTTCCAAGCAACAAAAATTGAGATAAATTACATCGATTTACCCTGAAGTTTTTCATAAATACACTAACTTCTCCTTTGTTCTACAAATTATTTTCACCTACCTTACTTTACATTTACCCCATGCACATACCTCCTTGCCGTTAAAGTAGACAAGCAATGTTAACTTTGATAAGTAAAATATCAAAGTACCCTTGACATGTATAGATTAAGATGCATTGACCTCACATGCTCTATGTTAACAAATATTACTGTATTATCAAAATAGTATTACTATTTCATAAGACTAATTTATTTGACGATCGCAATTGGCTATAAGCAATAGATAAAATTCATTTTTATTTTACTTTGTATCATTGGTTCATTGTTTTACTTAATCTTAATATTGTTCGCACTTTTTACCATCCTCAAAAGATTATTCCAGTTGAAGAGTAATAGGCAAAAAGTGATGATTTTATTCTTTACCCTTACTTTTTAAAATTAAGTACATGCAATGATGATGTTTTAAAAGGTAAAAAAGAAGAAAAAATATGACAAGTGTAATGATGACATTACTCTAATAAGTTAGAATCTCCAAAAGAGAACAATAAATTGGGACGGATGGAGTACTTTTTATTTTAGTTTTATTATTGCTTTTCTTTGAAGATAAATTAAAAGAGTCATGCTACAAACAGAACAACATGCAAAACATGTCTATGTGTCCTTACTTATTGTGTATTAAGAAATATCAATCGACCCCACTACCAAAGAAGACGTGCCACATTGGCATGTTATCGAGGGTATTTCGCTCTACATTATTTATCAATTCAACACCATTTGGCCTAATTTAACGGTAAGGAAGCTGTCCATATATTAGTTTGTAAAATAATGGAGGTAAAAAGTGATATTTTAAACCATAGGGCGGTCGGTGTACTTGTTGTAAACCTCAGGGGAGATCACCGTAGTTTACCCCAAATATTATTATTGTATAAGAGGAACAGTAGTAGATTATCAATCAGATGGACGGCCGCAACAACACGTGTAATCCGCTCCAAACAAAGGTGTTCCCCCCAGTCAACACTGCGTTATCCTTTCTTTTCTGTTCTGGCCCTTCTTCGCTTTTGAAACCGCACTACCCTTCACCACGCGCCTTCTTCACTTCCTTTCGCGCGTGTCGTTGAGACATATACCTACGAAGGAAACGGATTCTTTCTACTTTTGGAAGACGTAGACCGGTCCGGTTCTTACTTTTAGGCAGGACTTTTTTTTTGAAAGGCTTTTAGGCAGGAGCGCAGGGCTTTAAACGAGCTGAGTCAAGCTTTGTCGAGTTTGAGCTTGGCTCGAGTCTTAACGAGCCAAACTCAGTCTTTTATTAAACGAGGGTCTTTAATCGAGCCGAGTCACCCTTAACGAGCAAAACTTTTTTCGAACGAGGTCAGCTCATTTAGTAAACAATCCGAACTCACGAGCTGCTCAGCTCATCTGGTGTGTCTCTTTTGACGATAGAAACCATTCATCTTTTAATAGGAGTATAATTTTCTGAGAATTTACATCTGATAAAATATATTAATCGTGGATCATGAACAAACAACTGATACGAATTTTCCTAAAGTAAATATGTTTCGATTCTATGTGTTCTTATATTTTTTCAAGATAAATATGTTCTAAATTCATGTGTTGAATATCGATCAAAGTGTTTTTCAAGAGGGTTTAGTTCTGGGCGAGCTCTATAATGATAAACAGTTAGATATCTATACCGATCAAAGGAATTCAGTGGAGTATTTCTTTTGAGATAAATGTGCTCTAAAATGATATCAATAACGTGTTTTTTTTCAAGGTTGAAATCCTCAACGAACTCTATAGAATAGACATTTCTAGTCGTCGAAGTGAGCTTGAAAAGGAGGCCTAAAAAACCAAAAAACTGGACGAATCTATTTCGTTTCCCAAAACCGGAGAGGAGCCAAATCTATTTGTATACACCACCCCACTAGTAGTTACCAAATACTCCATTTTGCGGAGTTAAAATTTTCATAAATATAAGTTACTTTTACGTTAAAATTTTGCACTTTGTCCACCCACTTGCATTTGATTTGTTTTCTTATGAATGAGCAGGTAGCTTAATTTAAAATAAAAATGTTACTACTAATTGCTTTCCTTTGACCTTTTAACACATATACTGACCATTTAAATAATATAATGGGCGCATACTTACGTCCCAAGTTTATGCCCATTTATTTTATATATTAAATTAAAGATTTTTTCCCCTCATCTCACATTCATGAAGAATGAGTTTTTATTGTCCAACTACAACATCAAAATTGTTTAAGTTTCCTTCCAATTAGTTTTGAATCCCACGAATATCATCATCATTAATTTTAGTATCATTGACGTTAATGACCCGTCAACAGATCAAGAAGATTTGAATTCTTAAATTACCGAGAATTTTATCTCGTAAACTAGACTACTCAAGACCTGCGTTTTTCCTTTGAATTCTTTTTCTCCATTTTTAGCATACAGAGACTTTGGTGGAATTGGCACCAAAATTAATCTTCTTTATTTTCCTTCATGTGCTGGTATATAACAATGGTAGTCTTGTAGCATTTGTTCAGCTGATCATTTATTATATAGGCGAAAATTTTGGTTGGTTGAAACTTTTGAAGTCCTTTTCCCTAGCTTAAAGGGGCCGGGGGCTGCCTTTTGAATTTTTCTGAGAACAATGCTAGTTGCTACAATTCAAGTCATTTTCCATTTTGGGAACAATTATTTGACAGAGTACTGTAACGCCACTAAAAACGTCTTTTGTCTCCATCAAGTCTGTGGACTTTACAGTTTTAATCAATTGAATAAATTTCAATGTCTAGCTCAAACGCCATTATTGAAGTGGAAACGCACAGTAGTACTGTAAAGATCATGGAGCAAATTGCCGTACGTGGTTCCCAAGTCTAGATAGGCACAAAGGAAAGGGCGTGTAAACAAAAATGGATACAACATACGGAATGAACGTACATCTTGCCAAAAGCAGCACCGTAAACGTTCCCGTCTTACTGTAATCACCAATTTTCTAGTTTGCTCCGCTCCCAAGTGATATGGGACGGAGCATAATGAGAAAAATAGGTAAATCGCGGCTATTAGATTAAAATCGCCCACAAGTATGGTGAATTTGCTAAAAATGAAATTATTTTATGATTTTTCGGCCAAAAAACATAAGAGTATTACTTACCACAGAAATAAGTTTTACATACCATTTAATAAAGTTACACTTACTATGTGATATATTATGAAAGAATGATCTGTCTCATAAAGCAGGAAATAAATAAGAACCTTTGCGGAATGATGCCTTACTACTATTTCAATGACCGCATTTATTATGTATGAGATTTTGAGAATTTTAAATTTCACACCTCTTTAAGTTATATCCATCCTACTTTTTCTCTTTTTCTAATCATAAAATTGTGGGCAACCTAAAAAATGGGATGAGATTATAATGTCACGTCCACACTTTTAATGTAGAAAGTACTCCCTCCGTCCCTATTTAATTGTTTATCATGATTTTGCGTGTATTTTCAACGGTTTATATCTCTCAACATATATTGCAAAAAATAAGTAATATAGATCTTGTTTGATAGATCTCAAATTGTTCTATAAGACAATGATTTCAAAAACATAAAACATAATATACGTCGAAAGATATAAGTCATTAAAAATACACATAAAATCGTAGTGGACAATTAAATAGAGATAGAGGAGTATAATGTTTTACAACATAATTATGGCATTAATTCGTAGTAAGTATAGTCATTGCAATGGTAAGTACGCCCAGTTCATAGCATACCCTCTGAAATTGTCAATACTGTAGTTTTTCAAGTATTTATGGTAAGTATTTCCTTTGTCCGGATTTAATAATTATTTTTTGAAAGTCGTGTCATTTTCAATCGATCATATCTTTCAATTTATAATGTTTTCTGTGATTTCAAAAAATATTTATATTCGATATGAAATTCATTACGAATTTAAAGATATAACTTATTTTTTAGCTGTTTAAAATAGAATTAGAAATAATTAAATCCCGCTAGAGAGAGTGTAATTATCGAAACAAAATGAGAGTATCATTCTCCCAAAGATCTGTCGGAACAACCAACACGTGGCGTACATTCCAGCCTCGTTGGACTTTCTGGCAACAGTGGACCCCAAATGTGCAAAAGAGTCTCCGAGGGTTGTCGGATAGCCGGTCAGCCGCCGACATATTCCCGATGAAACGGGTTGATAAATTGAGTTTCTGATTAAAAAAAAAAATGTATGAGTAATATTTTTATATACTAAAAAAAGTTGGGAAAAACGAAATAAAATTGGAACATAGGGGGAAAAATGAGAAAATTATTCCCTCCGTCCCTCTTTTTTTACTTTTCCTTACAAGCTTAATTAACCGAAGATAATAAGCAAAGTACAAATACAATACAAAAGCCAAACAAAAAACAGAGACCAAGAGAATGACCTTTGAAACCCATAACAGAATTCCTCGGTAAAATCTAGTACTCTTTTCTGAATCATCGCCTTTTTTGGGTCTCTTTTGACAATCGTAGATTTTTTGTTCAAGGTTAAATTTCTTGTCATTTGGTTTGTCCCCCAAGGTGCAAAAAAGAAAAAATCAAGTTAGTTGTCTCATTTTTCTCTCCGATGGTAACCTGAGTTTGAGTCCTACGGGGAGTAAGTTTGGAGTTCAAGACTATGAATAGCTTCTAAACCACCTGTTAACTAACATCCCGCTGATATATACTGCATGACCCAAAAAAATTGCAAAAATTACACACAAAAAAAAAAGAAAGAAGAAGGCAATAAACATTAAAAAATACAAAAAATAAATAAATAATGATAAAGTCACAAATTGTCGTCATATATCTGCATAATAAGGGAGAAGGATTTTTGAATCTTATCTCTCTATAAATCCTAACCATTGATTTACTCCATAAATCATACGTCTCTCTCTCTCTCTCAAAAACAATATTAAGTACACAATTGCCACTAATTAGATCTCACGTTGTACCGTGCCTTCAAGCACGGGCAAACCCTAGTATTTTATATTCGACAAATCAAAATACTCCTACTAAAATTTTCAAAATCCTGATATTTTTATTTGGCATATGGTTGAATTTGTATTACTTTATTAGTTAACTAGTGCTAACCCGTGCGTACGGCACTACGCATTCCTGTTGGAAGGAGATGACAATTGTGTTAATTTAGGTGAAAATTATGGGCACTTAACCGGAAAATGGGAGGATGCACTATAGTCTTTGGATCAAATAAATCTGAGTCGTTCTAACAACTTGTCCCCACACCCTTCTGTTTTATAATAGAGATAGACTCACGAGTCACGACTGAGGAAATTACTTCTGATAAATTACCCGCATTTTCCCAATTTTTGTACTTTGTTCTATTTGTCCGGTGTGGGACGAGCAAAGAGAAATTACGAAAGAAAATTGAACAAATCCAGAAATAACAAAATCTGAAAACAAAACCTAAGAATTTTTTATTTTATTGATGCTCAAGTTGTCCAAATCAATTTACATGCATCTCAACATATTAAGTTTCTGCCAGTTATGCACACCGAGTCTATGAAATCCACAAAAAATTAATTTTTTTGCAGTTTAAACAAAAAAATCAAACCTCAACGTACCAACGGGACTTACAATTGGAGCTAATCTAAGAAAATTAAAGACTCCAAGTAATTGAGGTGCCGTTTCAAAAATATTTTTAAAAAATAAATAGTTTATTTCACATTTTCAAACTTAAAAATAAAGTAAATGAAAAATAATTTTTTAATTTTTTTTGCAACGTATAGAAGATCTCATTGAGATTTTTCAAAAAAGATCCATATTGCATATTTTTTTCACTATGTCCATAATTTTCAAACTTGAAATTGCGATCTTAAAAAATAAGGGTTTTTTTTTTCCCTGAACAGAGCCCGATAGTAGTAATAAAATTCATTGCAAGGAAGAAATTGAATTCAACTAGAGATTAGATAACATCAACATTTATCCGTTCGTCGCTAAACGAACAACAACAGCAGAAAAACAACCAACCGAATACCCGATTTCTATCTGTTGCAAAAAAAAAAAGAAAGAGATCATCGATTCATCTACGTATTCACACATCGGACAACAATTATTGACCCGACGGTCATGGATCACCAAAATCCTCATAGTAATTAATTTACTCCTAGAAAGAAAAAACGGTGGTAGAAAAGGCCGTCGCCGGAAAACGGCGTCACTCAGTTTCCAACGGCGGAAAGTTGAGATCGATGGGTCGTCCGGCTCCGTCTGGCTTAACGTCGTTTTGGTTCAAGTCAATGACGGAAGACGAATCGGAGTCGCTCTGGACCCCACCGCCAGCACCACCACGCGCCGGCACGCGATCCATGCTCGGCCGTCGAATCGGTGCGTCGCGCCGGAGAATCGAGTCGAAATAGATGAGTTGATTCGCCGGCGGTGGGAAAACTCCGGCCACCGGAGAAACAAAAAACCGGTTGCCTTGGAAAGGGAACCCGAACCCGCCGTAGGAGAGGGCGAGATCCAGCGCGGGCGGCGGGGGCGAGAACCCAGCCGCCTCGTGGCCCGACGACTCGACCGTGCTGGTCGGGCTCGGGCTCTGATTGCAGTTATTCCCCATCTGGATCTCCGCTGGGTTACTCATGTTCAAGCTCTTCATCGTGCGATTCTCCTCGTGCGCTGCTGGCGGGAAATTAAGCTTGGCCTTGGCACCGCGGAACTCCCTGGCCGCGGCGTCGTAGGCCCTGGCCGCCTCCTCCGCCGTGTCGAACGTCCCCAGCCAGACTCGGCTCTTCCGGCCAGGATCCCGGATCTCGGCCGCGTACCTCCCCCACGGCCTCTTCCGCACGCCCCTGAAATGCGTCTGGTCCTTCCCCAGGTTCCCCTTGTTCACTTTCAAGCCCATCGCCGCCGCCGACTTCTCCTTCGGCGCCATCTATAGATATATTATATATGTGTTTGTTCTTTGTATTTGGTTGGTATATGAGGAGAGGCGTTGTGGGAACAAAAGGGTGGGGGGTTGGAGATGTGATGGGAGAATGGGAAGCGAGGGTGATTATATAGAGAGAGAAAGAGGAGAGAGAAAGAGAGAGAGAGAGGAGAGGGGGAGAGGGGGGGAAAGGCGGGGAGCACAGTCAAAAAGCGATTTGACTGGGGAAGGGAAGCAGCCGTGAGCCGCCCCCTATGAGCGTGGGTGGAAATTTAATATGGGCGGTACTTCCGTATAACGCGTCGCATGCAATTTTTCAAATTTTCTCCCATACAAATGACAAAAAGGAAAATAACTCCCTAGACAGAAATTATTTTTATAAAAATAAGATGAAAGTATTACTATTAAAATTGCATAAAAATACAGGTATTGTATTACAAATTACGATCCTATGAAAGCATATATTTTTGGAATTAAAAGAAAAAATGTTACCATTTTGGGGGTTACAAGATTGTTTGATTTACCATGGTCCCTAGTTGGCTGGTTCCATTCTGTAAACACTCTTAAGCGTGCTGGCTATCCATGTACATTGTTGACTATGTTCGCTTGTACAACCAACCATCTATGCGCCCGATTCTCAATAAATTTTCATTTTAATTGTTACTCTCATTCCTCAGTCTATCTCGCTCCACTTCTTTTTCACCTTTATAGATGCTTTTGTTTTGATGATTTGTTTCTTTTCTATTAGGGACTATAACTGGTCAAGTTTAATTATGGAGATTAATAAATTACTATAGGCTTTCACATAATGAATATAGTGTTTATTTTATTTGAGTCTAATAGTATGTATATAATTATATCCAACCTATTGATTGAAAAATGCAAGCTCAAAAGAAGAATAATATGTCGATACATTTCTTAATGAACAAATTATACATTTAAAGAAAATCTTTACGAAAGTAGTGAAAGAGAGATACAAATTAGTGGTACATAAGTTTGTGCAGATTGGGGTATAAAATTCATTGTACAGATAATATATTTAATTTTGACTAATTTAACACACAATTTATTGATATAAGAATTGACGAATTAACTTTCAGACTTAGCGAATGAGGGAACAAAACAACTCTTTTTGTATCAAAAAAAATATTTAAATTGTGATATCTCTGCCACAACTTTTATTTCTTTTTTCTTGTAAAATAAGGTTAAAAGTTGCTTTAACACTAACTATGAAGGGAGGCATTTTTCATGATATCAAAATTTTTTCTTCAAAAAAAGAATCAAATGTTTGGACAAACACACCCATACTTCTTGTGTTATCTTCACCCTTTTGGACGGAACAAATTTATGTTCGAGCTAAAATCTAAATTGTTAATGTGATATCCTATCATGTGGTTCATCATGGTTCCACTTGATCATCCAATCTATTTATTTTCTAAGCTTATATAATGTTTACGGTACATAAACAAATTACTAGTGTGGGCTCGATCATATCTTGACTGGTCATAGGAGAAATAGACGGTCAAATAGACCGTCTATTTTCTCTTATAAATTGTCTATTAGTGTAGATACCGATATCTGATTTTTTTTAAGATGATGAACATGTAAAAGCCTATAAAATGAACAAGTAGAATTATTTAACGAGATCATAGATAGCTTGATAAGATTACCTCATGAAGATGAAAAGATCCACACTCTACGCTAATTGGAGTAAATTTGTTCAAACACATATCTTTGTTAGCTCATGAGAGAATTTAGGCAGAGGGTCCACACGTAAACCTCATTGATTTCATGTTTAAAAAGGTGTGTTCCTATTTTGGTCCCAAGGTTTTGTAAGCGTGCGAGATTAAAAACATTGGAAACAATATCGGTACAGCAAGAGCTGCACAAACTGCAGAGCGTACTACGCACTTTTGGGTCTGTCTCGGGTCTAATAAAAATAATCGGAGCCGTTTACTTTGTTTAAAATATTTTGTTTAGGGTTTTCATAAAAAAATTAGCTTCCTCCAATATCGGTAAGAGCGTTTACGAAACATCCAATTTTGTTTCAAAATTTAGCTGAGGTGAATTGGACGTTTCGTAAACGCCTATACCGATATCAGATAGAGCTGATGTTTTATTGAAATCCTAACCAAAATATTTTAAACAAAATGAACAACTCTAATTATCCTTGTTGAATCCGAGGCCGGCTAAAAAACACGCTGTATGCATGCAGCCCTCGCTGTATCAGTAGCAGCTCTCTAATATAAACAGTGGTGAGACTGCCGGCCGGCCGAACCACATCCTTTTCCTAGCTCGCCGGGTGGACCATTTTGATTTGACGAGAGAAAGGACGAAGAGAGAGAAACGAGGAGAGAGAAAGAGAGAGAGTGTGTGTGTGTTGGCGGCATACATAATTGCGTCCGGATTTCGCTTTCTTTTCCTTTATCAATGCGTATTTTTAAACCACTCGTTTGGACCAAAGGGTGGGCGGGGGGAGGCCTTATGAGGGGCAGACACGTATTGGTTGGTGTCCCGGAGTTACGCGTGTGGAGTGAGTCAAAATAATCTAACTGAATGCCGGCGAGTCCGGCCCAAGGTCTTGATGTGTGAGAGAGAAAGAGAGTACTACGTACTGTACCAATTATACCACCGCTACTGAGGAATTTATGACAAAAACCAGTGGTTTCAAACATCAGCCGACACTCTCCTAATCCCACGCTTATAAACATTCGTCCCGCCCACGCGCCACTCCAATGCCTTTTTTTACTTTTTGGGACGTGATAATACCAAAACTATTTTTATTGGTGTCAAAACTTCAATAAATAAAAGTTTTATACACTACACATAGCACAAGTTTTTTGTGCAGTAGAATTTTGGTACCAACAAAAATAGTTTTGGCATTATCATTTCCTTTATACGAATTTTGATTATTCTAACATCAACCCAAAGAGTGTAGAATAATAAGTAAAGGTGCATTGATATTCAAAAATTGATATTTTTGAAAGCGTAACATTATTTTTCACTAAGGCTCCATTTGTTTCAATGTAAAATATTTTTCATTTTTTCAGAAAATAAATTTCAAACTTTTATTTTCCGGTGTTTAGTTAGTATTTGAAAATATTTTCAGAAATCAAAAAAATAGTGCAAAGAGTGAGAGGGGGCTTAAACGGTGGAGAGATATAAGATTATTGGAATTGAACGTGGATGAAGACTGACGAACGAGGAAACTAAGTAATGAGAATTGCAGTAGAAGACAACGGGTTTATTTTAAAAAATAACTTCCGGAAGATTTAAAGGTAAGACCTTTTCATCTAATTGATGGAAAATGTTTTATATATAAAATATTTTTATCATTTTTTACACAACCAAATACTGAAAAATAGGTAAAACATTTTATCGAAAAATATTTTACGTCTAATTTTCAAACAAACGGAGCCTTAGTGGGCAGAAGTTAGCAAGATCGTTGATAATTTTTGCTTTAGTTAGACTGAGGTTGTACTATCTGCGTTCCAAATTGGTCCTCTCCTTTGAACAACCGTCAGCCGTGCAATTTAAAAAGTTGTGCTATCTCCTTCAAAAAAATTGTTTATTGACATATTATTTCTTCACCTATATTTTTTATTTTGAACACTTTGTACAAAAAAAATTGAAATCCATTAAATAAGATCTATATTAAATGTACAAAAAATACGTTAAAAAATGTTTACAATTTCTTTAAGAAACTTGAAATAGTAAAAAGAGACCAGCGACTTGAGGCGGATGGAGTAACATTATAATGTCTGGAAAAAAAATTCTCTAATTGGTAGGATCACTTAAATCTTGTTCCAACTGTCTCATAAGATTTCTTGTCTATTTTGAGTAGTTAAGGAAAAAATTAAATTAATTATTTTTTGTTCTTCACCGCTCACTGCCATATTCAAATTCAACAGGGATAAGTGTAAGAACTACAATTTTCGCTTGCTTTAAAAATTGCAAAATTCAACTTCCTAATATGGTTACTTTCAATTTGAGAATTCAATTCATGAACATGTTTTGATCATTTACTTGTCAATATAATTTATTAGATTTAATTTGTCGCATAGTAATTTAATCTTATCCCTCTGCCCAAACGGACCGATAAGAGCTAGTGGTCAATCCTAAAGTTATGAAATTACATTGTTTCACGAACCCTGATTTTTTTTAGAAATCAATACTTTTTTTTTTTTTTTTTGATCCGCAAAATCAACACTTATGTTCATTATATAAATGCCCAAAGATATCATTACACCAACGCAGGTTGATGTCATTTCCCCCTGATAGAAGAACAAGTCGGAAGGAGTACATAAAAATGTACGGGAAAATGACGGCCCAGGATGTGTTTTGATAATTAATACCCGTCAAGGACATGCTAAGAACATTTGTTAATACTGAAAATATCATTGGCGGGTATAATTATCAAAATACGTCCTTGGCCGTCATATTCCCTAAATGTACATACAACGTGTACATATGGATTTTGGGCTTACCTTAGGTACCACAAAAATAATCTGAGCTGCTCATTTTGTACGAAATAATTTGTTTAGAGTTGTTGTAAAAAATTAATTCAATCAAATATCGGTAAAGACGTTTCTCGGTCGAATGGAGCAGCCAGTGTGCATCCCCTGTCATCGAGGTGATGGGATTATACATTGAGGGCCCAATTGAATGATTGGGCCATAAGTCATATTCCGGCTCACTGAAGGTTAATGACACCTAATATTTTTTTGAAAGATTGCCGATCAAAAATTTATTGCTTGAAAAAATACCAGAAAAATGCTCATAGGCCTCGAAGCATGAGATCTCAAAATGACGAAAATGCCATTGCCAATATTAACGAGAATGCCACTAGTCATGCTAGTGTGCCGAATTATTGTCCCATAGCATGAAAAACGCCTCGGCCCAGCTCCCATACTGACCGGGGTCGCCAGCAACTCCTTTGTCAACTAACAGCTCATGACACCGGGGCTGATGGAATTGACAATGAAATGCATTAAGTCACCGGATTATTACTTACTGATTACTTCACTACATTTTTTATTTATTTTTAATTATAACATGCATTTGTGCCAACTTGCACTTAATTAGACTAATTCTAGGATTCTAAAGTTAGCGGCCGAATAGACCTTCAATGGTCTCAAAAGAGTTGGTAGAACTTGAGAAGTTCCGAACCTAAAACCTTAAGAGAGAGAGAGAGAGAACAAATTCATAAGTCTCAAAGCTTTGATCACCAGGCATGGCCAACGCTTGGAGTTATTTATTTCACTACTTGGAGGCTTGTGATTGAATCCATGTGTGGGAAAAATAAAATGAGTCAAAATCTGGATGAATCATATTTTGCCACGTATGCGGTCAAAACAAACGATGACAAAAAACCGGTGATATATCGCATCCATCCCAAGCTAAATATACGCATCATAGGATTCGCATCCATCCAATAGCAAAGTTCTCATAATAAAGATCGCATGAAAAGACCTAATTAAACACACGTTTTTGGGCCGAAAGGGCCCCCAATCCAATTAACCTGCAATTTTGTTAAAGACCCATGGGCTAGTCTTCTAATGGCCCAAACCCAAGATCACGGGTTTACTATTACTCCCTCCGTCCCATTTTTATTATTCATTATTCTGTTTGTCTTTTTTATGTTTTTTGTCTATTTTTTTAGTTTGAATTTTGAAAAATATGCAATATAAATCTTATTTGATAGATCTCGATTAATTCTATAATAATTTTTTTTCAAAATTATGAAAAACATTATAGATTGAAAGATATAAGCAATTTAAAAATGCACATAATTTAAAAATGGATAATGAAAATGAGACGAAATAAGTATTTCTTTCAAAAAGTCCAATGCTGTGGTTGGATGGATTTTTGAGAATTTTTTAGTTAGGTTTTTAGGGTAATGAGTCGAGAGAGAAATGATAATAATGATTGAAAATATGGGTAATTAGTAAAAAAAGATAGGAAGAAAAAGGATAATAATGATTGAAGATAGGAATAATAAGTGGAGAGAGAAATGAGAATAATTATTGAAAGTAACGATAATGAGTGTTTTTTGAGCTGAAATTTTTTTTTTTTCAAAATGTAAACTGAACAAAGCACAAAACGTTGTGGTGTCGCTAATGCCAAAATTTTAATACATGAAAACAAAAACAGTTTTGACATTATCATATTCCAAACATTAAACCTAACACTTTTGAGCCGACTCCTCCATTTGATCGCGTCCTCGCCAATCCCGATTCCTAATCGTTCTTGCAAAACCCCAAAGTCCATGGGTGAGTTACGTGAAATTAAATTGCATTATGTTAAATATTTACTAGCATTGTGCCGTTCGATGCATGAGACAACAAAAACAAAATCACTAAAATTAGTGATTTTTTCGGTCATTGTGTATGAAACAGCCAAACAGGCACAAATCCAATTGATACCGGATATAGTTTAATTTTTTCCAACACACGGTACACTAGGAGCATAGAATAATTTGTCCTTCGTATAGTTCTCCAAAGGCCGAAGCCCTAATTTTCCCATAATTGTCTCAGACCAACAGAATAGCAGAATAGTCCGAGACCCAATCAACCACCAACTTCATTCCCCCACGGGCCTCTCTCTCTCTCTCTCTCCCTCTCTCTCTCTCGATAAATTTTGGGCGGCGATTATTGGGAAATGGTGGAACCACTTTCACAAGAAATGACTTCTAATAAGCGCGAGAGGGAATCTGCCGACGGGGCCTCTTCTTCAGTAGCTGCTGCTGATTCGTCTCCGGATCCGATGAAGGTTTGCTTCGTTATCTCTCACCTGGAAAAACCCATTGCCCATGAGATTTACTTAATCGATGTTAGGGATATTAGTTGTAATTCTGGTAGTACTAGCAGTAGCAGCACGAGCGAAGTTGATAATGATTGGACTCAACAAGAGATACAAAATGTAACTCCTGCCATCGAATTGCCCAGCGGCAAATATCCGGAGTCCATGGCCTTTTTCAATGTGGGCCCTAGGGTTTATATGGTCGGTGGTGAAAGAGTAACTGCTCCTCCCCACACAAGGAGTGAGAAAAATACACACCTTGAACGCTGTGTCTATGTCTGTGATACCGCATCCCCACCACCACTATCAGTTGTACCAGCGTGTCGCATGAATGGTGGCAAGCGTTTCCCTTTTGTTTCCCATGTAAATGGCAAGTTTTATGTCCTCTCCGCCCACCCGACTCGTTCTACCCGCTTCACTAACAAGACGCCGTTATTCGAGTCTTTTGAGCCAGATGCTGGAATGTGGTCTGTTTTGCCAAACCCTCCTTTTTACGACTATGGGGAGTATCCTTATCGTGGTAGCCCCGGACTGGTCGAGTCCAATACTGTGGTTCGCTCTAAGATCTTTTTCTATACCACTCACAAAGATTTCTTGTATGCTTTTGATACAGACCGCTCCGAATGGGAGACTTTCAATATGTCCACGTATAATTGGGAGAATTTTCCCTTCAGGAGTGGAGCACCTATTTTGATACCTGACTACGGTATGTGGTCTACTGTTGGTTATCCTTTGACTGCTCATGCTCTCATACCAGAAAAAGGATTTGTCAGCAAGGGCGTTGAAGGTCTCACCGCACTGTTAAATCATCACCCAAGTCTTTCCTATTCTGTGCACTTAAATGTGCTTGACTCGAAAAACGGATGGTTTTGTCTTTTGAAATCCGGCTGCCATGCTCATTCGTATGCTGGAGGGAAGCCATCGCTTCTTGCTTCTGTGTTCCGCCTTGTGGAAAATCGCAAGGACAAGGTCGCCGCTTTTGAAGTGTATCGTTTTCCGTCCCATGACAAGTTCCCAGCACTGGAAAAAGGTGCTCGTCCTCCAGATTACGAGAGGATTGTTGGAGAGACGTCCGTGCTAGCTGCTGCAGACCTTCGTTGCTCCCTGTTTAAGGTTGAGTCCAAATACTTCGAGGAGGAATCTGGCTTTACCACTTCCTTCCTCTTGTAAAAGCCCCTTTTCTAGTCTTTTTGTTTTCTACTACACTGTGCACTATCTATTGTTTATTTTGGCCTCGCTCTCTCAGTGATATCGATGGAAACACAACTTGCTGCACTGAGGTTGAATTTCACTCATACAATTACTCTAAGGGTATGTTTAGTTCGATGGAATCAACGTTAGAATTCAAAACACATGTTTTGAGAATGGAAGAAGTAATCTTTCATGTACTAGAGTACTGGCTTAAGAATGTGATCAGCTCATGACAAACTTTGGAAATGAGAATGAGAAAATAAGATGCAATTGCCTGTGATTTTGCGTATCAGTAATTGGAAAGTGTGTTTGTATAATGTATTTGTCATATCATTAGAGTTAGAAAATGATCTTGTATAATTTGTTTATTGTTATCGGTCTATTTGCTTCCTGTTAATGATTGATGAACAATTCATGACTATGATTACTTGTAGGTGAGTTTCTGCGGTGGGACAAGATAATAGAGTTTTTTTTCCGACTCCGACTTGTGTTCTTTTCGGGATTTTAATTTTGGCAATCCAAAATTCAATGCCGGCGCTCCAAAATTGGAGTGCCAAAATCAATTTCTAATGATTACTTGTAGGTGAGATCCTGTGGTGAGACAAGATATATAACAGAGTTTTTCCCACTCCGACTTATATTTCTTTCCAGAATTTTGAATTTTAATTTTGGCACTGCAAAATTTACTGCCGGTGCTCCAAAATTGGAGTGCCAAAATCGACATTCTTCTTTCCGAACCGGCTTTAGAATATACATTTTTTGTTATATTTTCTTAATGCTTCTCAGTGCAATTGGTTGTGCCTCTAGAATGGGGCTAGTTAGGATTTGGGTCTTTGCTGGACAGAAGAACTTTAGAAGTCCATCAGAGATCACTTTCTGGGCTAGCTGATTTGATTCCTAATCTTGCAAAGCCCAAAAGCGCATGGGTGAGCTTTCATTAGATGAAATAAAATTACATTATGTTATCTATGTACTAGTGTTGTGCTCGTTCAATACACAGAAAAAAAAAATTATTGGTATTCGTTTTGGCCTTGTGTATCAGACAGACACAACATTACTTGATACAAGAGATAGTTTAATTTTTCCTGGTCTCGTATTCAATATACGCTAGCATTATTCCCCCATTCTTTGCACTGAAAGACATGAATGTGTGATGAAGATTGAGTTTGGAGCACTGCGCAATGGTGTCCCAAAAGCATAGAATAATTTTCCTTTTATATTGACCTCTCTCTCTCTCTCTCTCTCTCTCTCTCAAAAAAGGAAATCTAAAATTTAAAAATTAGGATTGGAGTTTGGGTTTCAATACTTTTGAAGGCAAAACACATTTGCAATGAAATCTTTTTTCTTATTGTCCCATACATTAAACGGGCACATCTCTAGTAATAACTAATTCTCAATTGTGAAAAATATATGATCACAAAGAAAACAAACCAAAACTAAAATGTGTGATTTTTATAAAAATACACAATTTCCCACTCCTCAAAAATCCCCCTGCCGGTCCTCCCTCTATTTCTCTCTCCCAATTATAAAAAATTAAAAGAAAATAAGAACTCTAGAAAATTAGAAATGGGGATATGGAGGCTTGAGAAGCAGAAACATATTTGTATAGAGTGTGTATATATATACAAAACTTCAAGTAAGGGCGCTCTTACCGTATTAAGTTAAAGACGTCCCTTTCCCGACCAATTTGCGATGATTCGAGCCGCTCAATATGTTCAAAACGTTATTTTAAGAGTACTCACGACAAATCAGCAAAAAAAAGACCGGAAAGGGCTTGATTAGAGCAATTTTTGTTTGTATTTTATCGAATGGTTCAAATAAAAACTGCTCAAATCAAGCCCTTCTCGGTCATTTTTTTTGCTGATTTCTCACGGGTACCCTTAAAATTAAATTCTGAACACATTGGGCAGCTCGGATTATCGAAATTTGATCAGGAAAGGGGAGAAAATGGGACGTCCGTATTTTATTTAAAATGAGGACGGCCTTACCTTAAGGGGATATATACTTTGATTGATTGATATCAACTCTTGGACTACTTGTTGCACAGGAGAGGAAAAAAAAACATTTTGAGAGGAAGAATCCGTCCCCATGATCAACTTATAGATATAAACAGGTAGAAAAGTGAGGAAGCGCAGCTCCCACGCCACTCTTTCTGAAGCCTCCGCGCTCCATCCCATCTCATTAAATGTTGGAATTAATTTAGAATTGATAATAATGTTAGATACATCGTCAACATAAATTCATGTGCTTGGTACATGAAGAGTCTAAGTGTGTTCGATATATATTCAAGGTACATGTATTTTGTATCTTTGTGTGTGTGTGTGTGAAGTTTAAGGGTCAAGTCAATTGTTAGTTCAAGAGTTAATTAGTATGATTCATGTACTTAGCCTAAAGGTCATTCATGAATGTATTTATTATCTAGGTTTGCGTACTTGACTAGGTATATCTTAAAAGTGTTTGAGTCAGTTTGTAATATATAATATCTTGGTTAACTTCAAAAAATATATAAAGAGTATATTGTTGAGTGTTTAGGCACGTGTGCTCTTTGGGGGCTCTGTACAACCTTCGGGTTGTACATCTCCATTTATGTTCTTTGTTGTCTCCTATACACACTTATATTCCAACGTATTCCGTTGTGCTTCCCCAAACATAGCAAATTATCATTTGCTCTCGTTTTTTTGTGGATTTGATCAAACTGAAAAAGCAATAAACACAAACGTAGGTGACTAAATACCTAATATAAGGCAGGTGAACAATTGTACCCCATCGAACTCTAGTTCTATATATGTCCTGATATACTAACCCAGGAAACACACAGGCCAATTCCTCCTTGGACGAGTTGTTATCCAAACCCAAACCCATTAAACCTATTGGAAGACGAGTTTGGCCCTTCACTTGATAAATTTCTTTTGGATCCATCAACAATCCGCCCCTGCACCTTCCGTTTCGACTCACCTGCAATCAAATGTTGAGTTGCCCGAGACTCTCTAGACTCGCCTCCCTCGTCTTCTGCTTGGAATAACCCCTACTCCTTTAACCACAAACATATTCCAATTCATCGCCCTGTATCTGAAAACCAAGATTGTAACATTAATTCACGACGAAAACAGGATTGTAACTTTTAACACCACGACGAGGGGGAAACAGAGATTGTAACTATGAACCCGATAAGAATTGGACCCTCGATAGTAATTGCATATTATAGAGCCCCACTTCACATTAATAGACAGGCTTAGTCATTTTATCATCAGAGGGCAATGGACGCAATCAGAAAGTGATGATCCCGAACCCCCAAAAAAAATGCTAGAATCTTGCACTGTTTAGGCATAAACATTGTAACCAAGTCAAAAATGGCGATCATGAATTTATAGAAGAAACACGGAAAACAAGATCCATAGCTGACAAAATAAATGGTTTGGGCATTGGAACGAACAAGAGAAAATCCAGCAATTACACATCTGAAACTTACAAGATAAGACATGAAACATATAAGCATGTTGCTGACACTATGTGTGTTCTAATTCTAATATGTGCCATATAATGGAACAAACTTGTTTCTCTGTCTTAAATCGAAAGGCGCAGGTGGCTCCCCATATTGTTCCTTCCTGCTGTATAATTCACAGCGCTGGCAGACCACAAGTACGAAATTTGGCTAAAGAACTGAGCAATATTTACACAAACGATATTCCAACACTTGATTGTTCCACTTACAGTCTTACACTGAAGGTTGTAAATAAAAATCGCGTCCTTTCCACTAGAGCAGCACATTACTTCATATATATTTTTTAGCAGAAGATAATAATCCTTTCGCTTGTTTAGGAGGGGAATCTCAGGACCCCTATGAAGACGATGGTACTACACCAGCACCTACACCAATTTTAGGTGACTTTTGGGACAGCATGACTGAAATGATGGCAGAACAACTGTCCTCTCACAAAGGAAAAGAGAAAAACCAATAATGTTTTAATACGACCAACCAACTTTCGGTGGAAAATTCCAATCATGGGAATAGGAACTCAATTATGGAGTAATTTACACTCAACTTTCAGTGGAAGATATCCGTGACGATGGGGCCCAAAAAGCACCCGGCGAATCTCCATTTTATTTTAATTTGAGTGTAATTTTATTGTAATTAGTCTAATATTTCATTTGAATTTCTTGTAAGAGTCCTCTATATAAAGGACGCGTCTGTCTTGGTTGAGGTAGGTTTTGGATTGTCCTCTTTTCCTCTCTAAAATCCTAGCTCTTGGCTCTCCCCCTCCTCTGTACATTGACTCCATGCCCTTAATAATAATAAGGTCAGTTTTCTTTTGTCGATCCTTTTCCTTTATTGGTATGTATAAACAAATGTGCAGACCAAAAAAGCATAACATGAAGTAGCAAACACCATCCCTATAGGCAAAGGAAACAATCAGCAATGGAATAGAAAACTAGCCCTACGTACAAGAAGTATTACACAGCTAAATACTTTCAAAACTACAACTTATATGGCAATTTTAGCTATTCTTTTCTTACTCTAGATAGCCAGGTAATGGGCTCGAAATAGAGCTTGTGTTTGCTCTTGATCTAAGGCCGGGGCAGGAGTCAACAGCAAGGGCTAGGGAGAGGTCGCGTAATTTACTCCAGTATCTATTTGCTGAATGGATTACCATAGCTATTAAAATAGGAGTGTGGAAATCATTTTCCTGTTATAAAAGGGCTCAGTTTTTTTGAGTTCCCCATATTTTCAACCATTGGATCTAAATCAATGACTCTGATTAACTTCCCTGAGAGCCTTCAACAGCTAAGGTTGATTACGGCTTGAATCTAGGGTCAAGATTCATATAAGCCCTCAGATTTTGCCCGCCTAAAACCTCTGAATGGTTGAGAGTAGTGATGACTTGGGAACCCAAAAAGACATTGCGCTACTCTGATACTAAGAAAAGGAGCAGCCCGAACTCATGTTCGGCTAATCCCTTCATAGCCGGATGGAAAGAATTTTGGAGCTTTCCGGTTCCCAACAAGATACGGCGCCATTTTATTTGCATTTTCTCATGGATGTCCTCGGCAATCTTCAACAGAAGCACATTTGATGTGGTCCTTCTCTGTTCGCGATGCGGCAAAGATTATAAATTCGATGTAACACCTACTGCTGTACTATTCTTTTTTAACCTAATTCTATGGAGTATGCCCTCTGTCCTACAAAGATTATCCATTACCATAAGATGTACTCCAGTACAATTTTTTGATAAAAAGTACCACTCTGTAGAATATGATGTACTCATTTTCATCGATTAATCACTAACAAACACAGTTAATATCCAAAATAATACCCGCGTTTACTAGAATAACGCTGTTTTTATGATACAGATTTTTATTTTTATTTTGGACCCGGGGGTGGGAGGCACGTGCTACCCCGCCCCTCGAGTTCCTCTTTGCCAAACAACACAAGTCTTCGACGAAGGTAATTGAGAAGGCTACTGAATTAAGGAGGATGTCCGTTGACGCAGCCATTTTAGCCAAAGGTAGAATTAGTATCCGTAGCCCATGTCGCACGTAATTGGGAAGTGCCGACTTTGGGGGTCATCAAAATCAACATAGATGGAGCTCTTGTAGTTCCGGAATGATCCGGGTAGCATTAGTGTGGCACCAGCTCGTCTTTGATGTCTATTTTCTGCCAGTGCAAGCTCTGATCTCCGCTTAATCATCGGATATGGGATGCGGCTCAAGTCATCCATGCTCTTACACGGGACATCCATATTCTGATTGTGACTCAATTGTTCTATATTGTGTTTAATTAGCTCCCTCATTTTCCATCTCTCTCTTTTTCAGCCGTTAAGCGCGAATGTAATAACGTATAGCCCATTCATTGGCTATGCAATTCCCTGTCGAGTCTATGAAGGAAAGTTGGAGGGGAAGTGTTCCTTGCTTGGGGCATAGTAACATGTGCTCTCGAACAGGCGGACACTCGTACAGGACTTGTTTCATCCGACACAGAGGAATGAGGCAGAACAATCCACAATTAACTATGTCAATGTGTGATCCCAGCAAAGCAGAAAGCGCCCAGCAGGATAGAAACTATCGTGGCTAACAGTACATAAGCTCAGTGAAAGAATATACTACAAAACAAACACATTACCTAAGCATTGCAATATAAGCTACCGGCATGCTCTGCCGAGAAAAAGAAAACCAATGAACAGATTTCGAATGATGTATACTGCGACAGCATGGGCTCGCTTTGTAAACAATATTCAGCTCCAGGAATCCGTAGTTCTCTTGCCTGTTTGGTAAGAGGGTCATACAAGAAAGGATGACCTAATCGCTATCCTGGAGGTTGAGCGTTTCTTAGGATTAGAAGCTCCCACCTATTTGAGAAGCCGAGGTAGGCCCATAAACCACATAGCAGGGGTTTCACAGTTAATTCAAGAGACCACCGGGGTGAGGAGGATCCCTTAACCCCAACCACGCAGTCATAGTCATCTACCATACTTTAAAGAAAGAACAGATAAACAACTTCAAGTGAGTCCCTTAGCAACGTAAGGTTACATCCCTTGATGTGATATGTTGTACAATAGTGAACTCGTATCTTTTAAGCAGCAGTGAACTCCTTACTCATGTCAAATGAAAGAACCACCTGAGCTCCAATCTTGTGATCCAAGAGGAAATTAAAAACAACACTATTATTGATGAAGTTGCCGATAAGTAAGCCATAATCACAAATTTTTACATCTCAGACATCACCATCCGTGGGGAGAAGTCTTCAAGTATCAGAAGGTAAGGCGTACACTTACGCACATCACAGTAAACCAACCTGTATCTCCGTCCTAGATATCTATGACTTTAAACCACCTTGTAACTTCGAGTTTTGAGATCACAACCAAACCCTACAATTTAATATTTCGCCTTCTTATACAGTGGAGTGGATAGTCAAAGTTTGACACGGGGAGAATACTTGCAACAGTTGGTAGCAGTTCTATAAGCAATTGATTACAAAGACCATTAGAGGATCTCCATTGTGAGCAAAATATGCTGTCACATGGACCAAACCTAGATCTGGTTTCCTATTGAACCCAAAATTCAGATTCACAATTACAACTCATAAAGAATTCGGGAATACATGAAAAGCCACCATGCCCAATGAACAGAACATAACTGTTACAGTTACAACTGCCAAAAATATAACAATGCCAAAATATGGGACTTGGTCTCATTTGTAAACATCTCCAATGGTCAATAGACTCAATACCTCCTGCCAACATATAAGGTTTGCTTCTACATCATTCAAGAACAAGTATGGTTATAAATGAGAAACAGAGCAATGAAGATTTCAGAATTGTGGCAAATCCAATGGTCAGTTTTAGTTGGGCCAAAATATGACTGTTGAACCATCGGAGAACCTTGTTTAATTGACTCCTATATTGAACCATCGGAGAACCTTGTAGAATTCAGTGGAAATATGAGTTGTAGAAGCGCAAATTCTCAAGCAGGTAGAGCTGGCATCGGAGGGGTTTTTTGGGATTCTTAGGGGCGTTGGATAACGTAGGCGACACAACCAGCCTTGTCGCTGAACTCAAAGCAATTCATATGGGTCTAGAAATTGCTTGGAATCAGGGTTTTCATGGATTAGATTTTTAAGCAGGCTCACGCCCAAAAAAGTTGTGTTAATCCAAATGTCCAAGACACCAAACTTCATGTGGCTTCACCAAACAGTTGGGCTCAATCCATTACAATGTTAATGACCCAATGCATAAAGGTATTAAGATGCAAGCACATCGGCAATCACAACCAAATCAAAATTAAAAGATAAATTACTCATGGCCTGGAGAACAAGACTAATTTACTCAAAAAACCAAGTTCCTGTCAAAGGCGCAAATTCACATTTCTCTACCTGCAAAAGCATTCTATCTAACAACAAAAGCACAATTTACAAAGGAAATTCTCGGCTAACCCCACACAACAAATTCAGTTTACGCGTAAGCTTCATTTAACAAGAGCAGTACTAGAGCAAATGTACCAAAGTTGTCCAGACTGATTAAATCTAGGATGGAGATAAAGAAGAACCAGGTTCTTTTGTTCTACACAAGGCAAGCTTGTTGTCCAAACCACATCCACCATCACAATCTGTTATCATCTTTCATGGAACCATTAAGTCGCCCTCAAGGAGACTGATCACAGTAACCACAGGCAAAGTTGAGATGACTAAGTATAGACGAGACCCCTCTTACACTTTCCAGAAGCGACTTAGCTGTTTTTCGAGAAGACAGCGTTGCAATTCAAGCATGACGAATGGAAAGGCTGCCATCAACATCTTGTCTATGTCTTCCTTCTCGAATAACCTTTCCTTTATATTCAACAAAACCAAATTAACATTAAGGGTATGTTTGGTTCGATGGAATCAACGTTGGAATGGAATGGTCATTCCATGGAATACTTATTCCCATGTTCGATTCACCATGAAATGATGGAATGATCATTCCAAATGGAATCACTTTTCACCTTAGTAAAGGAATTGTCATTCCACAAAAAAAACTAAGGAATTGTCATTCCATTTCTTTGCCACACCAAAATTATTAGTGCCACTCCAAGATTCACTATTGCCACACCGAAAATTACTATTGCCAATCCAAAAATTACTATTTCCACTCCAAAAATTACAATTTCTACTCCAAAAACTAATATTGCCATAGCATTCCATTGCAAATGAGAATGACTACTCCTAAGCACAACCAAACTTGGGAATGGAAAGGATATTCCAATCTCATTTCCTCCAATTCCATTCCATCAAACCAAACATACCCTAAGTTTATCTATATCAACCAAAGAGACAAGTCACATTGTAATAGTCAAAATAATTTTCTCGATACTATTTTTATACAAACTAGTACTACACGCGCATGACCAAAAAAAAAAAAAAAGAAAAGGGATTCCGTGGTACGGTCAGTCTTCTAAAACAAGGAATTAATCACCGATAAATTGTTGGCGGGGGGCCTATCCGATTAGGTACAACTAACGATTAATCACCAATTACAAATTAATAAGCACCAATTAATCGCTCGAAGGTGGCTGACCGCCTGACTAGCACCTAACAACTTTCAGAACATTGAGTACAGTTCACGTGGAGGTAATTGGGGTGGTCTTTGGTGAATTTGTGTAAGAATATGAAAACACAATAAATGACAAGAGTGAGCTAAGGAATTGGATGTGCATGCATGCATGGAATTAAGAGAGGAGTGAGGGCTAAGTGTGAGGTGGTGTGCATTTTAAGTGAGTATTCTCCATGTAGTGGTGATATATATTTGAGGTGTGAAAGAGTTAAAAAGGGAGGAGCGGAAGAAAAAGAAAAGTGGAAAAAAGGGTCTCCCCATTTTTGGGTCTATATATGTATATAGTACTGATTTGTAGTGGATTTTTTAGTAGGTGTTCAATTGACTAGGGTCTTATTTTGTTAAATATTACTAGTTGGCTCAAGTACTTCTTAATTTGTCATGTTGGGGTGTGTGATTACACACATACGCATAACCCACAAAATACATTCTTATTCACGAACTTCAAGTGTGTGTGCGCCCCCACCAATGTGATTAAGAAAATAACCATTAGAAGAAGTAAATGGAAAAAATGGACTGATTAGGGCAAACTAGAATTCAGTTCATAAACGAAAAAAAAAGGACTAAATATTCGAAACATTTTTTAGCCATAGAAGAAAAGATAACTTAAATTGCCCGAACTCTTCAATAGATGCACCGCATTGCCCATAAACCTTAGAAGATGCATGCGCCTATTACAATAGGTGTGAACAAAGGTGAGCTCTTCGTATACAACACGCAACGGGGTGTTAGTGGCAATTCTATCCCTCCAATGGGGCTGTACCCCAAACCATGGAAGGCTCAAGCAACCCACTACTCTGAAGAAGTCATCTTTTTCAGGTGAAGATAAAAAATCTATATCATCACGAGAACATTTTAGGTCATTCCTCTCATTTGGTTCCCAAAGACTTGCATGATCACGAAAAAGATCTTAACGACCACTATCATGTAAAATAACCCCAGTTAGTATAAAAGGAACATCAACTTCAACAAAAGCAAGTAACTAATTATGACCTTCAATATAATGCTATTAATTCCCTAGCAACTATAGCATAAAAAATAAATTATTACCAACTACACCTTTTACTAATTAATTCAAGAATCCAACACTTAAAAAGAAGTATTATCAATTATCATCAAATAAGATTTAATATATCTTTCCCAATTATAGTTAAAGAGAACAAAACATCTTTGTCCTCCATGGTAATGCCTACATATTTATAATTAAATAAAGAATACTATTGCGTTGTTGAATGTTTTCTCAATTTAAAAATCTACATTGCGAAATCAATAGACACCACCATTGGATAACTTATCTCCATCCCAAATCATTCTTGAAGCGGTTTTACCTCTGCACGTATATTAAACTAATCGTATATTCTATCGATCCGTTCGATTTGTGGTGTTGATTCTCTATGTTGCAGTTCAAATTCTGAAGCTCAATACAATGAACTTCGGATCATTGTCAACCATGACGATATCATCCATGATAAATCCATTCAAAGAAGTGTCTGCCTTGTGAAGACTCCTTACGTATTTGAGAATTGACATGTTCATGCATAACAAAGAAAATATAAATCAATCATTGTACAGTAAAAGGAAATCGTCTCATTTAACATAAGTAAAATGCTGACCAAATTAGATTTCGTACGTGGGGATGAACATAAAGGCATTGACCAATATATGAAACCGCTCTTGAATTAAAATTTCTCATTTGCCTTAGACCATCGATATACTCCTCCAAATGCATTGAATAGTTCTCGTACATGACAAAATTGCGTCCACCGTCTCCACCAAACAATATCAAGAGGTTGGGATGCGTGTTCGATAAGGAGGCTTCAATAACGGCATTGAACTATGGAGTATGATCATGCAAAGACTTTCAATGCCGTTATGGAAGCCTCTTTATCGAACACGCATCCCAACCTCTTGAGATCGTTTGGTGGAGATGAGGGATGCAATTTCGTCATGTACGAGCACTATTCAATGCCTTTAGAGGAGTATATCGATGGTCTAAGGCAAACAAAAGATTTTAATTCAAGAACGGTGTCATACATTGGTCAATGCATTTATGTTCATCCCCGCATATGAAATCTAATTAGGTTAACGTTTTACTTATGGTAAATGAGACGATTTTATTTTGCTATACAATGCTTGATTTATATTTTCCTTTGTTATACATGATCAGTCAATTCTCAAGTACGTAAAGAGTCTTCATGAGACACACAGTTCTCTGAATGGGTTTCTCATAAATGATATTGTCATGGTTAACAATGATCCAAAGTTCATTGGTATTGAGCTCCAAAATTTGAACCGCAACACAGAGAATCAAGACTACAGATCTGAGTTCTGAGACTGATCGATAGAATATATGATCAGTTTAACATACCTATAGAACTAAGCCACCTCAAGGATGATTTGGGAGATGGAGGTAAGTTCTCTATTCATGAACTTAAAAGACTTTAACTCCTATTTGTTGGATATGCCCACAATGGTGGCACCTACAGATTTTTTATTATAGATTCTCAAATTGAGAAAACATCCAACAACGCAATAATATTCTTTAATTATAAACATGTCAACATTACCATTGAGGACAAAGATGTTTTGTTCTCTTTAAATATAACACTGGGAAAGAGCTCTTTGATGATAATTGGTAATACTTCTTTTTAAGTGTTGATTCCTGAATTAATTGGTGAAAGGTGTAGTTGATAATATTTAATTTTTTATTCTATAGCTGTTGGGGAATTAATATCCAATTGTTAGATTGTGCTGAAAGTCATAATTAGTTAGTTAATTGCTTTTGCTGAAATTGATGTTTATCTTATACTAACTGGGGTTATTTTCCATGACAGTGGTCGTCAAGATCTTATTCATGATCATGCAAGTCTTTGGGAACCAAATGAGAGGAATGACCTTCTAAAAAGTGCTCGTGATGATATAGATTTTTTATCTTCAACCAAAAAAGACGACTTCTTCAGAGCAATGGGTTGCTTCCATGGTTTGGGGGACACCCCATTGGAGTGATAGAATTGTCACGAACACTCCGTTGCGTACTGTGTACGAAGACCCCACCTTTGTTCACACCTATGGTAATCAGCGCATGTATCTTCTAATGTTTATGGGCAATGCAGTGGTGCATCTCTCAAAGAGTTCAGGCGAGTTATCTTTCTTTCTATGGCGTATTAGGAATATTTAGTCTTTTTTTCGTTTATGATCTAAATTCTAGTTTGCCCCAATCAGTCCATTTTTTCCATTTACTTCTTCTAATGGTTATTTTCTTAATCCATCAAGGGCACACATGAATTAGAATGTATTTTGTGGATTATGTGTATGTGTGTCACACACACCCCAACGTGACAAATTAAGAAGTACTTGACAGAGCTAAGTAATATTTAACAAAAAAGGACCTAGTCAATTGAACACCTACTCAAAACCCACTGCAAATCAGTACTGTATACATATATAGACCCAAAAATGGATATACATAAATTTGAGAAGTGTCCTAAAAGTTAGCCAATTAGTCAGCTGACTAGTCCCAACCTAGGCACTAGTCGGCTCCTAGACGCTAGGAGCTCCTTTTCCGCCCAACTAGCACCTAGCGATTTCTAGAATATTGAGAAAAATTGAGCAAGATCCATCATCCAATTATCCATAATCATAACATACCCATCACGTGATCATATTTACGTTAAGCCCACACAGAAAATGCAGCAGATTTCACTTCATAAGGAAGACATCAATATTCTGTTGGGAATGGGGTAATACACCATGCAAATTTCTAGAAGCGTATGATAATTAAACTGGATGTACAGTATTACTTCGTAGACATCAACACCAACAGATTCAAAGTCACAAGGAAGAAGACAATTAGAAGGCAAACCTGAAGGAAAAGTGTGAAGTTATTTTACACGGTCATTGCAGCTACCGACGAATAGAGCATGAGGTAAACCTTCTTCCTTTTCTATTGCCCTATCTTCCTCTCCAACTCCCAAAAATACACTTGCTCTAATTTCAGCCTATAAAATTACATGCCAACAAAATATGAATGATAATATCTTCCCCAATAGATTTGTGAGGAAGAAGTGAACAATAGAATTACTTGGTATCCAACAAATTGATTCTAGGTTTTATCATGTCAAACGATGAGCACAACAGCAAACTTTTGGTTTAAGGTTTTTTCAGGCTGACAGTCCTCGCAAAAACAAAAGCCAATATATACTTAAGGCAGCTAACCCAAAAACTCTATTTTGTGGTGAATTACATCTAGGAGGAACCCATATCATCCTAGCAATCAAACTGTTTCCATTACTTGTTCAAATGTTCTCGATTCTGAGCATCATTAATTTATTTTGTTTGACAACCCACTTTCTCCACACTTAGTTAGCGCATACGTCACATCTGAAAATTCCCATAAATCGAAGATGATGCACCAAAAAATACCACTTTAACCCTCAAAATTCAAAAGGGGGGCATTTCAACATTTTCTCTTATCAGTTTCTTAAATGCAGTTATTACAATTCGTTTATCATCACATTACACTACATTAGATATGCCTCGTGTGGAGCTCTTCTTTTTCCTTAATCTTTTTCCTTAACAACATTTGAGGGAGGAAAAGGGATTCTGTTTCATTTGTTTTGCAAAAGACTGAAGCAATCTACTATTCTTAACTCTAAAGTAACAAACTCAATTCTTTGTTTTTACACAAAATCAAATGTTTGAAAAGTCTAAAAATTACAACAGAAAATCAAACAAATAGAATGATCTTCCTCAGCTAACAAGATCTTGAAAAACTACCATAGATACATATATAATCAATAAATACTCTACTCTAGTATGTATATGCAATGAAGTACCTAAAAGCTAGCAAAAGTTGTCTCTTCTGAGAAAGAGAAAAGCTCCGATCCGACAGAAACATACCGATCCCAGTACGCAACTCAACAAGGTAACTATGTCCATGATCGTCGTTCCTAGCCTCAGCTTCATCCATGATCGTCATTCTTGGCCGCAACATCAATTGATCAAGTTAGAGCACAACCTTTTATCTTCTTCAAATTTGCTCCCCAAATTCATTAAAATCACTTTTAACTTAACTATGCCAACTCAAGACAGAATAAACAACAAAACCAAATAAAATAAGTTTAGGATTGGTAAAGTCATCAAGTCATATGGCACCCCAAGTTTATAAAGTAGACAAAAATAAATTATCAACATCGATGTCATTCGACTCATTGTTTTGTGAACCCTTGCTTTATTTAAAGAGAGAGGGAAATCTCCAATCAAATGCAACATAAGTTTTTTCTCAAAGAGAGTCTTGCAAGTACTAAGTAGGAATCATTCACACAATACAAAACAAGGAATTCAAATAACATAGTGGACCCTAATTACTTTGCATTTGTCTTGATACGTATGGTGGTATACATATATGCAAACTACTGGTCAAACCAAGAAGTTGGAATTTGAACCCACTCAAATGTAGGAAGTATCTAAAGTTCTGAAAGCAATCAAATTTAAGAACCAAACCCTATAATTTTTGAGGAAATTGCATAAGGAAAAAGGAAAACAAAGCGAAAAAGGGCAAAAAGAGTTCCAAAACCCTTTTATTTCCTTTCCCATGAACAGATCCAATATCCAAACACACAGCCTTAAAGACATCCAATGAAAACCTGATCGATTGCGAAATAAATGCAGCAAAAACTCCTTCCACTCCAGGCTTCGTAATTAGGTTTCTCAAATAAAACCCATCAAAAACCCTAAATGCTACAAGTTCAACTAAGAATTTTATAAAGCGAAACCCAAAATTCCTGATCACAGTGGACATGAATCATGGGATAATAATAGTTCATGAAACAGAATCTTGAATACCCATTTGAAGATTGAAACGGAAAAACAGAAAAACAGGGGAAAGCATATATTTGTGCTGTAAGAATCGTTATCATGTACTAAAGCATTTCAATCTAGAAGGAAATATTTGTCTACTCCAGTAATAAAATCCATGAAGAAAAGAAAACAGGGGCATGAACACCAAGGTTCAAGATTATAAATGAAACAAACCCTTTCCAACTCTGCGATGAATGCCCTGTTTGATGGTTTTCTTTCTTCTCAACAATATCTTTTCTTGCATTATGGCAAGAAAAGAAAAAAAAAATACGCAACTCTGAAATGAAATATTCAAGAATGTGTTCAAGAATCACTTATTTATCAAACCCACTGGCTGAAAACGAAAGAACCAAACAGGGGTTTGCATCTATGACAGTATGTGTCGATAAATCTTTATACGTATAAATAGAGAGAGAGAGAGAGAGAGAGAGCATTGTTACTTGATTGAGAATGTTGCTGTCATCTTCTTCCATGCTTTAGATTTGGAGACAGGTGAGATGCGGAGAGTAGAGGTGGGTTTGAGGTTGAGGGCGGTGGTGGTGGAACGGGAGAAGGTGGGAGTGGGGATGTGGGTGGATAACAGCATCTCCGGCCTTCACCAATTTTTCCTCCCAAACTAGCAAGCAAAAAAAATGGGTGAAGGCAAAAGTTGTCCACAGATTTGAGAGAAAAAAATGGGTAAAACCTAAAATAGGGAAAGGCTTGGGTAAAAGATTGGAGAGGAATTTTTGTGATTTTTACCGAAATTTTGAATTTGAGTCTTAAAATGGGTTAAGACTGGTCTCCACCCCTTACTCAAAATTGAGTAAAAATCACTCAAAACACTACTACACTCCTTACTCAAACTCTTACACAAAATTTTCACCAAATTTAGTT
The DNA here is from genome assembly GCA_014282245.1 of Rhododendron simsii. Taxonomy (NCBI): domain Eukaryota; kingdom Viridiplantae; phylum Streptophyta; class Magnoliopsida; order Ericales; family Ericaceae; genus Rhododendron; species Rhododendron simsii. The sequence goes on from CM024954.1 coordinate 21,881,783, forward strand.
TGAACCAAATCTTTACTCAAATTTTGAAAACTATTTTCTCCCCCTCAAATTTACAACTATGTCATTAATAAAACTTTTACTCAAATTTATACCTAGACTTGCATTTGCCCATTGAATTGGTTCATATCAAATGAAGCTTTTACTTAAATTTACGTAAAAATTTGAGCAAGGAGTGGAGATGCTGTAAGGGGAGGAAAAAAAAAAAAGGAAATTTACAACATTATATATTACTATGATATTATCCAACCCTTCATACATCTCTTATCAACAAACTAACCAGCCAATTAACTTATATACTCCTCTCATAAAATAATCTCCCCTCCACTTATATCCACTTCTTTATCCCTCTCTTATTATACTCTTTTTTCCGTCAATTTTTAAAATTTAGACTCCGTTTGGAATTTGTGGAAGGCTGTAGACTCTATAAGAAACTTGTGGAAAGATGCAGGCCCCATCTAGAACTTGTGGAGAGGAAGAGAAGATTTTAAAATTTCCCCCTTCCTTTATTTGGTTCTTATTAAAAAAAAGGGGAAGATTTTAAATTTTAACTTTACTTTTCTCTAATTTCTCTTCAATTTTCTCTCTCATTTTTCTTATCATTATTTTCTCTTCTTTTTTGCTACTCGTTCAGATTGGGAATTTGGGGATATTTTGGGGATCGAATAGGCTTCGGAGATGAATTTTGAAAAACAAAAATGGTAAACGGGTAGGGGTGAATATGTGTCTGTCCTTGCCGCGTACCCGCCCCAAATCCCCGTCTTATATCTACCAATATTATTAGTATATAAGTATTTTTAGACCTTTTACTCTTTTAGCCTAGTTTGTGCTAATGAGTGTGTGAATTTGTTATTGAAAATGTGCTCACAATCTATGAATCCCAGGAGAATTTATTGGTAGAATAAGATTGGATTAAGAGTCTTAATTTTTGGTCCATAATTTGTTTACATCCATTTAACCAGTTTTGTACTGAATAACATAATCCTCTTGATTGAAATCTATCATCCCTTTTTTTTTTTTGGCTTTGGATCTCCGATTCTTTGTGAGAATTCCCGTTTCCTGTTTGGGATGAAATTGAGATTAAAAAGCATATCCGATAGAGATTGTGGTGGGAATGGGATTGGATAGGGGTGGTGGATCGGGATATGTATCCACCCGCCCCGTTGCCAACTTAATGATCTTAAAGTAATATATATGAAACTCGGATATGTATTCAATCTGAATGAATGCCATTTTTTCGCTATGATTTGGTATTTTCTTGTAAATAGAGTTGCTTGGTTATTATCGAAGTTTACTAGTGTTTACGCATTAGGTATGTACTGTGATTTGTAGTTACTGATGCAATTTATGATTTGGTCTTAAACATTGAAGCAGAAGAACATATTTGTGTTGTAAATAAAAGGGCTGAACGAGATATTATGCACAAAATTAAGATTGACCCCTAAATTACTGTGTAGAATCTTAGCAAAAATTATTGCATAAGATTAGTCAATAGATATTTACGAGTGTAATTCCAAAACCTTAATTACTTTTCTCAACTTTTAACCACTACCTATTTTTCTAATATCATTTAATTGCTTCATCTTCTTTTTTTTTTTTTTGGCATTATTTATTTATTAAATTACAAATAAATAACTCTTTAGTTAACTGGATTAGGGTTGAATCCATATAAGTTTACGTGAATTCAATTTATCTCTTACATAACTATTTATATGATTAGTGCGCTTGTGACAACATTAAAATTACACATCACCAATTGCCAATGAAACAAAAGTGTAAAAATTGTTATGTTTAGCATGTACTCTAGTTTTAAGTGAGGCTCTCCGCTAACGGACAATGAATTTATGGTCCCAAAATTAGTTTAGGGTGCCGTAAGTTGGACCGAATGCCTATTTGGTACGTACTCCACTATATTGGTAGTGTTTGGTTGAGAGTTTAGTTTAGTTTAGTTTTGGTAGTGGGTGGAGAGAGAAATAGAGTAATGATTGAAAATATGGGTAATGATTGGAAAGAGATAGAGAGAGATGAGAAAGAAATAATTAAAAAAATAGAGTAATGATTGGAGAAATAAGTAGAATAATGATTGATTTCCAAAACTAAAACGAAAATGAAAAGACAACCGAACAAAGCCATTTGTTTTGTTTTGTGGTCATCCCAACTAAAAGATTTTTTGTCTTTTTTGGCGGCACAATACGTCGTCGTGTCAGAAACCACACTCCCCGTACTGAGTGCGCTATCCCATCTTTCCCATCCCATAAATCCCAAAATCCCGTGCTGAGATTTATAGGGTTAGGGTTTGCACATTGGAGGAAAAAAACCCAGAGCCAAAACACAAACCACAACAGCCTTCCACCCTCATCACCTGCACTTTCCATGGCATCGACGGCGAACGGCGGCGGAGGCAGTTCGGTCCCGAAGCGGAAGCCGGTGTTCGTGAAGGTGGATCACTTGAAGCCAGGGACTACCGGCCACACTCTCACCGTTAAAGTAGTCAGTGCCAACGCCGTTTCACAGCAGAAGAAGAGCCGTAACAACTCTCAGCTACTTGGAAAGGGCGGTGGTGGTCAAGCTCGCATTGCCGAGTGCCTCGTCGGCGACGAGACCGGCACCATTCTCTTCACCGCCCGTAACGAACAAGGTCCTCTCTCTTTCTCTGTCCATATGCATGCATATGTGTATGTGTATACACGCAAACATACACTGCTAAGTCTTAGTGTTAAAGTCGTCCCTTACTATTTGGCAAATAATCTAGTCAGAAATGAGGGCAAGCAATAAATCCTCAAAACATTTGCATTTGTTTATGGAGCTGAGTTTTGTTGTAAAGTTGCTCATTTTCTCTACTAGATGAGTTGCGGTTAGCAAGCTAACTGATGTATATCTATGTATACGCACATTGGCGGTCGCAGGATTTTTGTTTAGTAAAACAACGTGTATTTTCATATTATAATAAAAGATTTTGTTATGCAAGTACATATTGCTACTTGCGATGTCTGAAGAAAAGACGATATCATGTGTTTGTGCGCAACGATATCACGTGTATGTGCGCAGCCACCAGCCACCACATAAATTTTATACATGCAACCTAAAAAAATGATTCATAACTTGAAATTTTGGAGATTTTTACCCCACACATATACAAAGTTGAAGACACGAGAGTATCTTTCCTAATTAACCCTAGAAATTAGGGCAATATGCGAGAGTAGTGGCAGTTGTGCAGGCCTGCAGGGGCCTGAGTCTTCCTTGCACCCTCTTGGGACCGCCCCTGTATACGCGTGTTGCTCTGCGGTTTATGGCTGTCAGGTATACTACTATTGATGATCCCATTTCAAGGTTGCTTGATCACAGAGTGTGCAGTTGTGCATCATTATATTTATATATATGCTTACAAAGTTGGGGTTTGATGTCGATATGTCGTGTATGCAATACTTGTGTGTATATGGTGTTTTTTTTTTTTTTACCAAAGAGGAGCTTAGGGTTTAATTGTTTATGTATTTGGTTTGTAGACTGTTTAGATTCCAATTGACTGTTCAATTTGGGTTGATTTTGTGGGTTCATGTTGAAATTATGAAGAAAGTGCTTATGAATAATGATGCAGATTCGGATGAGTTTGAAGCTCTTTGCATGCGTACTGTATTCCCTTGTTTATTTGTCCACGCAGATGTCAAGTCTTTAAACGCGAATCCAAATACAGCTCAACTGATCATCACGTTTGATTTACTTTTGATCGATTATATGACTACTCAAATGTTTTGCAGCGTTGATGAGAAAGTTAATGCCCCTACGGTCCTACCAGAAAAAAATGAACTGGGCTAGTACTTGAGTAAAGCTTCTATGGTTTCATTACTCGATTCCATTAGATATTTACCTGGATTACATGAATGATATGCTATGCTGTAACTTCTGTTAGGACCTCAAGTTTCTAGAAATTACAGACTATCCCCCCTCAGCTTTATGAAACTGTAGGAATCCTACTTTCCCTCGTTCAGTATCTATAAAAACTGCCTCCTTTTTAACCGTCCAATAATGACATGGATGGAAAAAACAATGTCACCAATTTGGAGTGCTCTTAAACTTACCTTTAACAAGAGAAATTTACCTTCAGTGTATGCGTGGCATTCTATTTGTTGACCCTGTTTTAAATTCGCTTGACCCCCCAGTCAGACTCTTGGAACTTTTAAATACAAGTTTTTGCATGTAACATTGAATTCAAGATAGCATATCAGTTGGGGATTTGCAGTTGGAATATTTCGTAGAATTAAATGGGGGAGATATAATCTAAGGTGCTTTCTGGTCAAAATTGGAGCTTACCGATATTTATATCTGAGATTAGTAGACACTTGGTTCTTATTGAGGCTTAGATCATCTGAAAGTGGTTTTTGAATTATGTTGCCTTTACTTTTATATATTTGAAATCCCATGAAGTGGTAAGTTTTTCAGCATTTCTCTCTTTTAGTTGTCCAAATGGGCAAAAATCTTTAATGGAATTTCCTAATATGGTTCAACTGAGCACGCTTGTTTCGATTTCATCACATTTGTTTTGCTTATCCTCCAAATTATGAGTTTTCCTTTTTCTCTTTTGAAGCATTGATTAGAACTTTAATGGCTCATTTGTTAGTGGGATAAGTTGTGGAGGGATACGAGAGGATATAATAAGACGGGGATATAGTAGGAAGGGAGATTATTGCAGACGGGTGATTAGTTATACAGGATTTGGTTGGGTACCTTTTAGGAAGAGGGATATATGGATGGATGTGAGTAGGTGGATGGCATTTCTGTAATAATAACGGCATTTTTGTAAGTAATAATGCCATTTCTGTGAGTAGAGGCCGGATATAGAAGGGGGATTATTATTGGTTTGTGCATAAGATGTGAAAATTTAATCTGAACAGGATAAAAGTTAAAACGATTCCCCGGATATCATATTCGGGTTCAAAGGCGTTGACAACTCCCGGATTTGTGCACCCCCGATTGCCATATCAAGGTGGTCTTATATCCCTCTGCCAATGACCCTTAACAAACAGGTTGTGAGGCCTCTTTTATTCTTTTTTGCTAAATTGATTTCCCACTCAAGAAAATTTGTTAGAGCTATTTACCAAAAAAAATGAAAAATTTGTTAGAGCTTCCATGGGTGGTGGTTTGCCTTTTCTAGTTTTCTTTGTGGTACTGATAGTACCTTCTTCTTTTCCTCTAAAATATAGCTTCCTCTTTTTGCAGTTGACCTTATGAAACCAGGCACCACTGTTATTCTTCGTAACGCAAAGATTGACATGTTTAAAGGGTCTATGAGGCTTGCTGTTGATAAATGGGGCCGTGTTGAGGTCACTGAGCCAGAAAAGTTCGTAGTTAAAGAGGATAACAACCTGTCTCTTGTTGAGTATGAATTGGTCAGTGTCGCTGAAGAATGATTGGAATTCCTTGGAAGTCGAAGTTTTTGGTATCCAAGTATTTATGAAGTTTGGCAAGCTAATGATTTGTTTTACTGCGGGTACATTTTTTGTTACTGGTATATGGTTTAGTATACAAATGCGCTAGATCGAGCATGATCTTAACATGTAGTAGGAAGCCAATGTCAGTTCTCTGGTTAGTATGTAAAAAGACTTGTGCTTGATGTCGGTGAACTTTGATGTGCTAGGCATGCTTATAAAATATGTTTAAGCTTGCAGTTCCAATTGTTTGCGGGTGATGGTTTGTTTTATTTTATGGGTTGAATTATTTTTTACGGTTGTGAAATGCGTTTTGTTTTGTTTTGTTTTGCTTCATGTAAGGGATGTGAGGTTTCATCGGTCTTTTGCGCTGTGACGTGTTGCTCGTTATTGATCTTGTACTTTCTGGCTGCAGTAGATTTACTAGATTCTACGAATGTTGACTAGCTGAGTACAAGTAGTTCTATTAGATAAAGGCCTCTCATTCCTGCAGGAGGATCAGGTTTTGTACGGTTTCTAGTTCAGTCAATATCATAGGTTCATGATCTATACATATAACACTGCTTTGTGGGCTGATATTGGGTACAGTTCTTTGCCATTGGTTTTCCATCTTTACCTTTCTTCTTTTTGGACAAATTTGGATTTTCCTAGAGCAAGTTAGAATTGTTTAATGGTTTTAAGTTTTATTCGTTCTGCCTTTTTATTTTTGGTACTTCAGAATATATTTATTCGTTCTGGCTAGCTACGATTCTTCCCCGGTTTCGTCATCTATGTACCATTGTCTTGTTGGCAGATATTGCCCAGCTCTTTGCACTGGTTTTAACTGCAACATTTGCCAGGATTTGAGTTCAGTGGTTTTCTCTCCGTTTCATACATAATCGTGATTTATTTAGACATTGATGTTGTGTTAGGGACAGATTTGATAATACAAAGACGGTTTGTCATCCATTCTATCCAGGTCTGAAATTCTCAATCAGCCGGAGGAGTCGTCGCTATCTCTATTTTTCTACACAAGACCAAAGCATTTGCTATTGACAAATAATTGGCAAGCATTCATTTTTGTTGGACTCTTCAACTCATGCCCAAATGATTAGCCATCCATGCCATATCCACGGCCGTATTCGGTAAATGGCTTTTAATTAGCTTACATTTTGAACCAATTTGGAGGGACTGGGAGTTGGGAATCCTTGTGGGTAAAAATTCGACATTTCATCTTGCCAAATTATTGAGATGTGGTAGCATGCTAAAATTTGACATTAGGAGCGGCATGGTAGAGTAGCTTATATCATTGGAGATGTCCCTTTGCTTTTCTTTTTCTTTTTGGGTTTTGTTAACGTATGCCCATAGGCATATGATAGTGTATATATATTCTCTTTCATTTATTGTTTGTATGAGAAATCTAAGTTTGAAACTCTAGCCATAAATTCTTCATTAATTATTTTTGAAAGGATCAATTTTTTCTATTTTGATCAGAAATCTCAAATACCCCAATTAAAGGTCTTGCATGAGTATACTTTTTGTGCATAAGTAGAACGGCAATACTTTTCGGTTTAGAAAAAGTAAATTACACATACATACTTTTCGTTTTGGACTAATTTTCACCATTGCTATTAGTGCATCGTTTGTTTACTTTTTCACCATTGATGGGAATTTCCGGCATATTCCAATGTGTGATCCGGTCTTGTATAGGAGAATATTTTTAGTGCCGAGCGGATATATCACGTGGTATCCGTTCAACGTATCTAAGTTGTCCAAAAGTGTTTTGAATGCTATAGATTTAAAAAATAAATAAAAAATTTCCAAGAAAGAGTTTAACTTTTTTGGGAAAGAGTTTCTTTAAAATCCAAACCTTCCAAAACACTTTTGGACGGCCTGAATGCACCGAGCAAGCACCACGTGGTACCCACCCGACACTGAAAACTTTTCTCCTTGTATAGAACTGAGTAAAGGTATGTTGACATCACTATTCGTTTGGCTACAACTGTGTAAAGGTCTTGTATGAACTCTGGCTACAAATTTTTTTTAGACATCACGACATCTTCTCTCTTGGTTAGTCTTGTATTTTTGAGAGGGAAAGGTGTATGGTTGGGGGCATTTCTGTCCAAAACAGAAAAAGTTGATCCTTTTAAAAACAATTAATGAAAGATTTATGACTAGTGTTTCAAACTTAGATTTTTCATGCAAACAAATAATAAATGAAGGAGAATATATATACACTATCATATGACTATGAGGCATACGTTCACAAAACTCATTTTGTCCAGTCTGAAAAACGAAAACTTCAAATCAATAGAATGTTTTCAAGGAAAAATTCAACACTTTATTTTTACCTTGTTTTGCAAATCAAAGAAAACATTTTGGGACAAAGGTAGTACCTAGTTCTATGAACGAAGGAAGATTTGTCAGGCAACGCAAAAATGCAAAAAGATCTTGCTAGTATGTATCCGTTTTCTAAGCAACGAAGGTGCCAGCAAAATTTGCAGGGAGCCTGGGTTTTTCACTTTTGGTAATAATGAGTTAGTTTGTGGTGAGATTCTCGCAATTTTCACCAATCACAGGAAGGGTAATGTTCACCCTCTTTTAAAGAGGATGAACAAAAATTTTCTTGTTTTAAAGGGTGTGCTTTTTCGTTTAAGCCCATGTATAAAACTGAAAAAATATTTAAATAAGCAGAAAACTGACGAACTGGGAAGGAAAAACTTGATTCTAGAAGCTAGGAAAGAGGTTATGAATTATCAACCTTTTTAGCTTAAGAGGCTTAAGTTGCAACAAACAAGCGGACACACTGCAAAAGCAGGGAAAGCTGATCGATGTGTCCTTTTTAACCCACGCCAGCCTGTTCATTGATGATCGAGAATGACTTTCATCCCAATTAGACAGTATGAACTAGTAGGACCAAAACCCTCCTTGCACTCTCATCCAACCAACCAACTCAACGCTGCTTCAAGCATGAGTGGCAGCAAAATCAGAACTATTGCGAAGCTACGAAGGAGTTCCATGCAGCATAACTACCAATCATTTATTTTCAGAAAAGAAGCCAAGAGAAAATGTGATCCCTTACATTATGATACCCATTTTCTGTTGATCAGAAATCAGTTGACCGTCGATTTCACAAGAATCAAGCAAATAATGCCTCAAAGAGTCTAACAGAGCCTCACAATGTCCACTGATGTCCGGGAAAACAATGATCAAATGCAGCATCTCAACAAACAACTATCATCCATCTACAACACAAGAACAGAAGAATAAACTTACGGATGATATTAGAAAAGAACAAACTTTAAAATCGGTGGCTACAACAAAAATTCAGAAAGAGGTGTAAACAAAACAAGCAACAAACTACATTGTCTGCTCTGCTAGCTGTCTTATTAAATTGCAAAGAAAAATAATGGAAGCAAGACGACAACACCATGCCCAACCCGAATTCAACCAACGAATGGTAATCACAGCCCTAAACAAAGAAAAACCCGGGTCAGAAAAAGACAAAAGGAAAAAAACTGGAAGCTACTTGTTGGATATAGAGTGGAACTCATCATCCTCAACAAAGAAGATTCAAGACAGGGCTGAACTAGAAGCTGCTCATATAACATTTACCAACCAAATTTCACGAGTGTGGAGAAGGTAAAACCCATTATTTCATGCAACAATCAAAGTCACTTAAGCGGACATCTATTGTTTTGTCTCTAATTCCATTTTGTTAAACATATTGCCACAGGCATAATAACAAGTACCAACAATTATGACAATTGAACAAGAAAGGAGGATAAGCAGGAGACAAGTTGCCACTAATACTGGGACCTTAAACTTCCACCAGAATTCACCTTAATTAAAAATCTCAAAATAACAAGTTTCAACAATTATGACACTTTGCAGAATTTAATCATTTTGACACTGAAGAAAAGAAATCAAGGATATACTAGTTTTGGTCCCTATTATTTGCGGTTCATTGTTCTGCCACATAAAGAATAGAGAGCAAAATTATACTTCAAACCTTTTGCAAGGAAATAATTTGGAGCATCAAAACAAATCATAATCCACTGCGTAAAATGGCTACTAGGTTGTGCTCTAGGTCCTCTCAGGTTTTGAAGCAGATAATCCTTATATCATTGGATATATTACAACTTTTCCTTCTGCCTCCAGTTTAAATTGAAGGTACCATATTAGTTGCTAAGCAGAGATCCATCGTCATTCTATGAATGTAATATCTGCTACGAAACATAATCATCATTATGACCATAATGGCACAGGCCCACGAGTACACTGGGATGCATCTTTGGGCTTCAGCCATTGATGCCAACATTCAGAATATAACAATGAACAGAGATAAGGTAACTGAGCCGGTCATGAAAAAATCAGACGGTTACAATCATTTTGCATTATTTCCCCTCAATAGAAGGGTACCTTAAAAGATGTCACCAGCAACCAACTAGGGCAGGCCTAGTTGGCCACTCTTGTATAGTCTCAATTGAGAGGTCAAGGGGCCAAATCTGCCGAAGGCAAGAATTGATTAGTATTTCCCCTTTATAGATTATTTCTTTTTGGTAGATTATTTCTCTCCCGTATGAGACTATTGGTCGTGGGTTGTCTATTGGGCTTAGTTTAGTGGTAGTGAACTCTCATATGATTCATGATTGATGTAGCATCCCATGATTGGTAATTATTGCGATATATATATAGCATCCCATGATTGGTAATTATTGCGATATATATATATATATATATATATATATATATATATATATGAATGTAATTCTCCTATAGCTTGACATAAAAAGCAACAGATGTCATCAACAGATAAACTTTGTTTCAAAATAAGAAAGGAAAACAGCCACAGAAGTATTACGTGAAAAACTGCTCTGGGAGTCTTTTATAAGAATTCCATGTAATTCTTATTATTGTGCATGACCAACATTATGAAATTATTGAAGATTGATCACCTGTTTCTCACCTATTCCCACAAACAAAGTTTCTTACTTAGCCTAAGAAAGAGAACCACCCCAATACTGTCCCATCTTTGGTAGCAAACTTGCAACATCATCTAGTCCACTCTAGCCCTACAACAGAAAACAGAATGCAGAAGAATACGCATTCTTTACTATATGCATACATGTATTCTAGATGCACCCACATGCTCACGCAGACGGTTATTTTAAAGAAAAACTCTAGTTTCAAATCAAACCTTTTAGATCAGAATATTGGATTACACCCAAACAAATGTTCAATTTTTGAACTACTATACTACAACTGATTATAATATACACTAGTTAATTTAATGATAACATATTATACATCACACAGTTGGTAACTTTTGTTTGTAAAAAATAGAAACAATATTGGCAAACTTTTGAATAAATGAAGAGACAAGACAGTCAGCTTGCATGATTGAACAAGTTGGTTTAGATTCCATATTTGAAAATCCAAACAAACCGTTTGCAATCCTGTGGATGAATGAAGTTTTTGTCATCAGAAAGGTTTTTGACAAAAGCTAGTCACCCCCAAGAGTGAACTGCTTGTTTGTTCTGTAAGCACATTGTGCCTAACGACACAAAAAAGATTCATAAATTAATGAATGCATATAAAAGAAAAGTTGTTTCATGGTCGGTTTCCCATGACTTTAGTCTATTCTCCTTAAATAATCAATCTTCTTACCTGTGTCAATATTTGTAATGCAATAAGAAGCAAGAACCATTCTCGCCTTTCCCCCCAACTAAAAACCAAGCTAAATGGAGGAACAAGCATCCATGAGCATTAGAGAAAGAGTCATGAAGGCATACCGAGGACAAGAAAATTGTGAATTGAATCTAAGTTGAGGTCCCATTAAACCTAAGATTTGACAAGACACGTTGTGAAAGATATAGTGACAAAAAAAAAAAAAAAAGAAGAGAATAGTCCAACAGCCTCATATAGAAGTAGTACGCTATGTTGTATTCAGTTGATTACAATAACATATAGGAAGAAAATGTATTCCTCAATTAAAAACTACACCAGTTTAGTCCCCAATACTGACGGTATGGGAGGCAAAGATTGGATACAAACTTGAACATAGGCATTAAATGCACATCTGCATGTCCTCAAGTACAGAATGTCTTCCTTACTTTCAGAAGAATCAGAACTATGGGTCCCCAAAACAAGAGTTTAAGTCTCTATTAAGCTATTCAAGGTGAAAATCAAAGCACCTACATTACTAGAATTTGGATAAAAAGAAGCTTTGATATGAAATCTTTGTACTCGGGTAAATGGGCTCCTTAATTTTTTTCAATGTGTTTGTGGACAATATGCTCAATCCTGTAAAACAGCTACGTATAAATATACTGTTCCCATTATCCTTGAACAAAGTTTAACATTCTAACGACAATTCCTGCAACCATCACATAAAAGTTTATAGAAAGACCAGTCCGCCCCCTGCCCCACCCCAATCTTCTTATCTTTTCCGTTTTATTCTCTTTTCTTTTCTCCTCGTCCCTCATTCCTAGTCAACCATTATGAGATCTTCGTCCTTAGATTTGTTTCCTCTCTTTTTCACTAAGGATAAACCCCTAATCATACAACAGTTTGATTTCCTAATCTATCGTAGGCCAAGGATCCCGCATTTGAGGTTGTTACAGTCTCACGATAAAGGTAGAGGTGGTTATGGCAGTGGCGGTGGTGAAAAGGGAGGCGGCGGTGGTGAAAAGGGAAGTCTGCAATGGAAAAGAGTAGGTGGGTCCACATTGGTACATTTCAGATTGAAAAGAAGGAAGTGAGGTGGGCATCAGTGGGTCACATTGTTGAACACAAATCCAGCGGAGTTCGGCATAGGCAGTTTCAGGCCACCAACAGGAGACAAGCTGGTACGGAAGCAATGTTGGTGGAAAGGGAGGCAGCATCAACGGACATGGTGGCAACAGTGGCAGCGGCTTCTATAGTAGCAGTGAGGGGCTACAGTAGCAGTGCTATGGTGCCAGTGTAGCGGTTCCGTGCACTGGCAGCAAGAATGGTTTTGAGGCTGTGCTTCATACGTTCGACCGTGTGATTGGCATGTTGTCAGCTACACTCTTTTATGTTGTTTTATTGGCTTTTTGTTGCTTTCGTATTGTTTTATTAGTTGTTCCTTTTATCAAAAATTGTAAGATTGCAAGGCGGGTTGAGAGTTCGCTATTAGCAACATCACGAGAGTTCATGTTTTCTCTCTGAACCGCTATCATGTATTTCTCTTCGTAGGTACCCATTTCATGGTTTGATCATAGAATTCATGAAATTTCCCTTTCCCTGTACAAAAAAGTTCATTGAAATCTTGAAACATCTGAATATCTTCAATGCATTGTATTCTTGTACCCCGACTATCTAGCAACAACAACCTAACACACAACAAACTTTTAATGAGCCATTTGTTCTCATTGTGAATTGCTCTTTCTATTCTTCGTATGGTTCAACGAGGGAAAAGCAAGCTTTTAGATACTTTTTAATTTTCTCTATGAGACACCAAATTCCCTTCTTTTGTCCAGAGAGATTTCTAGACACGTTTTGATTGAAATGAGGGATTTGAAATTTGTACGAAGTCGGTGGTCAGTCTGGTTCTGGTCCAAGGATTAGGAAGTAAATTTTCTTTTTTGGTTGTAGTGCTAGCCCAGATGATAGATCTATTTTTTGGAGATAAAAGAATTCATGGATATCGAAATAAACTACGTAGAGTTGAACATTTGATTTTTGTTCATGCGTTTCCTTTAGGTTTGTTTTTCACTATTTCCGAGCGCAAGGGCCTATTTTTGTTCATGTGTTCTTTTAGGTTTGTTTTTCAACATTCGCTTAATCGCTAGTACTAATAATACAAAATACCAAAGTCTGACTATGCGCCAAACAACCAAGCCCTATGAGATTAAGATCCGCCAACATATGTATAATACTTGTGAGCAAAATCATTGAACATTGTGTAACCAGACAATAACACATACACACACATTTCAATTGAAAAAAAAAAAAAACAATTACCTTCAAAAGTCCAACCGTAGCACCGAGGAGCGACGGAGAGCATCGAAGTCAGCAATGCCGAGGCAGTGGCAGTGTGAAGCGGCAGCATCGAGTCGACACTCACGCAGCTCATCTCAACAGGAGACCTGGTCAACGCAAAAAATTAATTCTCCTTATTCCAATTATCAAGTTAAGATCCAGAAAAGTGAAAAGTGTAGTGACTAGTGAGTGGTAGAGCAACCTGAAAATGCGAGAGGAGAGGGGTTTTCGAGTCGGGAAGCAAAAGGGAGATTGCGCGGCCGCCTTCGGTTTAGTTACTGCGGCCAGTCTCGCCCCGGCGCTTCGGGCTGCGGCGGCGGAGCGGAGGACGGACCTTGAGGCGGTGGCGTACATGGCGGTGGTTATGGCAACGGAATTCAATTGAGGGCCCAAAAAATGAATTCCTTTTTGTCTTGTGGGGTTTTGTTGGGGTTTTGGGGAAGGGGAAGGGGAAGGGTTAAATTAGAGTAGGGTTAACTGGTTAAGCTTTCTTTTTAAACATTGTTTTCTAAAAAGAAAGTAATTTTAAGTTCGAATGGTGAAAATGAAAAATAATTTTTTTCACCCTTTAAAAGATCTCAATGAGATCTATCAAAGAAGATTCATATTGATAGAAAAATTATTTAAACACATAATTTTTGAATTTGAAATTACCTTCATTTTCTAAAAGTTTCTTTTTTTTTTTGAAACCGAAACTGAGCCTAATACTCTTTGAAATATTACTGACACCCCTTAACAGCAAACGCCATCATCTTCCTAGCAAAATGACTAAAATACCCATGTTTGAAGACATCAAAGTAAGAATGAAATCGGTTTGGTCGGTTCCGGCTATTTTTATCACCGAAACGGAGTTGTTCGGTTCAGAATGTTTAAAACCGACATTGAATGATTTTTGCAATGACTCAATCGGTGTCAGATTTTAACATTCAAAATCGTTAGGTTTGGTCGCTCTCCAATCGGTTTGGTTCGGTGGATGTTACCCATTTGGAGGTTATAAAGTCTCGAACCAATAGTTCTGTACTTTCAACCCCGAATAAAAACTCCAATTCACAAGGAAAGTGATTAGTGAGGGTGAAACGTTGAGAGCAAAAATGGATGAATGGTAACTTGATTTGAACAAAAACTTCATGGGAACTACTAGCCCTTCTGTAACCTCTTCAATCACGAAATCTGTGGAAGAACGAAGAAATTTTGCCACATCCAATCATAGATCTGGTGTTTGAAGCTATCAAGATGATTGTATCATCCTGTGAAAGTATTTAATTTTTGTAGAGATATGGACAAAAATGGACAATAGCTGGGGGGAAGAGAAGGGGAGAAAAGGATTAAAAATTCAGGATAATTGATCTCCCTACCTTTTTAACAAGTTAGATATTAGATATATGGCTAGGATTTAAAGTGGCATATCAAAATCTAATTGGTTCAGTTTGGTGTAATTCGTTTGTTCTACTCAAAATTAAAACTTTAAAACTAAATAAAAAATCAAGTTTTTTAAAAATTAAAAACCGAACCAAAATCAAATAATTAAAAAACTGACAGGATATATTAAAAAATGGACGGTTCAATCGGCTCAATTTTTTTATTACAACTCTCGATTGTTCTGTTTGTATGTATTATATAACATTGCTCCCCCGGCCATTGTGGTTGTGTACACGAACCTAAAATAAACTTAGTATCATAGATGTTTTGCGAACTTAGAGTATCACATAGACATTGCTAAGTTAATGGAAAGAGGGAATGTTAAGGGCCTAAAGAATGAATTTCTATTTGTCTTGTGAGGTTTTGTCGGCGTTTTGGGAAGGGGAAGGTCTGGAAGGAGGAATTCAATTAAAGTAAGGATAAATTACACTGACCTCCCCTATAATATGTTGAAATATCACTGTCTACCGTTGAAATGTCACTGAAACCCCTTACTAGCGAACAACGTTTAACTTCCTAGCAAAATGACTAAAATACCCATCTTTTAAGACATCTGAGTAAGAATGCAATTGGTTCAGTCGATTTTCAGCCATTTTTATCATCGAATCGAAATGTTCGATTTGGAATGTCAAAAACTGACACTGAACGGTTTTTGCAATGACTTAGTCGGTGTCGGTTTTTAACACTCTGAATGTTAGGTTCGACCTCTCTCCGATTAGTTTGGTTTAAATTAAAAAAATCCTCACAATACATAATGCACATTTGTCCAATTGCAAGCGAGTTCCAATCACGCACACGACCACACCAAATTATTCATCTCGATGAGACAATTCTGATATGGGGTGTTTTTAAGTTTTGAGTTTGGTTATTGAGTTTTGGTTATTGGTAAAAGTTGTTAAGTTTGGTTATGGAATGAATAAAATTTGGTTATTTGCTAAAGGACTTGTATATTTGCTTATTACAATGTGGGGTGTCTTTTGAGTATTGTTGTTAAGTTTGCTTATCCATATTCATTTGCTTATTACATTGCAGATGGTCTAATATGGAGTAATTTTGTTTGGGTTAAAAAACGTCAGAATCTTAAGTCTTTATTTTCTCGTCCACATCGGTCTTTTTACATTTTGGACCAATTTGTAACTTAGAGACTATTTTGTTACTTTAATTACTATTTTTTAAACTATCTACGGTATCAGACTCTCTATTCTAATTATGTCCTATAAATGTAATATTTTCTTTGTTTATTTCTACATTCTTTATTTGTATTTTCTTTGCCGTTTTGGATCAACAGTGCTACTCTTACTGCACGCGTGTAGGACCCGCTTCTGATTTTACAAAAAAGCACTCATAAATTTTAAAATAATTTTTTATGAGATCCTGTAAAAAATCAGTTCCAACGGATATCGGTAAGTATTTTTTCTGGATTCGAAACTGAGCACTTTCACCAAACGAATTCAGAAAAAATACTTATCGATATCTGTTGAAATTGATATTTTACATGACCTCATAAAATATTATTTTAAAATTTATGGGCATTTTTTTTTAATATTTTTGTGAAACTTGAAATTGGCCCCACACGTGTGTGGTAGAAAGGTATGTGGTAGAAATCAACTAGACTTTTTGTTGTTTGGATTGGGACGTGGAACAAGGTATGAGATGAAGACAAAATTCAATCAAAGCCAAAAATATTAAAATACTGCTAAAGGAGTGAACGGTGCCTCGCTTGATGAAGCAAGCAACTATATAGCAAATGTTAATTTCCCAGATTTCCCAACTACGCTAATGAAGTTCTATTTTTCACGCCTTTCCTCTTTATTTTAGTTTTTAAAGAGGAGTTAAAGAGTGAGATGTGAACGCTCTAATACACCCATTTATCTTTCTTTATTATTCTGCTGCTGTTGGACAGTTTGGGAGATACTTCTACCTATATATAGTATATTCTTAGAGAGGTATATATGCGCATAAAAATAATCAAACAAAACTTATATAAAGGTGTTAAGTACCCGAAAAAAAAAACCCTAATTGCTTCATATACTTTTTTTTTCCAACTTTTTGTGTGGTAGAGTTTGAATGTTATCGATGTATTTTTCAGATTATGACCAATGGACACCGAAGTGGGCCCCACACGCCGGTCAGTGGCCGGCCACCGACTCCCCCAATCAGTGGACGTAGTGTTTCTGTTACGACCATAGCAAAAATGGATCCTGGTTGAGGGTGTTCATGCTAGTGATTTTCCCAAAATACTTGTTCAAAAGTCAAAGGCCATGTTCGTTTAGCACATTTGGGTATTTTTGTTTTGGTAGTGGGTGGAGAGAGAAATATGGTAATGATTGGAGAGATAGGTAATGAGTGGAGAGAGATAGAGAGAAAAAAGAAATTAATAATTGGAGAAATAGGATAATGATTGAAGAAAGATATAGGGTAATGATTGGAAAACAAAGTTAAAACAAATTAAATCATCTAAACGAACAAGGCCAAAATTTTTTATTTTTCCGATTTCTCTCATCCTTACTCATATCACATTAAAATTTGGTGTAAAACTAATAAGCGCAAAAAAAATTTGTATGAGGACAAAACCAAAAAATTGTGGTGCATAAGTTAATCATGTTTTGGGTAAGAAGACAATTTCACTCCTTCAGAAGTTATATAATCATTCGACCCTTGTCGTTGCTCCTTTAAATGGGGGTTTTGAAAGCATACATAGAAAAGGGACTAGATTGTAGGTAGGGTAGCCTAGTCGAGCTTTAGGTTGCTCGAACTCGGCTCGCTAGAAAAAGAGGTTAGCTTGAGCTTGAATCGAGCTACTACAAGATGGCTTGAGCTTGGCTCGAGATTAAATATCTCAGCTTGAGCTCTCGAGTGGGAAATGGCTTATAGAAGCAGAGGCTTGGTGCTGAACTTACGGAGGATTCTGTGTGTACTAGGTTAAAACTTTCGATGTAGGACTAATTCAATTGAGGAACTTTTCATTTGTCTTTACTTTTGTTTGTCCTACATTAAAAACCCAAAGACCCACCAGCCACCAGGCATTTCTTGCGCTATAAATGCTTTCACTTCCTTTCCTTGTGCGTTGATTGGGATTCACCAACATCTAACTTATGCTAGCTGTACTTGGCACATTAAATTAAATATAGTAGTCATGGCTTGGCTCGCGAGCTCATTTGAGCCGAGCTCTTAGTGACTCGAGCTCAGGTCGTTTTTCAAACGAGCTGAGATATCTGGCCCAAGCTTGCTCATTTATAGTTTGAGTCGAGGTTGAATGAGCAGGGATGTCGTATCAGAGATGTTACCCACACAAACAAAATGCACACATATTAGGTACAAATCATAGTGGGCCCCACACAAATGATCTAAGTCGTTCATTAAATGTAAAATATTTTTTTATGGAATTTCGCAAAAACAAGCTCAATCCGATACCTAAAGGTATTTGATTCAATCATGTAACTTTTCATCGAACGCTGAAGCAAAGTTAGATGATTTGCAAACACCCTTCCCGATATCGGATTGAGGTGATTTTTTACAGGGACCATAAACGACGTATTTTGAACAAAATGAGCGGCTCCGATCATCTTTGCGAGACCCGAGACGGGCACAAAACTGATCTGCGCACGGCTGCTGTGCAGCCTTTGCTGTGCAAGTAGACTTTCTGCTTTTCATCCAAA
This sequence comes from Rhododendron simsii, assembly GCA_014282245.1. Classification (NCBI taxonomy): domain Eukaryota; kingdom Viridiplantae; phylum Streptophyta; class Magnoliopsida; order Ericales; family Ericaceae; genus Rhododendron; species Rhododendron simsii. Next base: position 21,900,267 of record CM024954.1, read on the forward strand.
TTTCAGGTTAATGAAAAGTTGGATAATTGAATTGAGAAACTATATGTATCGAATTAAGCTTATTTTTTGCAGAGGTCCTTGAAAAAATGTTTTACATTTAATAAACGGTTTGGATCGTTTGTGTGAGATTGTAATGGACCCCACATAATGATATGTGCAAGATATGTGTGCATTTTATTTGTATCAACAGACTTTATGATATCGTATTATACTCTCTATCTATATCATTTCACAGCAATGCTATATGTACAGACTGGGGGGAGAGAAATCGTACTGACGGTCGCCGGCGGGCCGTTTTCGGCTACCGGACGTCTGATCCGAGCCTTTTAAATATTCTAAAAAAAAAATAATGAGGCCCTACGTGGGAATCAATGGTATCCGAGATGTGTAGGGTGGCCGAAGACGGCCTGCAGGCGGCCGTCGGTACAATTTTCCTCCCCCGGTCGGTACTTATATCATTTTCGATCATTTCACTTCAATCACAATTAACTTTGTACAGAGCCAATTAAAAAAAGGGTCCTACCAACGTGTGCCCAATGGGCACACTTTAAGAGTACAAAAGTATTATATTTAAATGTTAATTCCCTTCACTGAGTTGTTCTTTCTCTGCAACTTTATTCAAAAGCTACCATGTTTCTTATTTTAATTCCAAAAGACAATTTTGCCCCGGAAGCATTTAATACTTTGCTTCTCCTCTAACGAAAAAAGGACGCCAAAAATTTTTTTTTTTGGCAGGAAGAACACCACATTTACTTCTCAGTGCACATTAAAGATAGGCTCATTGATATTGCCACTCCAATTTTTTTAACTCAGATGTCTAGACTAGCTCATGTGCACTTCGATTAATTTCTTTGAATCAATCTCACCGTTCATTTGTGGGAGTCCCAAGTAACGTCAGAGCAAAATACTTTGTACACTGACCCCATAGAAATTGATAACACCTGAAAGGTTTCGAATCTGAGACCCAAATAAAAATATTTATGTACAAAGCGATGTCCATCAGTGGGTTTAGATTGAAAAATGAAGTAATTTATTTTTTTGTCTTTATTTGAATTTGTTTATTTTGTGTTAAACTTTTGTGATTTATTAATTTTTTTCGATGAGAGGAATCAGAAAAGTAAATTTTTTTATTGAAGCTCACAATTTTTTAATTAAAAACAGAAATAAATCAAGAGGACAAAGTTTTTTACTTTTTTTGTCTTTTTTAAAAAAAATTATAAGTTTCGATCAAAATTTTATATTTTTTCAATTCCCCTCGCTAAGACGATCCAATAAATCACAAAATTTTGACTCAAAACTAACAAATGCAAGTTTTTTTAATAAAGACAAAAAAAAAGTTACTAGTATTTGACTTTTAAAGCCAAACCTTATACTCCCTCCATCCCTTGTTAAGTGTCCTATTTCGTAACTTCAAATTATTAAAAATATATCATCATTATATCTTTCACATCAACTTTTTCTTCCACTTTCTCTATTTACCCATCATCATTACACATTTATTCACTTACTTTTTCAAAATGGAATTTACTTTTAGGGACAAAATAAACAATACACCAACTTTTATTCACTAACTTCTTATTAAAGAACAGTTCAAAATGAAATACTGGACTCTAAATAAGAGACGGAGGGAGTAGCAAATACAGTACACTCCACGTATCCTAAAAGAAAATCGTTGTACCTATCCTAAAAGCAAAAGGACAGGTTGGAGGGAAGGTCACCTGCCACATGTAAATTGGTGTAGCACAAAGTATTGATTTGTTATTCGTTGAAAAAGTGAGGGTTAAAATTGTAAAAATTGGTAAGCATATTTTTTCCCTGAACTAGTCAGAAACTTTTTTTGAAAAGTTAATTCATTCGGCCCACTAATCCTCCGTCAGGCCGCGGAGATTAGCATTTGCCTTAAAAAAAAACAAGAAGCTTTGTACAGACTCTACAGAGAGTTCCTCGTGCTTTATAACAGACGAAGTATTTATTAGAGAGTGAAGTGCAAATTTCAAATTGCTCTTAAGTCTTAAATGCTCTTAAATACAAAGAGAATCACCGCCTCTGGATCCATAAAAAACCAACAACGGTCGACGCCCCCCTTTTCTTCTCTCTCAAGTCTGGACTATCTCCTCAAACCCCTCATCTCCATCTTTCTCCCCTCAACGCAATTACATTGGCGAGCGCTCGCTCGCTCTCTCTCTCTCTCTCTCTCTCTCTCTCTCTCTCCTCAACGCAATTACATTGGCGCTCTCTCTCTCTCTCTCTCTCGGGCCTTCCACGCACGGACAAACCCTAGGGTTTCTATTTCTCTCTTCTCCCATACTCCCACCCTCCCCATTCGAACAATCACTATGGATATACTACAGTCCTACTCAGAACATGACATGGACGACGACGACCACCACCTCTAACAACCAGACAAGTCAGTACCAAACCCTAGTTCCACCGCCTCCGACCACTCCTCCCCCGACTCCTCTCCACTCCGCACCCTCTCTTCCAAATCCGCCGCCCCCAAATTCGACGTCACCATGCTCGCCCTCACAACCGCCGCCGGCGCCGCCAACCGAGCCTGTCTGTGAATCCGACGACTCTAGGCGGCATTGTTGTTTCCCAAGCACCGCACGCCACCACCGCCGAACCTAACGAGGAGTATTCGCTTCTACTACTGACGCGAGTTCAGGTCAGACCAAGGTCCCGAGGTTGAGGTCTATCTCCACCGGCGATGAAAAGACCCCATCGACATGTTCAAGTCGGGCCTCGGCGGGTGGTATCAGAACCAGATCGAAATAGGAGGTATCCTCAAGAAGTACGGCTTTAATTTCGTCTTCGCCTCTGCTCTCTTACCTTATAATATGATCCGTTTTATATGCCCTTATCGTCATCGAGCATTGAGTGGTGCGTTTAGATTCATGTTCGTACAACTCATTATGTACCTACACAGATGTTCCATATTTAGATTTGGACCAAGAAAATTTCGATCTTAGTCATGAGCAAGAAGATTTCGATTCTGTTTTTTTTACTCTAATCGATTGTTTTTTTTTACTATGAACTCCAAGTTTAGCTTTTCCTCGTTCCGAAAACCCTAATCGATGCATGAAGTCATATTTTATTTGAAGTACGAATTCTAATTTTGATTTTGAACCCTCGTTGTTAGTATTGGTCCGTATGATGCAAATTTTGCTTCATAATAGTAGAAAATTTTGTAGAACCTTGCTGACTGCTGTTAGGTCATAGTTAGAAGTTTGTTTTTGCTGGTTCTATTTGTGTTGTTTATATCTTGACTCAATTTGGGGCTTATGTTGATAGTCTCTCCGGTCTTGAAGGTATGGCAAAGTTTGTCACTATGAAAATGGATGGTTCATATCAACATTTGGCAGATCATACAACCTTTAGGACTCTGAAATTATTGTTACAAAGTATCCATATCTCAACAAACTCCTTTACCTTCACAAAATTTAATGCTAAGGTACAAAAGTCACGTTAGTATACCAAGAAATATATATTCATCTCATCCAATTGGCTTTTGCTGCTTAAAGCCCTGTTCCAGTTTCTTGAAAAAGGAACTTTTAGAAAAGGAAGGTAATTTCAAGCTCAAAAATTATGTGTTTACGCAAATATTTTTTTTATAAATATTGATCTTGTTTGATAAATCTCATTGAGATCTTTTAAACGGTGCAAAAAAAAGTTAAAAAATTATTTTTCATTTTCATTATATTTGAGCTTGAAATTACATAATTTTTGAAAAAGAAGGTTTAAAAAAAGAAGCGGAACGGCAGCTAACTGTTGGCTTGTCCAATGCTTCAATTTTTAGTTGTCTTCCTTGAGTATTATGTAAGTCATGCCTTTGTCCTTTCCATATTCTCTATATTGGTCTTTTTCTTTGTTGAAGGTGAAAGGAAAAAGACAGATTAAGTTAGCATGTATGAGTGCAGAGTAGTTGTAGATTTCAGGGAATCATGCATCTCTCTTGGAATAAAAGATCAGGGAGCTGCTACATTTTGTGAGATCTTTCCTTCATTTGGCATTGAATTGAAGTTATACCACCAATTTGTGTGTATATATGCAGCTGGAGATTTGAGAAGAAAAAGAAGATTCAAGTGGGAGCTAAAGGTTCTTAACATTATTGGATTTCAGAAAATGTCGAATATGACGAGGTAATCCTTTGCCTTGCAATGTTTTTATTTTTCCCTTGAGATCAAGGGTTGCATAATTAGTTTGGTTTTTGAGGATTGTGGATTGCCAAATGGAATTGAAGTAGTGTATTATTCTTGTGGGAAGGTTGTTCATATCAATGGTATGATGAGTGTATCTATTAGGAGTAATTTTGATCATGTGAATTAATTCTCTCTTTTGTGAAATAATAAAATCGTGTGAGGGTTATTAAGAGGACCTGCAATATTTTTTCATTGTTGCAGCTCTGATGTTTTTTTGTTATTGCACTCTAGTCTCTGAAACTTCTGTTTAGTATTCTTATTTATTTATTGAATAAGCAAGTCTGCCATCACAGATTGAAGCGCACGCTGCTTGAGCCTCACGCAAGACACCGTAACTCATTTCTTTTTGCAACTTTAGTTGTCGGCAACTTCTTGATTCAATCAATGGGCTATTATCATTTTCTAACTGTTGTCTTTTTCCCCCAAATTACCAATATAGCTAATCTTAAATTGGGGTTTCTCTCATTGAATTTGCAATCTCTCTATTGAAGGTTGTGAGCATCCTGCCAAGGATAAGGAAGACCTATGCATCATCTTCGCCGATAGTGGGAGCCTATTGCTTTGTGATGCATGCCCAAGCGCCTTCCATTTAGGTGAAGTTCAAACTCCTACATAAAATGATATTTGTGAGTTGCTCTTACAGAGGTTTGGAAGTTAATTAGTTGTGTATGATAATGTTTTTTTTTCTTCCAGCTTAAAAATGGCAAGAATTGTTTTAAATTTTAATTAGTGTCCAAGTAAATAAATTGTAAGTGTAAATGCTGGGCATGTCTATGGTATCTCGCTGTGTATTATCTTCCCTTGCGCTAAGTAAAGTGATTATACCTAGCAACCTACATATTTAGCACCAAAAACATAAAACATGCCTTTGGCCAAGTGTCTCGTATTGATTGTTGTAGGATACATGACTGTTAATTTTCTTTGCAAAGGATCATTCTTCCTTTTGCATGGGGAATCCAGAACTGGTATTGTGGTTACGTATATGGTGTCCGAATGCTTGTCCCAGATAGTTTGTCTTTAGTTTTTGGGAAAATGACAGCCCAAGACGTGTTTTGATAATTAATACTCGCCAAGGATATGCTAAGAACATTTGTTAATGCTAAAAATGTCCTTGGTAGGTATTAATTATCAAAATATGTCCTTGACCATCATTTTCCCTTAGTTTTTTGCCTATGACTTTGACTTCTTGTTTTATATTTTGGTCTTGTAGCTTCTTTGATCTTTTTAGCTCCTGCATATCTTGCTTCTCTGAGTATCTCTTCCTCTCTTTCGTCTTGGTGTGGCGGGGTGTTTATTGCTTCTGTGGGCATTTAAGCCTATCAACTAATTAGTTTTCTGCCTATGACTTTGGCTTTTGTGGTTATTCCTCTCTTTTTTCGCCTTCTTTAGTTGATTTCTTGTTCTTTTTATTCGTTCTTCTGATTTCTTTTTTATCTTCTTTTTCTTTTGTTAACCTTTTTCTTGAGTTGATTTCTTTTTCGTATTGAGTTGATGCTTTTCTTCTTTTTCAGTTAATACCTTTTTTTTCTTAAATTGATTTCTTCATATTTTTCTTTGTTGATTTCTTTATGTTTTTTCTTTCCGGTGATGAAAATTCTTCGCCATATCGAGCTGAAGTTCTTTATCTTCAATTAAGTTCTTTTTCTTCTTCTTCATCGTTTGATGTTATTTTTCTTCTGTAGTTGATTTCTTGTTCATTAGTTGGTTTGTTCTTCTTCAATTGATTTCTCCCTCTTCTTTTTCTTTAGCTAATTTCTCCTTGGGTTAGATACCTAGACACCGCTTCGCGAAAACGTGATTGTCTGAAAACCCCCTCCAAGAATTTTCGCTACGGAGAGACCCCCTCATTAAAGTTTTTATTTGGAGGACCTAACTCTGTTGGATGGAAATAAGAAAAGACCATTAAAGTTTTTTATGTGTTCTTCTTCATCTTCATTAGTCGATTTCTTTAGTTCTTATTATTCTTGAGTTGATGATTGATGATGAACTTGTTCTTTAGTTGTTCTTTTTCACCTGTTCTTCTTCTCCTTATTAGACAATTGTTGTTCTTTTAAGTTATTTCTTTCCTTATAATGCTTATGTTAATTTATACTAATTTTTCAGTTGTTGTACTTCATCTCAGCTCATTTAGTTTTCATTTTTCTCGACTGATGTTATTTTATTTTATTTCTTCTTCTTAAGCTAATTTCTTCTTCTTTTTCTAAATTCTTCTGATTTATTCTTTTTTATTTTATTTTATATTTTTCTTCCTCTTTACAGTAATTTTTTCATCTTAAGTTGATTTCTTTTACCTCTTCAATACATTCTTCGTCTTTTGACTTCTTCTTCCTCCAATGAACTTCGTCATCACCAGCTTAAGTTCACTTTCTTATTTCTCTTGATGTTCTTGTTTAATTGTTTTCTTCTTCTTTTATGATTGTTTTCTTCTTCTTCTTCAGTTGATTTTTTTATGGTTCTTTTTTCTTTTTTCAAGTTGATTTCTTTTATTGATTTCTCCTCTTTTACTTCCTCATCAGTTGCTATCTTTTCTTCTTATTTTTTTTTCTCTTCCTTTTGTTCATCTATAATGGATGTTCTATTCTTTTTTTTTTTCTTTTCTGTTGATTTCTTCTTCATCCATTTGTTTCCTCATCATTTTCTTCTGTTGATTTTTTTTATTGGCGATACCACACTTTGTCTTAGCCCAAGTTCTGAGAATAGATGCTCCACTTTTTTATTTTAATTTTTTTTAGAACGACGATATTGCACTTGACATTAGCCAAAGGCCGAGAACAGACACTACCTTGATATTTTTTTTTATTATCTGCAATAATTCCCGTGACATTAACCAAAAGGCTAAGAACAGATATTACGCTAAATATATTTTTTTGATCAACAATACTACACTCTTATTCGTTTTTTGATCAACGATACTACATTTGCTTTGTTTTTGATTGGCGATACTACATTTGATCTTAGCCAAAAGGTCGAGAACTGATACTACACTTCATCTTTTTTTTTTGATCGCCAATACTGCTCTTGATCCAAAAGGTCGAGAACAGATTCTATATTTGATACTTTTTTGTTTTAAGGTGACACTACTCTTGATCATTGACGAAAGACTGCGAACATATGTTGCACTTGATATTAGCCAAAAGGTTGGGAACATATACTGCACTTGATCTTTTTTTTTAATCGACAATACTGCACTTGATTTTGGCCAAAAGGATGAGAGTAGATGCTACACCTAATTTTTTTTTTAATTAGCGATACTACACTTGCTCTTTTTTGATCAGGGATACTACATTTGATCTTAGCCAAAAGGTCAAGAACTGATACTAGATTTTATTTTTGATCGGCAATAATGCACTTGATCTTAGCCAAAAGGCTGAGAATAGATGCTATATTTGATATATATATATTTTTTAAGGCGACACTACTCTTGATCATTACCAAAAGACTGAGAACATATGCTACATGTGATCTTTTTTTTTATGAGCGATACTAAACTTGACATTAACCAAAAGGCCGAAAACGTATATAACAATTGATATTTTTTTTTATCAGTGATAGTACGCTTGATCTTTTTTTGATCGGAGACACTACACTTGATCTTAGCCAAATAGCGGAGAATTGATACTACAATTGATTTTTTTCTTGTGATCGGCAATACTACACTTGATCTTCACGAAAACACCGAGAACAGATACCACACTTGATCCTTTTTTGGATCGGCTAACATCTTTGCCAAAAGTCCGAGAACAGATGCTACACTTGATCTTTGTTTTTGGATCTGCGATACTATAGTTGATCTTTTTTTGATTGGCGATACTACAGTTGATCTTAGCCAAAAGGCCGGGAACAGATTTTGTACTTAATCTCTTTTCTTGAATGGCGATACTACGCTTGATCTTGGCAAAAAAGCTGATAACAAATGCTACACTTGATTTTTTTTTTCTTTTCTGAAGTGCGATATTACACTTAATCTTATCCATAAGTCCGAGAATAGATGCTCCTTTTTTAAAGAACGGCGATATTACACTTGTAATTAGTCAAAAAGCGGAGAACAGACACTTGATCTTTTTTTTAATCAGATATATTTCCCTTTACATTAACCAAAAAGCCGAGAACGGATACTACAAGTTTCATGAAGGGGTATGCATTGGTTGTGAGTGGCATCCGCTGGAACAAAGTAAAGTGGCAACTTGTGGGTGGGACGGCTTGATTAAGCTGGTCAGATTTCTAATCCTTGACTCTGAGTAGCACATTTTTATCCTGTGGTTTTCCGGTATGACTGCTTTATATCACATGATTATGTTGTTTATTTTGTCTCATTTTGGCTTATTTTGCACTATGGTAATGGTCTCTAGACTCTAGTAAGTAGTAAACTTATTTCAATTCCCTTAGGTGCTTTGCTTCCATTTGCCAGGCCTAAATAACTTTGGAAAGTCTCTGAAGTGATAAACTTTATTGACTCGTGTCTTGTGGTGGTATAAGGAGTGTCAGTCACGCATGGTAATGGATGGAAAGTTAGAGGGATAAACTCATACATACTTTCGTAGTTTCATGGAAGGGGTATATTCAAGTAACAATTCTTATGATGATTGAGAGAGAGAAAGAGAGGGAACTGGTGGTCTTACTGGATTCCAGATCCCACAGGCAAGGGTGAGTGGTTTTGTTTGTCACTCAATTTTTGTGTAAACGTTCCTCTTGATCGCTTTGCTTAAGTCCAAGTTTAGAGTATAATGTGCTAATAAGAAGATGGACCTCGGAAGCAATGTTCTAAAAGTCATTGGGCGCTAGTCAGGCGGTCAGCCACCTTCGAGCGATTAATCGGATTAATCGGCAATTACTCAGCGCATATTAATTAGTACTCGGTGATTAATCGTTAGTCGGACCTAATCGGATAGGCTCTGCCAACGATTGCCGATTAATTCCTTGTTTTAGAACACTGCCCGGAAGTTTCATAATGGGTCCGGCAAGCTAGACCCCATGCAAGGGTTTGGTGTGTCTTAGGTGTTTTGAGAAACAAGGGAAAAGATCCTGTGCAAGTGTGCATGGAGGAAGTTTGATGGTGTGTTGGTAAGGGAGAAACCTGTGGGACAGCATTCATGGTTAATGTAGTGTGTTTTGGTTGAAAAGAGCCTCATTCCTTTGATGGCTAAGACCATTGTTTTCTTGTTTGACGATGTGGGCAAGTGAGGGTTTTGTTTTCATGGGTGGTGAGAGAGGTGGAAGCTTTTCTCGAGTTTGATAAAATTTTTTTTTTTTGGCTAAGAGAGTTGTTGATAATTCAGCATTTAGATTCTTTTGGTTTTGAATTCCGTTCTTTCTAGTAAGATTACCACAGGTCAATTTTGTTGGAATGCATTCGCTTTGGTTTTCATATCAGAGTTTGTTTGCCGGTATATTGATCTATAGGTCGCAAGTAAACTTACTTTGAATCCCTTATTGGTTGGCTTCCATTTACCAAGCCTAAATACTTTGGACAATATCTGGAGTAGTAAACCTCATTGACTCGAGATCTTGTGGTTGCGTGAGGAGTGTCACTCAATCTCACATAAATATGAATCCGAAATGCATAAATGATGAGTATAATCAAACCTAGTTTAATGCTAACTGAAGTACAGATGAGATTAAACTTTTATAAGATGCTTTCTTTTGAAGTAGGGTACGTATTTGTGAGTTGATATAAAGGATATGAGCTTATGAATTTATTAAACTTAATTTATTTGTATAGCCCTTGAAAGAGAAAAATGGAAAATAAAAAAGAAAAAAATATTCATGTAGTTATGGAGACTTCCATTTCTCTGGTAGTTATCTGAGAGGCTAAGGCCATTGTGCGAGGTGTGGAGTGTCTTGAATGCTCCAAAGACAATGGCAAGGAGCTTGCATTGGGGAGGGTTTTGGGTTGGAGGAGAAAAGTGCAGGACATTAGTTGTGTGTTTGATGGGGTGTATTTGGGGTAAAAGAGCATTCTTGCCTTTAGTGGTGGCATGGGTTCTTTTTTTTCTGATGATGATTAAAATAATTGAGGTTTTTCTTTCTTGGGATGCAAAAGAGGTGGATACTTCCCTTGTGTCCTGTGTGTTGCAAGAAATGTTGCCTGCACCGTTAGTGGTGGTTTTTTCAAGTAAGGAGACACAAAACCATACGAATATAATATGCACACACTTGAACAACCTTAATTGTTACCATTGTAATTGTTCCATGGTACTCTATTTGTTCTCTCAGGTTCAATTTCCGCATGTGTTTGCATAACATGACCTAATTTTCTACAGAGAATTTGATGAAGGTATGTTACAACGAATATCTGAAGTAATGTATGAAGACGATATCAAAGATATTCCATCTCCACCAGATGTGAGCAATTATTTGGTTTCAGAGGTTAGTGGGTCGTCATGTAGCTGTATTGGTTTTTGTCAGTGTTCCCTATTTCTGTGGTTGATGTTTCTCGGTTTTGACTTATGCTGATCTCAGGATGATGGTTCAACTTTGAATGCAAACAAAGATCCTCTTAACATTTGATGGATGGCAGATGCCGAGGTTGAAAGAAGACTAAAGGTGACATATATTGTTATATAAGCCTTTCCAAAGATATGGTTGTTCAACATATGATGTTAAGCTAGTCTTGCCTTTTAAACTTATGGTATTAAATTGGTAATTCAGGAATCAATTTCAGCAATTTCAACAGCAGTTGCTAACCTATATCCAAGGTTTTCTCCTCTGCCATATACAGTGGCAGCTTCATCTATCTCAGTTCCACCTTCAACATTTCAAGGGAGTTCACCTTTTGGGAGTATTCAGCTACAACAGGTGATTCCAGTTGTTAAACCATTAATGTCCGCCCTCCTGAAGCAAGCTTGCAAAGTTCTCCTGCTACGGAAGAGGGAGACGTACCAGAATCTGAACTTGATCCTGATACGAGGAGGAGGCCTCTTATTCAACAACATGGTCAGGACACAAGAGATCATCCATTAGGTGAACCCCAGTTTTCAGGAAGACCTCCACTACAAGTTTCTGTTCCTAGGGTTCAAGCACGTGGAAACTGGTTTTATATGGAGGAAGAGATGAGCCCAAGACTACTGACCAAGGAATTTCCCATGAATTCAGAGGCAATGCATATGGAGAAGCACCGTCCACATCATCCACCTTTTGTCCAGAAGATGGAGTCCTCTATCTCATCAGATAGAGTTTTAGAAAATCAGAGATTGCCAAAGGAGGTAGTTGGTACTTCTAGTTGCCGTTTCAAAAAAAAATAGTTGGTACTTCTAGTGGGCCACACTGTATAGCCTTCAGTCCATGCTAAAGGGTATTACATTGTCACTGATTTTTATGTGTCATGTTTGCAGGCTCTTCAAAGAGAAGATCGATTGAGGATGAATCATTCACCGTCAACCTATCATTCTTTCTCGGGTAAAGCATGAAGTATGGAATATATAGTTGGAGTTTGAGACATATAGAGTAACTTCCTCATGGTGGTTTGAAGTTGTAAGTAATTTGTACAATGTTATTGGGTATAGAAGCATTGGCTATAGGTGCATGTCTGTGTGTGTACACTGATTGCATGAGCATGCCGTTCTGTGCATGTGTTGATCACATAGAAGAGCACTTTATTTTGTTTGCAAGGTAGTCAGGTTTATGGATATGGTTAAGTTGTATTATAGCAGTATAACTGCTCACGTGTATCATCCGTACAACTTGAATCATGTTTTCCTCTGACGCATCAGTTCCTGAACTTCAATCCCCCTCCACCCTTCCCCTTGAGCATGCTGATTTTTCTGTGGAACATTGTCTGTCCCATGGGTGCTCTTGTACAATCTTCTGCTAGGCTACTATAGTATATTCTTTCGTATCCATTTTCCACCAATTAATATTATAAGAGAACTGTCATTTCTGATGACCCTAAAAAAATGCTAATTTGTGCCCAATTTTACCTTGCTCCATGGAAGGGAAAAAGAGAACTTTGTTTTGGGCCTTTAAAACGCTAATGTTGATACTGATAGATGCATTGAACTGCAAATACACAATAACACAAGTTTCTACATGGTTTGGCAAAACTCTTGTTTGGTTATTTTTATTTGCAGATTGAACATGTTTTAGCTGATGTTGTATGTGATAATAGCCAAATTCTGTAATACATATTCAACTTGACATTGTTTTCAGGGAGGTAAGGAAGATGAGAGTTTAAAGTTTTGCATGAGCTGCTAGGATAAATAATTGCTTGCCTCTAGGCTTGCCAGGGGCTCAAAAGTTTTGCATGAGCTGCTACTATAAATAATTGCTGTATTATAAGTGCAGAAAGAGGAGCAGTAATCTTGCCTCTAGGCTTGCCAGCTCATGAAGCTGGTCACGTGCTATAACAATTGAAAAGCTCGTGTTTATGATTAAGATATAGAAGGGGAATGATCATGTTGGGAAGGAGGCTGTGGTTGAGATTGATCCTGGGGATGATGATTCGGTGGATTTTGATGTCTATGAAGCTCCAGAGGAAGGCATTGGTGGAGATTCTGGGGTAGAGTTGTTGGATGTTGAATTGACCAATAAGGAAAATCTCTCTGTTGATGTGGTTCTTGGTGGTGGTAATTGTGATGATTCGGGTTTGAAGGAGGTTGGTCCTTTAGTTGACTCAGTTCTGGATGAGAGCTTATCTCATGTCCAGAAGATTGGTCTAAAGAGCAGTCTTTCGAAATCGAGTGATGAGAGGTGTAGTGAAGGGATTAGCATTCCAGGTGAAGTTTCAATCCATGGAGCTATATTAAAATTTGAAAGGGGGTTGAACAAATCGTAAAGGGAGATTAAAAAGAAGAAACTTCTTTCTGAGTACGGGCTAAAGGCGAACAAAGTTAGAAACTCAGAGAAGGAGGTATCTACTTCTTCTTTTGACATTAACAACAGAAAGTCCATCTTGACCAAGAATGCTCCCAAGTTGATGGATTCTAGTGCCTTGCTGAGGGTAAGATTTAGAGGGGGGAAGAGTTTTAATTTAAAGAAAATTATTGAAATGGAGAAGGAAATTGCTGATTTGGAAGATGGTGATTATGCAGATTTGGAGGACAGTGCCTCTCTCTCTCTATGGAGTTTTGATTTCCTTTATCCGATGGTTTATGTCCTAGTTTGGGCTGAGGTGTAGTGAGGGCATTGAGGGTTTTTCTAGCCTGTTGTTTGCTTGGTTGTTGGCTTTGTTTTGGTAGGTCATCAATGTTGGTTGCGTTTTTTGGTTGGGTTTTTATCCAGGTGTAGGCATATTGTTTGTTCGGTTGGGTTTTGTAGTTCGGTTGTGCTTTGTAGTTCGGTTGTGCTTTGGGTGTTTTTGTGTGGCGTTTTGGTTATTTCGGTTATTGGTGTTTTTGGTTGGCGCCTTGCTTTCTTGGATCTTGTGTGGGATTTTGCCGATATGTCCTTGGTCCGTTTAATCTTTGTTTTTCCTTTTGAAAGATTAATAAATTTCTTTTGCTGAGCAAAAAAACAATTGACTGGGAGACAGTAGAAAACGTAGTGTGAGTAATAGCAGTCAGTGGTGGTGTTGTGTACCCAATTGGTTTTAGGTTCCAGTCTTCAAATACTCTAATACTTGTGTTAACATTTGGTTGTGTAGATTCATTGGTAGTCTAGGGATATTTGAGAAAATTGTGCTATTAATTTTGTTCTTGATGGCAAACTTGTTTCACTTTAAATTTCAAAATAACATTGATTTATTTTTTCCCTTTTTAAATTGCTGGCCATTGGATGTACAAGTAACTGAATATAGATAACATAGTAGCTAGGAAGCATTAACTCCTTACAAACTTTGCAAACAATTACATTGGCCTCTGATACGGAGGTTCAAGGAATACTGGACTAGAAAACAGATCTCCTTGTTTTGAAGAAACAAAAAATGTGGCACTCTAAATATTAGATATTTGGATTGGAAAAAAGACTTCCTTAATTGGAAAATAATGTCTGATTGCAGTCTGATACAACATTAGTATGAGATACACATTCATTTCAAGACCATATTTTAGGAGTAGTGAACTTGATTGATTTCATTCAGTACAACATTAGTATGATACACATTCAGTTCAACATCTCGCAACTTGATTGATTTATCCAATATACGACTTTGACTTTTCAAACTAAGAGAAACAGTGAACTCCACCGCCCCCCTCCTCCTTCCCTTTTCGCAGGAGAGGACGTTCCCTTGGGTCGATCCCCATCCCGCGGGGATCTTCATGTTGAACTTGGGCGAGTTGATCCATATGCTGAAACTCCTGCTGGTGCTTTACAAGATATTGCTATCAAGTGTGGCACCAAGGTACATACTTCGTTATATCTTCCTTTCTTGGGTTATGATTAGATATTATTGTAGTTTGTAAGTATTGTAGTCATAAAGCGAGCACATCCTGCAAGTATTTTATTTTTGATTTTCATGTTATTTTCTTCTGAAAATGGAAATTTGTAGGTGGAGTTCAGGTCAGCTTTGGGTTCAAGCGTCGACTTGCAGTGCTCTGTTTTTACTTTTTCTGTTTTTTGGAAATTCTACTTCCTCTAGTCTAGTTACTGCAAGATATGTATTTTCTCTTTATTTGCTTTTGTTTTGTTTTTTTTCAGGGTGAGTCTATCCATCATGTGCATCCTTTCTTAGAGCAGGACATATCATTAGGAGCTCATGCCATCTGTTGGGTTTTTATAGGTCTTGTTTGCGGGAGAGAAAATCGGTGAAGGAATTGGTTGGACAAGAAAGGAAGCCCAGCATCAGGCCGCAGAGGGATCCCTCATGAATTTGGCTGGTGAGATTTGGTATTTTGTCTTTATAGGTGAATTCATTTACTGTATATGGTTCAGTGTTTTTGCTATCTTGAAATTCTGTGTGCTGCGCCTTGGTCTTTTTCTTTGGAATCCTCTTTAGGAAAGTGCATGAATTTTAGGGATGACAAGCTCACCGAAACCGTACCGATCTGATTTGGTGTGGTTTTTACCGAATTTTTTAGTGACCAATTATGAGTGACCCGCTCTGATACCAAATGAAATTCCTCTTTCGATATCCAACCAATCACCAAGCAAACAATAGGAATTGAAAAATAACGATCGATGAACACCAGACATACGTGATAAATTTCGGAAAGGGTAAAAATCACGAGAAGGAATCAAAACACTATAATCAATCGCCCTAAGATGTACTTGTCAAATCCTCGTACACCACACCTAGTGTTTGACCGTCTCTGCCTTGAATCACACAAGCCGTCGTTATCCTTCCAGAAATTTATTCAAAGATGACTCAAGGAGGTTGAATAAATAGTAGTAGAAACCTATTGGAGATATATGGAACGCTTAAGAAAATACTACACTTGATCCTTTTTTTTAATTGGCGATACTATACATGATCTTAGCCAAAAGGCCGAGAACAGATACGTACACTTGATCTTTTTTTTTTTGGTTGGCGATACTACAATTGATCTTAGCCAAAAGATCGAGAATAGATACTCCAGTGATCGACGATACTACATTTGATCTTAGACAAAAGATCGAACAAATACTACACTTGTTTTTTTTTAATCTTCGAAGTACTACACTTGATCTCAGCCAAAAGTCCTACAACATAATTCGCACTTGATCTTTTTTTGATCAGTAATACTCCCTCCGTCCCAAAAAGGATGACAATTTTTGAAATTTGTGTCATTTTTCATTGCTTATATCTTTCAATTTATATTGTTTTTCATGAGTTTGAGAACTTTGTATAATAGAACTAATCGAGAATTATCAAACAAGATCCATATTACATATTTTTTGAGATTCATATTGAAAGATATAAGGAATTGAAATTGACATAAATATCAAAATGGTCATCCAATTTGAGACAGAGGGAGTACTACATTTGACATTAGCCAAAAAGCCAAGAACAAATACTACACTTGATCTTGTTTTTTTAATCGGCGATACTGCACTTGACATTAACCAAAAGGCCAAGAACAGATACTATGCTTGATCTTTTTTTTAAGAGATACTCATCTTAAATTTTTTTTTTTGATTGGCATTACTATGTACACTTGATCTTTAGCCAAAAAGCTGAGAATAGATACTAAACTTGAACTTTTTTTTATCAGTGATACCACACTTGATCTTATCTAAAAGATCGAGAACAAATTCTACAGGTGATCCTTTTTTTTATTTATTGGTGATACTACCCTTGATCTTAGCCAAAAGCTTTAACAGGTACTACACTTGGATCTTTTTTCTAATCTTCAATACTATAGTGATCTTAGCCAAAAGGCCGAGATCAGATATTGTACTTGATCATTTTTTTCTTTATCGTCGATACTACACTTGATCTTAGATAAAAGGCCGAGAATAGATACGACACTTGATCCTTTTTTAACGATGATACTACACTTGATCTTAGGCAAAAGATCGAGAATAGATACTACAGTTGATCTTTTTTTTATCGGCGATACTACACTTGATCTTAGCCAAAAGATCGAACGTAAACTACACTTGATCCTTTTTTTTTAATCTTTAGTACTACACAATCTTAGCCAAAAGGCTGAGAATAGATACTGCACTTGATCTTTTCTTTATCAGCGAACTACACTTGTCATTAGCCAAAAAACCGAGAACATATAATACACTTAATCCCTTTTTTTATCAACTGTACTACACTTGACATTAAGCAAAAGGCCGAGAACAGATATACCAACCTTGATCTTTTTTTTTTTTAATTAGAGATACTACACTCTATCCTTTTTTTGATCGGCGATACTACATTTGAACTTCGGCAAAATTCTGTGAACAGATACTACACTTTATTTTTTTTGGGTCGACGATACTACGCTTGATTTTAGCCATAAGATCGAAGAGATACTACAATTGATCTCTTTTTCTTTTTAAATCTCCAAAAAATACTACACTTGATCTTAAGCCAAAATGCAAGAACATATACGACACTTGATCTTTTTTTGATTGGCTATGCTACACATTATCGGCCTTTTGAACTTAGCCAAAAAGCCGAGAACTGATACTACACTTGATCTTTGCCAAATGGTGCCAAATGGCCGAGAGGAGTTGCTACACTTGAATTTTTTTTTTTTTAACGGCGATGCCATTCTTGATATTAGCCAAAAAACTGAGAAGATATGCTACACTTTGATCTTTTTTTGATTGGTGACACTACACTTGATCATAGCTAAAAGTCTTAGAACAAAAGCTAGACTAGATTTTTTTTTTGATCGTTGATACTACACTTGACATTAGCAAAAAATGCCGAGAACGGATACTACACTATCTTTTTATTTTTTGATCGGCCAAATTGCCGAGAATAGAAAACCTGTGGGACACCATTCATGGTTGAAAAGTGCCTCAATCGTTTGATGGTTAAGACCATTGTTTTCTTGTTTGACGATCTCAGCAATTGAGGGTTTTTCCTGGGTGGCGAGAGAGGTGGACGCTTTTCTTGAGTGCTTATGGAGTTGTTGATAATTCAGCATTTGGATTCTTTTGGTTTTTGAATTCCGTTCTTTCAAGTAAGATTACCGTAGATCAATTTTGTTGAAATGCAGTCGCTTTGGTTTTCATAACAGAGTTTGTTTGCCGGCATTTTTATCTATAGGTCGCAAGTAAACTTCCTTTGAATCCCTTATTTGGTTGGCTTCTATAAATACTTTGGAAAATATCTGGAGTAGTAAATATCATTGACTCGTGATCTTGCGTTTGCCTGAGGATTGTCACTCAATCTCACTTAGATATGAATCCAAAATGCATAAAATTAAGATAGTTCAAGTCGAGCTTGAACGAGCCCTAATCGAGCTGAGCTTTTGCACTTTTGCAGCTCTAGAAGAAAGCAAACATAAGGGATATCATATTATACTCTATATACTCCTATCATTTTATTTTTAAATCTACAATTAACTTTGTACAGAGAATTCCTCGCACGTTATAACATAAAGTACAAGGAGTGAAGTGCAAATTTCAAACAAAATCACCACCTCGATCCATAAAAGTCCACAACGGTCGAAACCCCCTTTTCTTCTCTCTCAAGTCTGGACAATCTCCTCAAACCCCTCATCTCCATGTTCTTGTCAGAATTTGAATTGAACCTAGAAGAGCTTTCCGAACACCGTCGTGTGGCTCTCTTTCTCTCCTCAACGCAATTACATTGGGTCTCTCTCTCTCTGACCTTCTATGCACAGACAAACCCTAGGGTTTCTATTTCTCTCTTCTCCCACCCTCCCCATTCGAACAATCACTATGGATATACTACAGTCCTACGCAGAACACGACATACGACGACGACCACAGCCTCCAAATCGCCGCACCCAAAATCGACGACACCATGCTTGCCTTCACAACCGCTGCTGACGCTGCCAACTGAGCCCTAACTAAGCCCCTCGACCCCACCCAACACCTTGTCACCTTCAACCCCACCTACGACCAGCTCTGGGCCCCAATCTACGGCCAGCTCCGTGATGCAAAGATACCCAGTCGTCACTTGGCAGTCGCAGTCATGGAACCCAGTCACGATTTCTTGCCTCTCGCATTGGTAAAGTTACTCCTCTACTCGTATTCGTTTGTAGTTCTTCCCTCTGCCATATTCTTCTCTTTTTGTTTAGGAATTGGGATTTGGGAGTTAGGAACACGTATTTTTATTTACTTGATGTCTCTATTTTTGGTGCAGAATTGGGATTTGTTGGTAATGTGGTCGGCAGATTGCTGTGTGGCCTTCTCATTTCCCTGGTTCGGTGAGTTGAAGACGAGAGCCTCACTGGAGCTATTTTTATGGTCAGGGATTTTTATTTTGGCTTCACGTTGTTGCAAGGAAAATACTTATTTCGGCTTTAGTGTTTGGTTCTAATTTGAAACTAAGAAACTAAGAACTAAGAAGTTGTGTCAAAATTGAAGTTTTTATCACCCTTTAGTGTTTGGTTGTGTAAAATAGTTATTTCGGCTTTAGTGTTTGGTTCCATCATCTTCATTGAAGACCATGGGTATCCTTTTCTTTCAAGTTGTCATGAACCAAGCAAAACTATTGAATTGCTGGCCGAAGGGTTGCCTGGGTAAGCAAATGCAAATGGAATATGTTTTACTTTTTTCTATATAACAATGTAGCTCAGCCTTTTTCAAATTCCCAGATTTTCAGCCATTAGATCATCATATTTTTGATGGACTGAGAGCAACTCCAATGGTAGCCAAAGCATCAACTATCCCTTTCTCACTCCTACTTTCCTTTTGCCACTTGCCTTGCTCTTCTCCCAACGTCTTCCTCCAGATCTCCTTTCAAATTTCAAACCCTCTTTACATATCTCTCTCTCGAACAATTTCAGCAATTTCAAGAAGTATGCAACGGATATTTAATCCTAGTTGCAAAAGTTTCAACCAAACATGGGATATGTGATGCCCTTGGATTTGGAGTCTAATATGATGCTTTAATCTGGCCATCAAACAGGGCCTTAAGGTTGTTATCGTTGGCATGCCTTGAATCTGTTTTCTGTTTCTTCAGTGCATGATGGAGGGCCTTGCAGTAGCTTTCCAAGGCCAGCCTCCCACTTCAGCCAATCCAATCCAGAAAAACGAAGTATATGCACAGGTAGCTATTTACATGATTCTGTTTGTTAATTTTGGTATTGAATTTGAGAATGGTTTCTTCTACAACTCTCCTGTATCTTTTTAGTGTTTTGGGGCCATGACATTCAAGTGATGGCTCCCTTAGGGACACTTAACTACCACAGTGGTTAGAGCGTCCAACAGCGGAACAACAGGGCTGGCAGCCCCACCCAACTTTGAAATGGTCAGTTCATAATATATACAAGGTTTTGTATTGTCGACATAATTACCATATCACTCCCTCCATGCCAAAATTTTAGTCAATCTTTCCTTTTTCCGATGTCCCACCCAATCTTGACTATTTTTGACTAGTCAAGGGGAAAAAATTGAACCATTTCCTTTTTTGCCCTCTCTCCCATATTGAAATGCAAACAATGAAAGTGGAGGGAAAAAAGTCCATTGGAGTCCAAAAGGTAATCATTGAGTTTAAAAATGAGGACAATTTTGGAAATTTATATGTTCTTAAAGAGAAGTGATGATATAGAATTCCAAAGAGAAAAATTTGGGATGGAGGGAGTAGCCCTTATAATCTAAATAGATAATGGTTTGCCTGATCTAGTAAAAGCTATAAATTATTTTACATTGTCTTTCAAACTTCTCTGATTCTATCATGGACAAAAATTGAGTAAATAGGTGTTTTAGTGGACTAAAGAACAAGGCAATATATTTCATAAAATGGTTGCTGCATTTAGTCCAAGTAATTTCAGTTCCGTTGAAAACATATCTTTTAGGTCGGCCCCCTTCGGCCCAAAATCTTGGGCTCTGCCCCTGATTCCATCTTTATGTGCTGACTTAAATTCAAACAAGATGTGTGGTATCTGTCATATTCTCCTTCATTACATTAAAGTTCTTGTTTGGCATTATGTCTTAGGTCAAAGTTGATGGACGAGTATGATGGTGGTACAATGTTCACAAATGCTGGGGGAACCATCTGATTTTAAGGGACGTGAGATTAGAGTTTAGTTAAATTCTTTATTGGTAGAGTTTTACTCAGAATTGCTCCATTCTATTATTTAATGTCCCGAGAGCAATTCTTTGGTGTTAATGTATTATGTCAGAAGTTTTTTCTTGCTCTCCACTGTGAACTCCTCGTACCTCTCATGTTTTTCCTTTAATTCACCGTCACGTGTTTTTCCATATTATACACGTCCTAGCCTGTCTCTTAATTCATTTATGAACTTGTATTTTCGGTTTAGTTGTGGATTAACAAATTTTCTCGGAAAGAAATAGGGGTATTTCAAATGGCAGTGTACCTAAATAAACATCAGTCACTTCTACTGCCCGTACTCTCACTATATCAATATCGATTCGAGAAGTTCGTTATTAGGGTGGGTTCTGTTAAAAGAGAAAAGTTGAAACCTGAATGGGTTTCTAGAAGGGTTTTGGTTTACGTGACTGCTCTGCTCCGCCCTTATGTGCATACAGGGACATGACTAAAACGACATTCTATTCTGTAGATTACCTCAAAGCTATTAGGTATGGCCATTTCACATTCTTATTTGCTTTCAATTCCACATCCATTTACTTCTAGGTCTATTATGAAGCTTTTATGCCCAATGGAATATCAAACAGAAGATACTTTCTGGTGTCTATGTACAGAAGATGCTACATCATTTCCCTCCATAATCCATATGTGATAAAAATAAGCTCTTTTGGGCTAAAAGATGTTAGAGAACTCAAGTATGTGGAGCACGTTGATACCATCATCCAGTGGTGCTATGCTGGATCTATTGCTTTTCAACATTCAAATTTGCTTCATTCTGTGATGACTATATTGTCATGGAAGATCTTAATTCTATAAGTTGTTTGCTTCTTATAAACTTGTACTCTTTAACTTTAAGTTGTCAGGGAAGGAAGGCTTCTTGCTAGGGCAGAGGTGATTACACTGCTGCTGCTGATATTTATGAGAAAGTATTAGAACTGTGGTAAGCTTGCAGAAGTTGCTTTGTGATTAGTATAGCTGACATTATCTATATTCTTACTTGGTTGTTTGCTTGGTTTTACTTTTACTGCATCTTCCTTTTTTAGTTCTCTAGCTTTGAGTCTTTTGATTGAGCGGGTTAATAAGTTGCAGAACATTCTGCTTCTCTTCTATTGATTGGTCTAGCAGTTGGGTAATAATTTAAGAGAGATGTATTTCAACAAATGGATTCTCATTAAAAGGGGGATAGTTGCCAATTATTGTTCGGTATATCGCGTATGGGTTACAGGTTGGATGATCAATAACGGGCTTTTAGTCTGACGCCCTGAAAAAGAATAAACAAATTGTTGATGTGTCATAAAATTGCCCAGAGACCAAAGAGCCGCTAAATAAAGCCCAAAAAGCTCTTGGTAAACCAATTATAATTAGTCCAAGCATATGCCTTGAAGAAATGTATATAGCCATGTGGCTCAGCATCTCACACATGAGTTGAGATTCCCGCATTTGCTGCATTGACATTTTCATGTTCTGCGTGACATACTACTATAATTGTATGGGTTCTCTATGGGATCCTTAGACAGTTCTATGAGTTGTGATCCTTGCAGCATATTGTCCACATTCTTTTATCAATGATTTGGGTTTCTTGCATTGCATTTATCTGGACTCTTGATTGCATTGTTACGCTGCTCTTTCTGATACAATTAATGGTACATTGGTACTTCTGCATATTTTTTGTCAACCATTAATTTGGTTTCTTTCATCTGGCAGCACTGATGATTGGGAGTGTTTCCTGCATTACTTAGACTGTTTGCTGGAGGATGACAGTAGCTGGTGTAATAGTGATCCTATTCATCGATATAATCCATTGGACTGCAAGCTTTCCCACTTGGCAGATGAAGTGGTGCACATTTTAGCTTTTGCATTATGACTCTTGTAGTTTGATACAGTTTTTCCCTACAAACTTTTCTGGATTTCATTTGTGTGACTTGGATGTGCAGTTTGATGTCCGTATGTCAAATGCAATCAGCTCTTATACAAAAGTTGCAGGCTTCTGCTAGTAATGATGTCATAAGATGTCCGTACTTGGCAAATCTTGAGATTGAGAGGAGGAAGTTCTTGTTCGGAAAGGGAAATGATGAAAAATTAGTAGAGGCATTGATGCAATATTATTGCAGGTATATTGCAACTTTAAATCCTTTCAGGAAAATAATTTCTTTTGCTGCTTATAAAAAACAGTTCCTCATATATATTTCTATTTCACTCTGCTAATATGTATTGATGACCATGTACATATGGTCTTGGACCTCTTGGTCTGGCAGTAACTTGGAGCCACTATGTGTTGGCTGAGAAAAGAAGTTTCCCATTGATATTTACTAAAGTCGATCTCTGTTTAATTGGTGCATATAAATCAGCTGTTAAATTTTTCTGACGCTTAGCTAAAGGAGATTGATTTTAGCACTCCAAATTTGTTCAATGGCACTCCAACTTTTGTCTTCATTGTGTAAAGTTACAAAAATATCCTTCTTTCTTTAATCTTTCAAAGGCTAAATACCTTAACTACCCTCATAATAAATTAATGAAGAAAGCCATTCCTTCTCCTTCTTTAATCTTTCTTGTACATGTCTGACTTTCATTGGCCTGGCCCTTCCTCGTGAATCCGTGATACCAAAATTCCACTAAAAAAAACTGCATAATTCCAGTTCAAAAAAGAAAAAGAAAAAGAAAAATCATACCCAGAATTTAAACAACCTTCAAATCCGGCAAATCTTAAAACAACCTTGGCCAAATTAGATGCTTGAATTTTTCTGAAATCCAAGACCATTCCCAGATTAAGTCCAAAACACACAAGGAGTTCACAAAATGTTACTCCAAAAACCCATACAACAAATATTCATCATCTGTCCCAGTAGAGATCTCCAATCATTCGATCTTCATAAAGTCCAACAAAAAAGCTACAGATGACATTACAGTGAGATTTACGATGTCATTTAGCTCTGAAAAATCTTCATCTGTAAATCCCATAGTTGCTTGAAACGACCAAACCCCGCCCTGCCGGAGTGGACAGGAGTGTGTTAGAGACGAAGAGAGGTGTGGGCATATGGGGGCCAAGGCCCCCACGCAGGTTCAGGTTTATTTTTTTTAAAATATTAATATTTTTTGTTTTTTTGTTTTGTTTGGTGAGAACATCTAGATATTGTTTTTGCTTCTTTTTTTTTTTTTTTTTATGATCCGTAGGTATTGTATTTTGTATTGGATATTATTTAGACATAGAAATGTGTTCGTTTTTTGTCCCAAAACCCAATTAATCTCTCTATGCACGGTCTCCCATAAGTTTTTTTTTTTAATTATTGATCTCATTTCTTTTTCTATCTCTCTCTACTTACTACCCAAAAAACCTCCCTCAAAATCTAAACCAAACAAACTATTAGATTCCCGAACCTTCAAATTTCAAAATCTTGTTCATAGGTCGGCCCCCGTGTTTACAAAATCCTGGTTCCGTCCCTGGTTAGTGTGTAGACGAAGAAGGAGGGTATCAGTGAAAAGGGTTTTCACTTTTCTCCTGAAAAGTCACGCACAAGAAGATAATGTTCTGGGACTGGGAGTAAATAAATCAAAAAGGGTAATTTGGACATTATGAAAAGAACCCAGAAGAAAGTACAAGGCTAGTTTAGAAATTTTATCTAATAATGCCAAAAAAGGAGCGCCATTGTTGAAAACAGGAGCGCGGAAATCAGTGGCCTTAGCTAAATTGTCCGTATTCTGTCAGTTGGCCTTCTTTGAAGGAGTCCGATTTTGTTCACCCTTGGCAAGGGTGAACATTACCCTCATTTTTATTTGTTACTTCTAACTTGTAGGTCCCACCATATTTGACCATAGTTATCATTAAATGGCAAACAATTATGGCAATGAGACAAAATCTACTGGGCTTAGTATTTCTTAGTAACTCAATCTACCAGCCGATTCATTCTCACTACTGGCATTCGCGGGATCTGGGAAAAGGCTCATCTTTTGGTGTAGGTCGCTGTTCGTGCCCTTGCTTGTCTAGTAAGTCGCTCTTGGTCCTCTTTTATTTGAAAATTATTCCTTGCACAAGTGAAAAAGCATGACTTCACTCTTAGGAAAAACCGAACTGATTTTACTTGCCGCTTTTGCTCCCATGAATTTTCTTTTTATTTTGATATGCTTGCTCCGACGAATTCACATATTGGAGCATTGGTAGTTCAGGGAAAAAGGTAGGAGTGTTTGTTCCACTTTAAGATTAGGTGAATGAAAAATTCCCATGAAATTTTGATACCATGGCACTCTGATTAATTTACTATTAACACTATACAATACTCAAAAGCTCGTTCAAACAATTCCCCTAAAAGTTCAACTTGGCATAATACAAGAAAGACTAATTGGATTGCATCAAATGCTTATCATAAACATATACACTTGTCAACTTCCACAAAAAGCAAATAGGAATTTTCAAATTAGAAACTAAAAGTTTGTGCAAAAAAGACCCGAAAAGAAAAAAGACCCAAGTAATATCTATGGGAAAAAAAAGTAATATCAAAACCAAAAGACCCAAGTAATGCATTGTGTTCCACAAATAAAAGGCACCCAAAAA
This sequence comes from Rhododendron simsii, assembly GCA_014282245.1. Taxonomy (NCBI): domain Eukaryota; kingdom Viridiplantae; phylum Streptophyta; class Magnoliopsida; order Ericales; family Ericaceae; genus Rhododendron; species Rhododendron simsii. Next base: position 21,925,549 of record CM024954.1, read on the forward strand.
GATGTGTATGCATTTAATTACTTAATTGATACTTATCTTCAATTAGTTTTCGCATATTTGGTGGCTTTAAATGCTAACTATGGTTAAATCTGGTAGGACCTACAAGGTAGAAGGAACCAATAAAAATGAGGGTAATGTGAGGGTGAACAAAATCATACTCTCTTTACAGTCATCTGTTCTTCCACTGACCAATAATTATCAACCCAACTACGGCCACCGACGGATGGTGCGCACCTTGGCATGCGGGGCCCATTGGGTCTTGCACGGATGATCTGAGACGTTCAAGAATAATAAAAAAAACGAGTGGGTGTGTGAAAAATCAACTTAATTGGTTATGTGTAGGTGTTCGATGCAATCTTGCAATTTCTCATTCAGATTATAGGATCTTGGTGAAAAATTGGAACATTGGATTGAGCACCCACACATCCAATTCCAATTAAGCTGATTTTCCTCAAGCCCACTTGTTTTTTTTTTTAAATTATTGAACGGCTCGGATCATTTGTGCGGGGCCCGGAGTGGGCCCCGCATGCTGGTTTGTGCACCGTCGGTGCCCCTTGACATTTTCAAATAATTATTTGATTTTGTAACCTAGTTATTTTTGTCAAACAATTCTAGTCTATTGATTATTCAAGATAGGTACGTGGAGCATGTGCTGGGATTTTCTATTTTGCTTTGTATGGTATAAGTTTATAACGCTTAATGTGCGAATTGCTGCAGCAGGCTTTGACTTTTTAGTAATTTTGTTTTCTTTGTACACGTTCGGTTACTTGGCCGTTTGCGCACGGTCGGTGCCCTTGGCATTTTCAAATAATTATTTGATTTTGTAACCTAGTTATTTTTGTCAAACAATTCTAGTCTATTGATTATTCAAGATAGGTACGTGGAGCATGTGCTGGGATTTTCTATTTTGCTTTGTATAGTACAAGTTTATAATGCTTAATGTGCAAATTGCTGCAGCAGGCCTCGACTTTTTAGTAATTTTGTTTTCTTTGTACACGTTCGGTTACTTGGCCTGCGTCGCTTCAGATATTGAGGTGTTTCTTGAAGTTCTACCTAGTGATAAAGAGACTCCTTTTGAAGAAGTTATTGGAAACCTTTGAACCCCGCCGACCCTAAGTGATTTGGATATAAGGTTCGGTTTGGTTTGGTTTATTGAAAACCTTTGAACCCCTGCAACAATGCTGACAAAAGCGCTTGGGCTGTCGCTAACCCTTTTGAAAATTCAAGAGTCTGTTGGCAACTTCTTCACTCTCTCAGCAAGTGGTATGCCTTTTAGTTAATTGTGTGTACAATTTATGATATTCTTCACATCAATAATGGATTATGCATCTACTTCTTGTCCTATGGTCAAGTCATCATGCCCTTGATTTAGTGCTAATCCAATTAATCCTTAAGCCCAGCTGCAAGATTTAAGCAGGTTTGTTGCAACTTATTTTCTGCCCCTCATTAACTTCTTGTCCTATTGCTTGGCCTTTGTGTGGTTTTGAGTCTCTGAGAATTCCAGATTTATCATTGTTCATCACTCCACGAACGAACGGAAGGAGAACACAATTCTTGTATGGTCTGATTTTTTTTGAACAGCATTATATGTTCTGAATTTTCCCGAGGTTTTTCTCGATATGGTTTCTATTTTTATAATAACTAAATTTATCTAAAACTAAAGAGACAGGTCTACAGGATGTTTATCTTTTTCATTCCTTCGCGGCAAAAAAGGTGAAAACAGTGTAAGGGAAGTAAGTGCCCATAAACTATAAAGAGACTTAATGTACCAGAGGCTCTGGGCCCAATGGAAATTAACGCATGCTTAATGTAGACTTGTATGGTCTGATTTTTTTTGAACAGCATTATATGTTCTGAATTTTCCCGAGGTTTTTCTCGATATGGTTTCTATTTTTATAATAACTAAATTTATCTAAAACTAAAGAGACAGGTCTACAGGATGTTTATCTTTTTCATTCCTTCGCGGCAAAAAAGGTGAAAACAGTGTAAGGGAAGTAAGTGCCCATAAACTATAAAGAGACTTAATGTACCAGAGGCTCTGGGCCCAATGGAAATTAACGCATGCTTAATTTGGTGACTGGAAATTTCTTTACCCCTTTCATCATCCAGCCAAGAAAGGAGAAATTATCACTTAATGAATTTTATTGGATTTGCCTTATTTTCTTCTTTGTTTTTGTCTCCCCTTCTATTCTGTCTACTATTTTCTGCGTGTCTATTCCCTAATTTTGAATATAACTTCTCAAAAGAGGATTCTGAACTAATTCAATCTACCTCCTGTCGAAGTACTTCAGTTGTTACTATACAGCGAATGGGATAAATCCTTTCCAAAATCACACCCCTTCTTGCCTTCACATTGTTTTGCTTTTACATCCATCCTCAGAATTTCAGTGGATATTCCCAGTAGATCTGAAGTTCCAGATCACCTATTCCATGAAGTTGTGTTATGGAGTCTACTTCTTACCAGTTGTTCTGCTGCTTTATTTGGTTGTTATCATCTTCGAATTCAGCTTCACTGTTGGTACAAAGGGGACAATTTGCAATATCAAGGTTTTTTGCCCTTGTGTGCTTTACCCGTAGAATATTGACTCCAGATCTTCTTCAGAACTTGGGCTGTAGCTGTACGAATGGCGGAAATGTACTGTAAGAACCTTCCACTTTCAAATGACTTGGATGTGCAAGAGAGTATGCATGGTGAAGATCTTCTGTCTATGGTGGCTAACATTTTGGTTCAGGTATGCATCTTATGTCTGCCAATATTTGGAACTTATTTTGTTGCAATTTCCTGTTATCTTTTCTTTGTTACATGGGATTGCTAAAGTCCTGTAGTCAGGTTGCTTAGAGTATTCCTTTACATCTAGTGTAATAATGTTCTCAGACTTCAGGCTAATATTGACATCTTTAAATCTGTTTTTTGGCCTTAGTTGTTCTGGTGTACTAAGGACCTTTGCTATTTGGTGGAGTCAGTTATGGTTCTGGAGTTTGGGTTAACTATACGGAGGTCAGAAGTTATTTTCTTATTTCCTGGCTTTGCTGTCATTTTAACCATTAAAATCGGAGTATTGGGATGTGTTTTTTTATTTAATTTTGTAATCATGATCTAGATTCCATTGAAAACTCTGAGTTTTCAAGACCCATTAACTTATATGTTAGCGATAGTTCTGGTAAAGATGAGTCCATTGGCAAATAGATAATGGTATAATGATTTAGGAGATTGCACACATTGTATGTATACTATAACTCATATACGAGCTTAGATACCACCGTAACTACTGTGTTTGTTTCATGATCATGGAGAAAATATCCATTATCCTATCTATTTGCATGACGTTATGTGGGCTCCTTGGAAGCAATCTGTTGATAGGCGAATGATGCATTAGAACTTATCATCACTTGGTTGGAGAGGACATATCTGCACCAGGACATATTATGAGACTTTAAGTGACCAGAGCTTGAGCAGTTTGTCTATAGTGCGGTTCATTTGCAGCCCCAATCTTGTGTAGTCGTCTAGGGAAGACTGGTTGATACGATGCCTGGTTGAGGAGTGTCTAGTAGGCTGATGTCGACTGTGGAAGTGTCCTATTTTGCCAGATTAGCTGTTTGTGGGATATTATGTTGTGTGCACTGCAGACTAGCAGCACTATCATGTATTTTGAAGTGCATCAGTGTGAGTTGCTTTTCTTAAAGGTGTTCTGGTTTCTTCAGTATCCAGGAAATTTTCGCAATAATCTTACTGAAATATCTAGACTCAGAGTTTAAGTTTTTGGTGCTTGTGCTAAGGCTTGCAATAAGCCTTAGCACAAGTGCTAAGCGATAAAAATATCTTTTGCTTCTTCTTGTGCATTTTCTTTGATATATACTAGTTCTCTACATCTGCTTGATTTGCATGATTAGGAGCTTCTGAACATTGCATTATGACTGACATAAGCACTTCAAAGCATACTCCCATCATGATTGTCTATACTCAGTGTTCCTATTATTACCTGTTGAGATCTTCATTGTCCACTACATTTTTTTTTGAGAGGAAATAAATGATGCTTAAATTTGTTTACCAATGTACCATTTTCGTGGCTTGCCACGATAGCCTGTTCAAGAGATTATCTTGATGAATTTATCTCCAAATTGCATATCATATCAGCAATTTGTATTGTGGCGAATAAAACAGGGTTGATGTTGGACCCATAGATGGACGTTTCTCTTCTGTTTGTGCTATAGTATATGAATACTAGATGATTTATAAGCCAGGAATTATACCTTCACTAATTAAATCATTTATAATGTTGCAAATTTGTTTGTGGAATAACTTGTATAATGATCATTTTTGCAGATATGTATGGCAGTACAAGATTTTATTGTTGCCACTTGTATTCTCATTGGGGCGCCCTTTCATTAGCGCCCTTTCATTAGCATATCAATGGTAAACTTGGTTTTATTACTTTACAACCTTCATTTTGAGTTGATGAGATTTTTCTTTCACTGCATGTACGTCTATTCCTTTTATCTGCCATTGCTAGTTACATACAAATGCTAGTGCCTTGACTGTTGGATTTATTAGCATCTACTTGTTTAGGTATGATAATGACTTTTTGTCCCCTGTATAGGTACAAGTCTTTGGGTGTGAGGAATATCTTGCTAGAAACTGTTGCCCATCACATATTACCCCAGAAGTTGATATCTCCCCTTAGGGTAGATGTGGGTGAACTATTGGGGGATTATCTGAAATTTCATTTGTTGTTTGTGATTTTGCAGTTGTAATTTCCCTCGTTCGGTGAGTTGAAGACGAGAGTCTCACTGGAGCTATTTTTCTGGTCAGTCAATTGGATTTTTATTTTGGCTTCAGGAGGTTGCAAGGAAAATAGTTATTTTGGCTTTAGCGTTTGGTTCTAATTTCAAACTAAGAAACTAAGAACTAAAAAGTTGTGTAAAAATTGAAGTTTTTATCACACTTTAGTGTTTGGTTGTGTAAAATAGTTATTTCGGCTTTAGTGTTTGGTTCCATCATCCTCGTTGAAGACCCTGGGTATCCTTTTCTTTCAGGTTGTCATGAACCAAGCAAAACTATAGGATTGCTGGCCGAAGGGTTGCCTGGGTAAGCAAATGCAAATGGAATATGTTTTACTTTTTCCTTTCCCCTCTATAATAAGAACCACTTTGGTTCACTTTTTCGCTTGCCAACATTTGGCTTTTTTTTCCCCCTCTATAATAAGAACCACTTTGGTTCACTTTTTTGCTTGCCAACATTTGGCTTTTTTCCCCAAATTCACCCCTTAATTGGGGGCATGCAGTGTTGTCCAGTTGGGCAGAATTGTAATTTCGCAATGAGGGGCAGTTTCGTATATTTTAATTCCACGTGTGGACAACAACGGCCACGTTGCGTGAAAACATCAAGCTGTCCACTTCTCTCTCTTTCACAACACACCCACACACACAGAGAGAGAGAGAGAGAGAGAGAGAGAGAGATGCCAGGCCTTGGTCAGATTCGACGAGGTGATCCGGCTGGGCTTCGAACTAGATGCATACGTACGTATGAAGGATCCTTCAACATCTGTACAATTTCTTCACGAACTTCTCCCTCAGGTCAATCTCTCTCTCTCTCTCTCTCTCTCTCACGCTTCTGTGTAGGACTGTAGCAAGGTCCTCCTTTCTGAGTTGTAGTTCAAAGTTGGTGTGTCGCGGCCACCCATCCATCGTCCTCTGGTTAACTTGTACAAGTTTTCAGCCTAGAGTTTCCTAATTCCTTGAGCTCGATTCGGTCGGGATTTCGGAGCACCCAGGTATCTCTTTCTGTGTGGTAATCTTATCTCCGGTGTGTTGATTCAAGCATTTGTGTGTGTCCATTTTCGACTGCTGTTCATGCGGAAAAATTTATTGCACTGGCTTTGTGTTGAGTTGGATGAGGAGAAAAAAAGGGGGTTTGTTTTGGAGTATCTTTTTGCGTGTTGCCTTTTTCCATTTCTTTTTTTGTTGGGATTTACTTTCTGGGTTTCAGCTTCTTCTATGTGCTTGGTTTTTGGACTCGTGTTGTTAATCTTGGCTTACTAGGTTTGGTTTGGGTTGCATGCGCTGTTTTAAGCACTTATGTGGGTTTGATTCTCTGTTGCATGTGTTGTTTTAAGAGGCTTATGAGAAATTGAACTCAAAAGAATGAGGCTTCTAAGCGAAGAGAGAAGGGATTTTTCCAAGGGTGGATACCCTCTCTGCAGAACAATGAGCAGATCATCTAAGCCAATGATTTCAGCTCAATCAATAGCCCTATGTGTGTGTATGTGTGTCCACACCCTCGACGTATAAAAGAAGATGTCCACTACTTTTTTGGCTTTGACAATGTTTTCTGGCCCATTAAAATGATTCCTACAAAGCACCGTTACTTGGCATTCAAGTGTAGTAGGTCCCCATTGTTATGGAAAGCAATCAGTTGTGTTCTGACCTTCAATTGAAGCTTTTGGGATTTGTTTGCTGAAAGATTAAGCAAAAATAGCTTCATCTCAGCTAACCCATGATTTGCAATGCGGTTTACTTTCATTGGTTGGTTTAGTGATCTGTAATCAACCTTTTGTTTCAGTTAAGCACAACCCACCTGGGTTAGGGTCTTAATTGTTTTGCACGGTTGGAAAGAAGGACAGTGGCGAGCGATCATGCTTGATTGGTTCAGCTATGGATATTTCGGTTTTGGATTAATGGAGGTAGGTTTGTGCAAAAGGAGGACATAGGTGGGGTGAGAAATGAGGGCAATTGGTGGGGAGGAGTTGACTAAGTGGGAGAAGATGCAAGGGGAGGTCAGAAGTGGTGATGGTGTGGAGAAGATTCTTGTGTTGGTTAGATTGAAGCCTTTGAGTGAGGAGGAGGTTGCTAAGAATGAGGTCGTGGATTGGGAATGCATCAATGAGAATACCATTTGTTCCGGAACAGCCTGCAAGAGTGGTCCCTGTTTCGGACTGCTTTTATATTTGGTAAGAAAATTTCCTAAATTTCTTCCAATTTGCTAGGGTTCACATGTTTATTTGCATTTTAAATGTGAGATAAACCGGTGATGAAATGATCTAGGTTATTGATCTAGAGCACATCAAACTAGGTATTGAGAGCAACCACGATAGGCTTTTTTGAACATTGGATGATTTGGATCATGTCCATGTGAAGGATTTGGATTTCACTGCAAAAATAATAGTATTGTTTTCACATGCTCTATGCAATTTGTTGGTTGATTGGTTCACTTCACTCACCTGTATTCCTCTGTCAGGACACTAACGCCAAATGTTTCAAAACTCTACTCATGATTAAGCATTCATGAACTACTATGTACCCAAGTTTTCAAACAGACTGAAGGATAAAAATGAATAAAGGTAATCTGTCATGGCTCGATCAGAGGTTCTTAATTCACTAACAATTTGTAGAAAGAAGGCCCTTTCGGGCAGTTTTTGATGATAAAAAAAAGTGTTGTAGAAGTAGATGTTTCATAAGTGCACAGAATTTTATTTTTCGTTGGTCGTATTGTTTTCTTATTCCAATCTTCCTTGTTCTTGTTTCTGTTTCATATTGGTAGATAGATAGAGTATTTGGTGGTGACAGCCAGGCCATGCACGTTATGAGGAAGGAGTGCGCAAAGGAAATTGCTCTTTCAGTGGTCAGTGGCATTAACTGTGAGTATAATCTTCATGCTGTTGCTTTCTGGTAAATATAACCTCATTTACAAATTGAATGAGATGAGAAAGGTTCACTTCCACATTTTCTCCATTCAGTAAGTATTTTTGCTTATGGGCAAACAAGCAGTGGAAAGACGTACACCATGGTTGGTATAACCGAATACACAGTAGCAAACATTTATGACTATATACACAGGCTAACTATGAAATGCTAATTTGGTGTTGCTTTTTTATTTCATTTTCATAATCAATTATCATTTTGTTTTCAGGTTTGAAACCTTTTTCTTCCCCTTTTCCCTCGATGTTACCCAGCATGAAGAAAGAGCATTTTGTTTTGAAGTTTTGTGCAATGGAGATCTACAATGAAGCTATAAGAGATCTCCTTAGCGCGGATAGTACTCCACTCAGGGTTCTAGACGATCCAGAGGTTTCTTTTGTGCGGGTGACTTTTTATGTTGACTAACTTAAGTGGAAATGATTAAAACCGGATTGCACTTGTATATTATTAGATGGTTAGCTGCTTGCTTTTGCCAATTCCTGCGAGTTGATCGTTAATTTGTTTTGTGAGCCTATTCTGTCCAAGCTTCGGGATTTGGATTACATTTACTTTTTTTGACTTTTTATGTTGAGAAACTTAAGGGAAATTTGAGTAAAACCAGCTTGCGTTTTCCTTTTCTTTAGTCTTCCCCTTTCTCGCGGTTATTAATTGATGACGCTTGCTATAACATAATAGATAATATGTTGAAAACATGGCTTTCATTCAGTTGGTTTCTCAACCTTTGTCCAAGGATGTAGAAATTTAATAAAATTAGGATCAACAGAAGATGATTTTCGTACGGGTTAAGCTCCCGATGAAATCAGCATATGCCTAGAAACCATGTATGTGCTAAGCTTCCTTTAAATTTCATAACGACAAAACCTAAATTGCTTGACATTGTGACCAAAGCCTTATGCGTAGGAATTTACTTGCTGCTGTGGTTTCCAGTTTGAAACCTACCTAGCTATTAGCAACTTCTTTGAGGCTAATTCATATAGACGTTTGCTAGAGTAAACAATCGAAGTGGCATCTAAAAATCAATGGAAAATAGTGCAACATCACATGCCAGATAGAAAATGAATTTCCTCTTCCAAAATCATTTTTCCATCTGCTTTCCAATGGACCTAGAACAATTTACCATTCCAAGTGATAACACCTTGCATTTTTTCTTTTGTCAAGTTGATAAATCAAACTCTCCTGATTTAATTTCTGCTAATAAGTCACTTCTTCATCCTATTGCTCTATTTCCAGCACATTTTTTTAAGTTTCAAATACATTTGCTTTTATTATGCAATAAATCTAGCTTCCCTTAACTTTGCTATGCTACACCGCCAGTTTTCCTTGCCTGTCAGAAAATGGTTGTGCGCGTTCCGTTTGTGCGTTGGGCTAGAGTCAAAAATCCCTCACTGACTTCTTCAAGAGCTGCAATCTTCTACTTGAAAACAGCTGAAGGTGAGAAAGTTAGTTGTGTCCCGGCAGTTCGAGGTGAAAAGAATCGCATTACGTACAAAGCATTCGGCTCCTTCCTTGACGATTACCGTGAACTTTTGCCTTCGGGTGGTGCTAGCGAATGGAAATTCGGCTGTATGCTAGCTCAGTGGATGGATGGTATTATATACCATTCATTTCTATGCTACAGTGAAGAAGGTATACAAAACGCTTTGTTGTATTCCGTCTCATTAACAGCCATGTCTAATGTGTTTTCCCTTTTGCTCATCTATCTGCTTCTGTTCATCACCACCTATTATTGTTACTTTCCTAATATTATAGTACATTCATGTAGGCGTAAGTAATGCATGGCACCTGAACTACTTTGGCCCAGCTGATTCTGCACAGGTTTGTGATTTACTTCCTTGAAGTTTTTATGTTCCCCCTTATAGAGTATGCACAGCATATCACATAATATAAGATCGTTGTTCCACTCCTCTTTTCAGGCATCACCAAATGGTCTTTGCAACTACTTCCCTGGTGGTGGTGTAAGCATATGGATTCTGATTAGGCATGGTTTCAGAGCTTGGCCAATTGAAGTTGTTAATTTCCAATTTGGTGAAAGCTGGGATACTTTCTCTGAAACCCATAACCTAAAGTCGGATTTTAAATCACCATGTGATGTCAACGAAAGTGGGTTTTCCATACTGCAATCTTTGAAGAAAGTGGTCAAGAACTTGTTTACCGGTGGGCTGGTCCAAATCTGCAGTGGCGGGAATTTCATGATCCACCAGGTCATTATGCTTCCATTCGTTGGGATAAAACATTCTGTCATCAATAAAATACAATAGTTCTGCTTATTTTAATTCTGTGAAATCTGATAGTTCTACTTGCTTTAATTGTTTAACCTCATTGATTATCGTCATTATCTTTTCGTTCCTTTTTGTCGCTTAACTGTAGTTAACTTGCGTACTGCTTGCTTGCCTTTTACCATTGCAAAAGAGCAAACTATGCTGAAATTTGGGTATTGGTATCTTCCAGGGCAGAAATTTCGCGTGGTTTTTAAACAATCTCATCTTTACTTAGTTTTGCCCGGTGTGTTTATCAGATTGTGCAAATATGGAAGGTCCTTTAGCTCTCCTTTTGTTTGTGTATATAAAGTTCTAGCCCGTTAGAATTAGTCAATTAGAACTTCTGTCATCTACTAGGCTTCCTAATCTTATGCACACTTCTGCGGTCCTTTTATTTGCAACTGCTACGTTGTTAGTTGTCTAAACCTATTTTGCTTTGTCTACTCACTTTTATGTTGAATGCAATCTGTCAGGGCAACTTTCCTTGTGCAATATCCTAGCACGTACATCCCTCGTTCTGTGAACCTATTTTGCAATTTTAACGCCATGCATTTGACAGGCCATTTTCCTAGCATTGTGAACTCACATTTGTGGTTAGAGCTCTTTGCATTAATTGTGCACATTCATGGCAATAGCTACAGTCTGTGTGTCCATCCATCATATATTTTATGGTTCTGCTCTTGCATTAATTTTATGGCTCCGCTAATATAATGCATGCTTATGATTTTCCTTCATGAACCACTTCATGTTCATAGCTACATCAGAGACCATATCAACTGAAGCATGGTTTTCCTTCACAGTTCACACTCATGAACCTATTCTTATTCAGGATTTCCCTTCACGAACCACTCGATATTATAGTTTTGCATGCCCTTTTCCCCTCCTTTTACAAATTTATTTGTAATTAAACTTCAAAAATCCAGTTCTTACTAATCTTGCCTATATCATAACACTCAACATTCACCCATCCCATACATATGATTGATGCAAACACTTGGTCAAACTAATGCATATAACTTCTGCTATGATCAACTACATCCATAATATTAGGAACCACCAGAAAAAGATCACCACAATGGAGATCACCACAACGGGCATGACGGACGTGCTTTGCACGTCGCCGTGCATCTAGTTCTATATAACAATGCAGCTCATCCTTTTCAAATCCCTACATTTTCAGCCATTCGATCTTCATATTTTTGATGGACTGAGAGCAACTCCAATGGTAGCCACTGCATCAACTCTCCCTTTCTCACTCCTACTTTCCTTTTGCCATCTTGCTTCTCTCTTCTCCCAACCTTGTCCTCCAGATCTCCTTTCAAATTTAAAACCCTCTTTACATCTCTCTCTCTCTCTCTCTCTCACAATTTCAGCAATTCCAAGAAGTACGCCACGGATATTTAATCCCAGTTGCAAAAGTTCCAACCAGACATGGGATATGTGATCCCCTTGGATTTGGAGTCTAATATGATGCCTTAATCCGGCGAAACAAACATGGCCTTAAGGTTGTTATCATTGGCATGCCTTGAATCTGTTTTCTGTTTCTTCAGTGCATGATGGAGGGCCTTGCTTTCCAAGGCCAGCCTCCCTCTTCAGCTAATCCAATCCAGAAAAATGAAGAATATGCACAGGTAGCTATTTACATGATTCTGTTCGTTAATTTTGGTAATTAATTTGGGAATGGTTTCTTCTACAACTCTTCTGTATCTTTTTAGCGTAACTTAGATCATCGACATGGGGTTTCTTCTACAACCAGATAAGTCAATACCATGACCACTCCTCCCCCGACTCCTCCCCACTTCGCACCCTCCCTTCCAAATCCGCCGCCCCCAAAGTCGACAACACCATGCTTGCCCTCACAACTGCCGCCGGTGCCGCCAACTGAGCCCTAACCAAGCTCCTCGACCCCACCCAACACCTCGTCACCTTCAACCCCACCTACGACCAGCTCTGGGCCCCAATCGACAACCAGCTCCGCAATGCAAAGATACCCAAGTGGCACTTGGCAGTCGCAGTCATGGAACCCAGTCGGCCGTTGCACGATTTCTGGCCTCTCGCATTTGTAAAGTTACTCCTCTACTCGTATTCGTTTGTAGTTCTTCCCTTTGCCATATTCTTCTCTTTTTGTTTAGGAATTGGGACTTGGGAGTTAGGAACACGTATTTTTATTTGGTGCAGAATTGGGGATTTATTGGTTATGTGGCCGGCAGATTGCTGCCTTCTCATTTCGCGTGTTCAATAGATTTGTGGGTAAACTACTATATAACTATAGTTTAATTTTTTTTTGAAAGGCCTATAGTTTATTCTTGATTCTTGAATATCTATATAATATGGAAGGAAAGTATTTGAATCCTAACGTAAATCCAATGGCCCACACCTATTTTGCCCGAAATTAACAGTTGAGCTGGTTTTCGAGTTTTTACTCAACGGTTTAGATTTTGATCTAAAAAGATGAAAATTGTCCTTTGGATGTCTATACATTGAGTATGACTAAATGATATGTTGATGCACAGCATCAAATCTGCTATTTGTCCAATTCTTTTTTGGGTAGTTCTTTGGAAATTCATTGAAGGATTGTTTCCTGCAGCCTTCTTTCTGCTAACAATTTTACGGGACCAATTCCAGAAGAATTCAGCAAACTGACAAACTTGACAGATTTGTAAGTGGTGGTTATGCTGTAATTTCTCGGTCTCAAACCTCAGTAATTCTGAAAATTCCATTCTCTAGCTGAAGTAGGATAGATGGGAGTACACTGTCTGGCAAAATACCAGATATGATAGGGAACTGGACAAAAATTGACAGATTGTGAGTCTCACCTCATCTTTCTTATTCATAATCAATCTTTTCTCACCTGAGGAATTCGCAGAAATGAACGAAATTTAAACTTCAAATTTTGTGCAAGAAAATCTCAAATGAATAGTTGATTTAACTATACTTCAGGGACATGCAAGGCACATCCATGAGTGGCCCTATTCCTTCTACCATATCCGAGCTGATAAATTTGGAAGAACTATGAGGACTTATTTACATTTCCAGACCACTTTATCCTATTTAGAAGGATATTTGAAGCAGTCTGATCTGATCCATCTTAAATTTTCAGGAGGATATCTGATTTGAATGGGTTAGATATGACATTCCCTGATCTGCAGAACATGACAAAGTTGGAAACTCTGTACGTTCCATGGGACAATGAAACCTTATGTTGTCGATTTGCTGTTTTAATTACCTTAATGGAGTACATTATACTTTATTGTATAGGGTACTGAGAAATTGCTTAATTACTGGTCCAATCCCAAATTACATCGGTGACCTGCTTAAACTCAAATATTTGTAAGTTCATTCTGTTGATAGTCTTATCAATCTACTTGTTTCATGATTTATTAATTCCTTCTGATTTGATATCTCTACAATGCCATCTTCGTTATGCTCGTATTCTGGACTGAAGTGGTTTCGTATGTTACTTCACTTGGCATGTTACACTATACGAGACCGTTGCTGTTAAGCTAGTCACAATGGCAAAGAATCTGGTTAATGACTTGACATGTTGTAATTATATGTAACAAATTAATTTTGTTTGGTACAGTTGTTTTGTTCTATTTAATTTTCCTTCTAGAGTTGTTGTTTAAGGTACGTTCAGAGTTTTAGAACTACTTGGTGAACGACATGCAGGAACATCATACGAGATTGAACTGATTGAAGGCATCTTTTTATATTTCCTCCTTTCCGCGGTGTAATTGTATACGATCTTGATATGCCATAGTTCTTGCTCGCAGAGATCTGAGCTTTAACAACTTGAGTGGTCAAATTCTGGGTTCACTTCGGAGTTTTGATCTAGATATCATGTAAGCCACTAGTTTTAGATCAGTCCTTATCCAGTGAGGGATCCCGCACGGTTTTACCCGTGTGGACCTAACTTTTCTGATCAAATTTTGATGATCAGAGCCGCTCAAAGTGATCAGAACGTGATTTTAAGGGTACCCACAAGAAATCGGCAAAAAAAAAGTTAGGAAGGGCTTGATCGGAGCAGTTTTCATTGAACGGTTCAATAAAAAACTTCTCAAATCAAGCCCTTCCCGATTAATTTTTCTGCTGATTTCTCGCGGGTACCCATGAAATCATGTTCTGCACACTTTGAGTGGCTCGGATCATTGAAATTTGCACGGGAAATGGGAGGTCTGCACGGTAGAACCGTAAGGGATCCCTCACTGGATAATTTGTGAGTTTTAGATAGTTGTATATCCAAAATTTTACATAGTGTGTATATTGTTTGCTTACTAATGTTTGAAGCTGCTTGTTAGCATCATGCTTGATTACTATTCAGCGTGCAACGTAATATTGGCTGATGATGCAGGTTATTGACTAGCAACTCACTGATTCATGCAGCATAAATGTTTACCATGTCCTGATTTGGGAAAGAGGTTGATGTTGAGTTTGATCACCAACAAATTTGTCACAAATGTCATGCCTATTCCTATTGCAGTGATGTGTCATACAACAACTTTACTGAGTCATTTGCATCTGGTTGCCAACCTTCTAAGGTGTAAGCCTTTTGCATTATTAGTTCTATTTGACTTCCAATATTACATGTCATCGAGAAGTCACCCTTTTTATATTGGTCAACAGGAACTTAGTTTCCAGCCATTCATCCACAGAGAGTAAAGTCGTAAGCTCGTAACATCGAAAGAAATTAACTTATTTAATCTTACTGTAACAGCAGCGGATATGATGTCATGGATGAAAGAAACTAAATTCGTTTTGCAGAATTGAATGGTGCGTGGAGAAGGATCTCCCTTGCTCCACATCACCCCAATGTAAGCAATAATATGTTCCCCAGCTCTTCTATTATGACATTAATGTATTGACATTTTAAGTTTGTGATATCTTTGTTATGTGCAGACCATTCATTATACATCAATTGCGGAGGCAGCCAAATAACTGCCGAGGGGAATGAAAATGAAGAGGACTTGGCCAGAGTCCATCATACTTTTTTGCCTCTTCACAAAGACGGGCTTATAGCAGCACTGGGTTTTTCATGAGCAACGAGGATGCTAATTATTTAGCAAACAACTCATTCTCTTTGAATATGACTGGTGCAGAGTACTACAAAACAGCCCGCCTTGCCCCAAATTCACTCAAGTATTATGGACTTTGCTTGCGTAAGGGCAGTTATAAAGTGCGTCTTCACTTCGCTAAATAATGTACTCTGATGATCAGACATATAGCAGCCTTGGAAGACGCATTTTTGATGTATCAATCCAAGTGAGTTAGGAGGCCAATGTTCTGGTAGATTTCATGCATGTCTCATTTACCATTTACCATATTTTTATAAACAAATTGCTTTATGGGCTCTTTCTTTTTTGGACTATGGTTTTTTTGTAAAATGCTAATGACCGCCCTTAAGGCAATTGTTAATGGTAGAAAATGTATTGATAGTTGTCAAGCGGTTGTAGAAATCCCTGAATATGTATTGAAGTTCTAACTTCTAGTACTCATATGGGTAGCAAGACCATTCATTTTTTTAGCCTTAGAAAGATAAATAATGCTAGCTTTTGGCTAAAGGGTTACTTTTTCTCCTTCCTCAGGGGAAAGAAGTTTTGAAGGATTTTAACATAAAGGAGGTAGCTAAAGGCGTTGACATAGGTATCACTAGGGAATTTGATGACATTCTCGTTAATGGTAGCACTTTGGAGATACACCTATACTGGAGAGGAAAAGGGAATACTGCAATCCCTGACAAAGGTGTATATGGACCTCTAATATCTGCTATCACAGTAACTCCAAGTGGGTAATATCTTCTATTTTGGGTTAGTCTTTTTTCTTTTATGCTCCTACCTTGTCAGACAATGATTTTCCTCTTTCCGTAGATTTTGATGTTAGTATTGGCCTATCTGTGGGAGCTATTGTTGGCAACGTGGCTGCTTCCTTTGTACTACTTGTGTTGATCCTAGTTGTACTCCGGATGAAAGGGTGCCTTGGGGGGAAAGATCTTGAAAATAAAGGTAAGATTTCACACTCAATGAATTTTGCATATGATATTCTATTGCTGCTGCATGTAAAATCTGCTAGATAGGATGGATGCTTGAGCTTTCGATGGGCCTGGATTTGGTGCAGTATGTTGTGATTTATGCATATGCTACTCATATGAGTAGAAGGCCAACTGAAAATTTCACATGAAAAATTGTGAAATCTGAAATCTTAAGCATATCTCTTCATGCACTTCTCGTACATGGTTTGTCTATGAGTGTTACCTAACTAGGCTACAACCTACAGCTGATAAGATTGACTATTAATTGTCAATGTGGTTTGATGACAATTAGGAGTAAGATAAATGCTGCCTTGAGCAGGAATGTACTGTTCATATAGCACAACTAATGGGAAGTAGCCTGGGACGTTCGTACTTGTTCCAAAAATAGTCATGTCATGGTTCATGTAGCACAACCACCTTAGGATTAGTTTTAAAATCTTAATCATTCTTCTTTAGCTGTGTTTGTACTGTGTGCTTTTCTAACGTCTTCCATTTTCTCTGTTACAGAACTTCAAGCACTTGAGCTGCAAACAGGTTATTTCACCTTGAGACAGATCAAAGCCGCAACCAATAACTTTGACCTTGCGAACAAGATTGGTGCAGGAGGATTTGGGCCAGTTTATAGGTAATATTCATGCTTGTCTTTCACCTTTGGTTTCATCCATTAAATAATCTTAAGGTACTGGAAAAGTCTTTTTGAAATTGTCGAGTTCTAAATAGTTAGTTACCAGGATCTTTTTGAAATTGACGATTTGTATAGTTTATGGTCTCGTATCCTATGGCTGTTCACCCCTCTTAATTTTCTGCTTTACTTTTTTTCCTGAAGGTGATAATGGATGTTTATGGTTTTGGGATTGGAAGAGTGGTCATATTCCAGGTTCACAAGGACACCCCTCTTAGTGAATTTTTCAAAGTAAGATTACTCTATGTGTGTGTGTGTGTGTGAGAGAACTTTCATAGGAAATATCAGTTCGAAAGCTTCCACTGGTCATTGCTTTATCCTAGTTTCTATCTTGTCTTGTTGTGTAAGCTTAAATTCCTAAATATCAAACATTGGTTGTGTTTGCTCATGCAGCTCTCAACAGAAAACCATCATCAATGCAATGGCTGTCAATAAGAATTTGACTTTTTTAGTTTTGTGAACTTCCTGTTAATGACAAATTTGAATAAGTTTTGTTCCTAATGCTATCCAAAAGCTCGTAATGATACTACGGACCCTAAGCCAGAACTTATCCACTCTCGTTTATGTGTTTTCTTGTGTCCTTCAGTTATTATCTTCTCATAGTTCTGTGAGGATGTAACAATTATCTGACTCTTTTCTTAATTTTCTGCTTTTCTTTTTTTCCTGAAGGTGATAATGGATGTTTATGGTTTTGGGATTGGAAGAGTGGTCATATTCCAGGCTCACAAGGACACCCCTCTTAGTGAATTTTTCAAAACAAGATCTCTCTCTCTCTCTCTCTCTCTCTCTCGATCGATCGATCGATGTGCAAGTTTTCCTTCTGACCTCAATGTTTTTTGGGCCTGTAGGTGGAGGTCATTGCTTTATCTAGCTACGAAGAGAAGGAAGAGCAGTTTCCATTATTATAACTTACGATTCTCAATTATCCAGAAGCACTATTGAGCATGTTACTCGAGGTCGTTGATAAATCATCTCTAGATTTGCACTATATTCTTCAATCAATGCCCCTACCTTGTTCAGCTCTGTGATGTGAAAACCCCCAAATTTCAACATATTTTGATCCTTTTAAGTATGTTTTTCCTTAGCAAAGAAAATTAATTAGCCACAATAAAATGACGGTGTCTTTTGAAACACAACATTCTAGCACTTGCTAAAAAAAAGTAGCTCCCTTTAGGTTTTTGCTGGCATAATCATATTGCAGTCTCAGTCTCAGTCTCTCACATTATTTAGGTAAATTTGAGTCCTAAAATTCCTTTGGATTCTCAAACAAATTTGAGGTAGGTAGAAGGAGAAAGGCCAAACCTACAATTTAGCATCTATTAGACTATTAGTTATGCCGGTTGAAATTTTAGAGGTTAAATTTGTGATTGTTTAAACTGAGGAAATCTATGTCCAGTAGTAGTAGAAGTTAAAGCCAACCTATGCTTACAGATCTGGATATCCAATTATGAAATGGAGGGTGTCTGTGTGTAGTACTGTGGTTGTTACTTCTGATTTTATGGGGGATTCACAGGCTTGCAACCTTTTGTGTCCTCTTATACAGGTTGTTCAACTAAGGCAGCATTTTTTCCATTCTATTGCTCTAGGAGGGCTTGCTGGGGATAGAAGAGGTGTTGTCCCTAGCTCAGTATTTTCTTTCAGTGCCCAGTAGATACAGAAAGTTATAAAAGAAAATAGGGACCTAAACCTTCCTGCTCACAAGGTTAAGCATTAATCTTGCAGATCAATTGATAGATAGCATTGGTTTGCACAACACAATTCTTACTATTGACTTGTATTATTAATTTCTCACTTTTGGATAGTTAGGTCATGGTTGCCACTGTTCGGTGTGAAGAGATTGCCAGTGATAAGACACTTCACCTCTAATGAGGTATTTATACATCTATCTGCTGTTTGGGTTGCTTTTTGTAATATATGAGAAATCATTCATTATGCATTTTTTATTTCTTTGTTCTGAATAGCAGATGCTTCCCAGTACCTCGTTTTGGGAAGAAGCTTAGTTCAATCTTAGATACCTATCTTTTTGAGTAAGTCTGAAGTCGTAAATGAGTAACTCTGAACTAAGTCAGCTTGAGTTTTTAAAGGCCAATGTAGTGTAACTGAAGCTTATATCCAACCAGTCTTGCCCATAATGAGATGCTATTTTTGTTTAATTATTTGAGCTGTAAATAAATACTTAATCTTTCAGAGATAAGAGAAATAAGTAACAACATCACACTAGCTTATAGGAAATATGGAAAAAATTATAACAATGACTTATTTTTTATTTCTGCACCCTTCTGTCAAAACCATAATGTTCTTCATTGACTCTCTTTTTTCTTATTTTGTAGATATGATGTGGAGGCTTTCTACTTTAATGAACTTCTGAGAAAGGCAAAGAGACAATAGTTAGAGTCAAAAGTATTGCAGGTCGAAACATATTTTTGTTCATTGATGAGCTAGAATGACATTTTGTTATTTACATTCCTTCATGATGGCTGTTATTCGGGAAAATACATGTGAAGCATATATTTTCATGTTTATGCCCTATTGTTGCAAGGATTCTATTTGAATACATATTGTTCTTGATATCTAGGATTATGTCTCTATCCTTTTTGTGTGAAACAGAAAATTGACCTGGACATTTACAGCCCTAATAAATCATCAAGCATGAACCTTTCGTGCAACAGTACCTTCTGTGGACAAAAAAGATGATGCTTGTCAGAAAGTAGTATTTGTGCTTATCAAGTTCAATATCTTTTTAATGGTACTTCATCTACTGGGATCTTGGTAGAGGATGTCTTGTACTTAACTATAGAGGACAGTCAATTAAAAGCAGTTGATGCACGGATTACATTTGGGTGGGTAATGTCTTGAATTACTTTGTTGTCAAAAACTTCTTGGATATTTCCTATAGGTACTGTAAACCTCTATGTGGTTAATGTCAATATCAGTGACATTTGATCTCATTTTTAGTGAATAATATGAGGTTGCTGTTATTGACATTGATTTTCCAATCAACATTCAGCATACTTCTCTTTTTACTTTCGAAATAGCAATTTTTGGGTAGTAAATATGATGATGTTTATTTCTCTACTATCATCACTACAACAACCAAAAACATACATAAATTAACTACCTGACTGCAATTAAACCAATGAGCATGTGAAAAACGTGCGAAGCACTAGCATTACACTAGTGGATATCAATGATTTTTGTTGAAATGGTGTGTTTCTTTCATGTTTTTACCTCTTTATTGGTAACAAAGTTACAAAGCTAGCTACGAATGTGTTTCTGCCAGTTGAGGTTTGATTTCTATGGTTCTAGGCGTCCAAAAACCATGGCTCTGGTGATTCTCGACCTTTTTAGTGGTAAATCTCTCTCTCTCTCTCTCCTCTTTTCCATTCTGTTGTTTCAAATTTCTATAGATCCTATTCCCTTTTTGACTAGGTTATATTTCTACCATCAAATAAAGTTGTGGTCAGCGGATAACAAGTTTTAACAGGTAACTAAATTATCTCGGTGTCAACCGTCTTTGATTGGCTAATTGGAATAAGTTAGGTTCATTTATTTATTATTGAAAGGGGTACACTAATTTTAGTGGTAGTGTTCTTGATTTGGAATGGGTATCCTAATCTATCTTTTACATTGGTTTCCCCGTGGTTTTCAAATCTCTAGAATGTTGCTTTAACAATTGAACTGGGTTTGGAATTGGTATCCTCTGGCTCTCTATTTCTGTGGACTATAAGTTTCTTTCTCCATTAAGTGGGTGTAGGTATGTGCTTGCTTTTTGAAGTTCGAACAAAACCATTTGTTTGTTTGGCAGCTCCTCTCTCTAATGAGTAATGACGGGAAAAGAGATGAACTAGATCTTGGGTTTTCCATGGTTTCTACCTTAGCTTTGATGGGTCCAATCTCGAGTATAGCTTCAGCGAGGTTTTCGGTTATGTATTGGTTGTTTATTTGGTCGAAGCAAATCTTTACCTTCTTTAATACTGCACACTTACCATACTATGTTCAAGTGACGGGGATGTTGAATCAAGAACATATATTCAGAGTGCATCTTATGTCATTTGTACAAGTTCTATGGATTCTCATCATTCTTGAATGTTGAGTTCTGTTCTGTTTTGGTTTGTTCTTAATCTTCTTTATATATCTGAGTGTAGTTTTATAAGAGAATGCATGGAACTTATGTCATGGAGATTGGTGGTGGGGAAAAGATGCAAATTATTTCATGAGGTATACTTTTTCTACAAACCGGTTGAGATACTGAAACTGATTTGAACATTACATGTACTGTGGTTCTATGAATAACTGTGAAAAATATTGATAATAATATGCACCACCATGCCTCATACCAAAACGGGAGTCAATGATTTTTTGCTAGCTTCTTTTCAAGGTGTTCGAGAGATGAAGACGAAATGCACATCTTTTTTAGGTACTTGGTACCAAAAAAGGTTTGGAGGTTATTAGTTTCATTTCATGAGTACCAATTATATCGTTTGGACATGCTTATGAAACAAACCTCTACAGAATCTTTTTTTTTTTACTTTGACATTGCTACCGTCAGCCAAAGGCTTAATTTTGTTATATTTGTTTTATCACTTCTTCTCCGGATCCACTTCATCTACTCCCTATCCTTTTCCGCAAACGATAAATGTATCATGGTCGCCGGTCGACAAAACAAACTGTGGTCTAGGTATGCATATTTCTGAATCAATTTGTCACTTTTTTTTTATTTTACCATGCTGTGGCTTAACTTATGGCTTATCATAAGATCAAGATGGATGATTTTCCTTTTCAATTGAAAGCTCTTTCCAGTTTAGATTTTTTCTTCCCTTTCTCCCTACTATTTTTCCCTTTTACTGTAAAATAAAAAGTACCCCAAAGTAAGATTTGGTTTCATTAACTCAAAATTTCATTTTATGAGGCCTGCAATGTTTTGTTTTGGGTTGCACTAGGGATAACCCGTGAACATCCAACCTTCACAAGAAAGATCTTGAAACCCTAGCTCCCTAAAACTGCCCAAACCACTTCCCCAAAACCACTTCCCCATCACTGTAGTGAATATCATCCTCCTGTTTGACAAATTTTTATTCCGTCTTTTTCCTTTTATTTTGCAGGTTAAGTTCTTTAATTTCTGTTCTTGATGGCCCTAATAGCCTCAATTAAGGTAAACTAAGTTCAAATTTAATTTTTGTTTCGTAGTTTCCCTGAATTTGGTCCATTTTTCTGTTTCCATCATCTTCATTGAAGACCCTGGGTATCCTTTTCTTTCAGGCTGTCATGAACCAAGCAAAACTATAGGATTGTTGGCCAAAGGATTGCTTGGGTAAGCAAATGGAGTATGTTTTACTTTTTATGAATGGCTTTAAATGTAGTTTTGGGGTAATGATATGTGGCTATTACAATTGATGGGAATAGACTTTAGCTATTTTTTCTTTGATCATGTGAGTATCGTATGGTATTGCCTTTTTTTATACCTTCGTTTGCCTTATTCTCACCCTGAAAGTACGTACATGTTCACATGGGTTGTGTTTCTGTTGATGTAAAGGGAAAGATGAAAGACTGTGCAGCTAAGGGGTTTGAATAACGTAGCTTGGGCAAGTCTCCAATTTCCCTCTCATACCACCAGACAACATTATTTCTTGATAACAAATGTTCCGGGCTGTGCTTACTTTCTTCTTTACTTTTTATCAAGCCTACTCAAAATCCCAGTATTTTTTTTTGAACAGCAAAAGAAGTTTCCATTAATCAACTCAAAACCCAAATATACTAATGTACTAAATAATACTTAGAGTACTTTCCTGACCAAACCAACCTCTTAACCGTGGCACTAAAGATCCCTAGTGTAGTTCAATGTTTATTATTTTGTAGGAGGCGTGCATGGTATATTGACGATGAGGCTGCCCTTTTGTCACCTTATTTCTTATGCCATTGGTTTGGGTTGCATTAAGGTTGTTACCTTTTTTATGGCACTTAAAAAATGCTTTTGAAAAACTGTGATTCTACGTTCTAAGCATTGCCTTTTGATGTTAATTTCATATTGTGGTTCAGCGTGAAATTGAGTACTTGGGATGCTCCAAGGGTAATCAAGAAGTTGCTGGCTTTGGTAGAGTGCTTAGGGATGACAAAGGAGCATGGATTTCAGGACATTTTGGGATGCTTCCAAGACAAGACAAGGAGAGACTCAAGTAGTGAATCTGGCCAAAGAAAATTCAGCTTCTCATCATCCAAAATGGGAATCTGATTGAGAATTGCTAGATTTGTAGTAAGAGCTCTACGAATCACACTCCATGAGAGGGCAAAAAAGTGTTTGATGTTCTGGAAAATATTGACGAGACTCAGTAGTGTCCTTTGAAACACCCAAGGTCTCTAAAATGGAAATCTTTTTACACATTAAATTGTTGCGGTTGTATTTGAGAGGCAATGCGGCCTTATTTTGGTTCCTGTCATTTGTGTAGGTTGATTTTTCAACATACCAAAAAATAATAGACTTGGTCATGTGCCCTGTAAATGTCCCCTTTGAAGTGTAAGCTGACACGGGCATGTGTGTTTTTTTTAAAGTCTTATTGTACTTATTTAGAGTTTTAGTTACTTCTGGCTATGGTCATTGGCTTCAAAATGGGGAGGAGAATTGTTAATAATGGGGAATGATACTTCATTTAGGTTGTATTCTAATAAAGTTTATTTGAGAAAATGACTTTTGGGAGATTTACGTGTTTGTTGGTGGGTGCTCAATTGCAAAAAAAAGAAAAGAAAAAAAGAAAAGAAAAGGGCAATTCAATTTACTTCAATTTCCAAAAACGTGTTGCGTCGTGCCTTCAGGCACGAGCAATTCCTAGTAGTATTATACCTCATCTTGGATCAATGGATCTTGATATTACTGGACTTGTATTCTAATTAGCAATAGTAATGTTTATTACTAAATAGAGTTCTGTTAGTAATTAGTATTGTTTACAATTCTAACTCGTTTATTCTTTATTCGCAGATTGATTCGCGCATATTTTGGAAATTGTTCCTTCGCTCATTCTCGTCGGCCACTTCGGTAATACTATATTTTTTAATACTTGCTAAGGGAGAAAGTGGGATTTCCTTGCATCCCTCCTTGACATTAATGTGTGAATTTGTTTTGTTGGAGTGCTTTTTAAGGCAGAAAGTGATGCAATTGGGGCTGCAAACGAGCTGAGCCGAGCCGAGCTTTGAAGTGTTCAAGCTTGGCTCGCAATAAATTACCCCAGAGCTCGAGCTCGAGACGAGCTGCGCGTAGTGGGCTCGGCTCAAGGAGATAGTCCTCAGCTCGAGCTCGGCTCGCGTATGGCTCGTGAGCAAAAGCTATAACGCTAACACGGAGAGAGTAGTTGAAGGTGGGCTTTATAGAGAAGTTCACACTTCTCTTTTACCTTCAAGAGCGATGTGGGACTAAAAGAAGTGGAGTGAAGGAGAAAGGAAAGCTTTGCATTTGTCCCACATCGACGAAAGAAAGTTGCAGAGACAAAACTCTATAAAACCTTTGGTGGAGGCTGTAATCACCGTTAATCCCTCACCTCTTTGCCCATTACCCCTCATTTCGAGTAAGTCATACAGGGGAAATAGGGAAAATATAGATGGAAGTGGGAGAAATAAAATAGTTAAAATAAAATATATAAATAAGTTTAGCTTGCGAGCCAACTCAAACCGAGCCTTGGTTGGCTCAAGCTCGGCTCATTAATCAGACGAGCTGAAAATCATAGCTCCAGCTTGTTTGTTTAGATCACGAGTCGAGCCATTACCAAGCCGAGCTAAAAGCCGCTCGCGAGCGGTTGTTTGCAGCCCTAGATGCAATGCCGCCACCCCCCCTCTCTTTAATTACTTTGTATTGATTATTTACTTAATGGTTAGTTTTTTTTTGTATACTTGCTAAGGGAGAAAGTGGAATACCCTTGCATCCCTCCTTGACGTTAAATGTGTGAATTTGTTGTGTTGTGATGCTTGTCAAGGGAGAAAGTGCTCCCCCCACCCCCTTTTTAATGAGTGTGAAGTATTGACATTCGATTAGGTCTTTGTGTTGGGTGCCACCTCCAACTCGAAATCCTGGCTCCGCCATTGGAAGGCAAGAAACAAAGACAATATAATTTGCCAAGTTTGAAAGAAAATTCCAACTTCATCTTGAAATTCCTAACAAATGTAAAAAAGCAACTGCAACCATTGACATCCTAGAAACACGACAAGCAATGCTATATATTTAAGGGTACTTTCAGAGTGTATAAAGGTAGCAATGAACACAATTACTTGCCCACGGTGGGGAATACAATGAAATATCACACAAGTTGATTTTTTTATTGGAGATAATACACTTGATATTTTTTTTTATCGTCGATTACACTTGATCTTAGCCAAAAGGCCGAGAACAAATACTACTCTTCATCTTCTTTTTCTTTTTTTTTTTTATCAACGATACTACACTTGATCTTATTGAAAAGATTAAGAATAGATACTACAGTTAATCTACCTTGATCTACACTTGATCTTTGATGTAGTACAATACCTTCCACAAGTACGGCTATGCGGCCGACCCATCCTCCTCCGAGGGGTACAACTATGTTGGCGACTTGGACAGGATGAAAGAAACCAGCGGGATCTTGGTGTGCAACATCCCCCAACATGTGCAAAAGAAGCAGAAGATTGAAAACAAGAAAACAACCGTGGAGGAGAACCAGGATGAAGTGGATTGCATAGAGGTTGAGAACCCGTCTTTAAATGCGTGGCTGTTGAAGAATAGGAAGAGCCCTTGGGCTGGAAAGAAGGTAGGGCTGGAAGGGGAGTTGACAGAGGAGCAGAAGAAGTACGCAGAGGAGGATGAGAAGAGAGGGGATTGTGATAAAGACAAGGTCTTTGCCGATAAAAGCATGTTCCACGGGAAGGAGAATGATTATCAAGGTAGGTCTGATAAGAGCATGTTCCACGGGAAGGAGAGTGATTATCAGGGTAGGTCATGGATCGCGCTGCCTAAGGACGCCAAGGCCACGGTTGACCATAGGTACATACTGAAGAAGCTGGTGGTTAGGGTATGCATTGGTTGCGAGTGACATCTGCTGAACAAAGTAAAATGGCAACTTGCGGGTGAGAAGGCTTGATTAAGCAGGTAAGATTTCTAATCCTTGACTCAGAGTAGCACCTTTTTATCCTGTAGTTTTTTGGTGTGACTGCTTTATATCACATGATTATGTTGTTTATTTTTGTCTCATTTCGCACTATGGTAATGGTCCTAGTAAACTTATTTCAATTCCCTTAGGTGCTTTGCTTCCATTTCCTAAGCCTAAATAACTTTGGAAAATCTCTGAAGTGATAAACTTTATTGACTCGTGCCTTGTGGTGGTATAAGGAGTGTCAGTCACGCATGGTAATGGATGGAAAGTCAAAGGATAAACTCATACATACTTGCGTAGTTTCATGGAAGGGGTATATTCAAGTAACAATGCTTATGATGATCGAGAGAGAGAGAAAGAGAGTTAACTAGTGGTCTTACTAGATTCCGGGTCCCACAGGCAGGGGTGAGTGGTTTTGTTTGTCACTCAATTTTTGTGCGACCTTTCCTCTTGATCGCTTTTCTTAAGTCCAAGTTCAGAGTATAATGTGCTAATAAGAAGATGGACCCCGGAAGTTTCATAACGGACCCAGCAAGCTAGACCCCATGCAAGGGTTTGGTGTGTCTTAGGTTAGGTGTTTTGAGAAACAAGGGAAAAGGTCCTGTGCATGGAAGAAGTTTGATGGTGTGTCAGAAAGGGAAAAACCTGTGGGACACCATTCATGGTTAATGTGGTGTATTTCGGTTGAAAAGAGCCTCATTCCTTTGATGGCTAAGACCATTGTTTTCTTGTTTTCTTGGGCGGTGAGAGAGGTGGACGCTTTTCTCGAGTTCTTATAGAGTTGTTGATAATTCAGCATATGGATTCTTTTGGTTTTGAATTCCGTTCTTTCAAGCAAGATAGCCACAGGTCAATTCTGTTGGAATGCATTTGCTTTTGTTTTTGTTTTCATATTAGAGTTTGTTTGTTGGTATATTCATCTATAGGGCGCAAGTAAACTTACTTTGAATCCCTTATTGGTTGGCTTCCATTTACCAAGCTTAAATACTTTGGACAATATCTGGAGAAGTAAATCTCATTGACTCATGATCTTGTGGTTGCATGAGGAGTGTCACTCAATCTCACATAAATATGAATCCGAACTGCATAAATGATGAGTATAATCAAAACTAGTTTAATGCTAACTGATGATCTCGAGAAGTACAGATGAGATTAGACTTTTATAAGATGCTTTCTTTAGAAGTATGGGTATGTATGTTCGTGATATAAAGGATATGAGCTTATGAATTTATTAAACTTATTTGATGATTTGAATTGCCCCCTTGATAGAGAAAAACAGAAAATTAAAAACAAAAAAATATTCATGTAGATGCCGCAGTTGATTGAGACACAAGGCTTACTTTTGTCTGGTTTTGGAGAATTCGATTTCTCTGGTAGTTATTTGAGAGGCTCAGGCTGTTGTGCGAGGTGTGGAGTCTTGAGTGCTCCAAAAGACAATGGCAAGGAGCTTGCATTGGAGGGCTTTGGGTTGGAGGAGATGAGTACGAACATTAGTTGTGTGTTTGATGGGGTGTATTTGCGGTAAAAGAGCTTTCTTTCCTTTAGCGTTGGCATGGGTTATTTTTTTTCTTATGATGATTAAAATGATTGAGTTTTTTTTTCCTTTCTTGGGTGGCAAAAGAGGTGGATATTTCCCTTGAGTGCTTTCGAAACTTGTTGATAATTCAAAGCATGGAGGTAGAAGGATTCTTTTGATTTTCTTTTGTATTTGGTATAATTAGTCGTACTCAATTGGGTCCCCTTAGCATTGTTCTTTCATAGTATTTTCAGTTAACTACTGTCAAAGGATAAAGGGTGTGAAACAACTGCGGAAAAAGTTGTGTTGAAGTGTTTCTGTAACTCCTGGTGTTTTCACTTATTGCTGTTAGCAGGTTGTCAACCTTTTTGGAGATGTTTCAAAACCCAGGCCAGATCACTGATGCCACCTTTTTTACTGTGACTTGCGTTGCTTTAGCAATTTTCAAAAGTGTCTAACCTATCCCCATGCCAGAAGTGTCGTAGTTCCAAACAATGGACAGCCTCTGTCTTAGCGATGACCCAGTTCACTCATTACTGCCTACCCATTAACGAGAATAATTTTGTTCAACCTTTGAACATTAACCCTTCCTATGATGGTGGAAATTGTGTGGGTCCCACCACAAACTAACTCATTATTACTTAAAAGCATATTGATTCCGTGGAATCTACACAACTTCCACCAATCACGAGAGGGTAATGTTCACCCTCTCTAAAAAGACTAGCAAAGGCGCACATGCTTTGCACGTGAAAGTCTTTATATTAAGATCACAAATTATTAAAGCATCCAACTCCAAACCGATTGGCAAAGAGTGGAGGGGCTGCACAGGCTCATATACTAGTTTTGGAGGAGATAATTAACCGATGTGGGACAAATTTCAACACTCCCCCGCACGTGCAATCCCCGACTCGCACGTGGAGAGGTAAACAAAGGATCTATAATACAAGGATCACAATGAAACAGAGTGCAATTATGGCACAAACAAAGGGGAAAAGCGTCCGAAAATCTAGCTTTGATACCATGTTAAAGCATCCAACTCTAAACCAATTGGCAAAGAGTGGAGAGGCTGCCCAGGCTCATAAACTAGTTTTGGAGGAGATAATTAACCGATGTGGGACAAATCCCAACACAAATGCATCAGTAAGTGTGCAACTAATGTTTCAATGCTCCGTCTCTCTTATAGGAACTTGCATTTGTATCCATGAAGCTATAGCTACTTGCATACAAAGACTCAAGGGTTCTTAACTACTTTGATCATGTAAATCTTTTCCTGAACATTACGATCACAACTAAATGGAAATGCCATGGTTTAATGAACAAATTATGGGGCTGGATCAACTTCGAAGAACAAATGAGTTGTTTGTCTAGTAGTGTTTCCTACTTGTTTGTCTAGTTGAGTGTTTCCTACTTAGCTTTCCTCACACAGACGGTGATACACTGCGTAAGAGAAAGTTAAGAGTTACTCCATATCTTATACCATTTACTTGATATCACCTTTGGGGGAGGGTCTTGTTTCTATATTGCAAAACAAGCATTGCTTAAATCATTTATCGCCTTGCGCACTTTCCAATTCTCCAGTCTCCACTAATAGTCTTGAAATTAATAGAATGCAACCGCATATTTTGACAGAGTTCAACTTGGACTCCCTTGAACATCTTGATTTGCTAGAAAAATTGATGAATATAGAATAAGCATCTTGACTTTTCTTTTTCGTCATCATTACTATCAATGAGCGATGGATCATATTTTTGCTGCATCCAGCCAGCAAATATGAATTTAGGATATAGACAACTATCAAAGTTGAATTTATGAACATCAAGGAGATATGTATCCAACTTCGCTACAGTGTCATATAGGCTCATGACTTCTTAGCATCACTATAGAATGGAATAATATTAATTGCTCCTAAAGTACCGCCTAGTGTGTGACTCCCTCACCATTGCACTGGTAAACTGCGAACAAGCCGTCTCCAAATTTTTTTTTTTTGTACTCTAGATGATTTTTTTTTAATATCACGGAACACGATGCCTCGACAAAACTCTACGGATTCATGTAGAACTTACCAATTGAACCCACGTATAAGTGAACCCAAAATTAATGCAATAGAGAGAATCTACAAATAACGCATGCTTAGCTTTTGTTCAATTTCTTTAATTCATTCTCTGCTTTCTACATTTGTTTTTTTATGACATATGTCTCTTTTGATTTGTTGCTTTTGTGTTAGTTTTTCTTAAATTTCTATGTCTGGTATGCTTGGTTGGTTGGTGAGTGCTAAATTCCGTATGCTGACACTATTTTACTCCCCTTTGCGCACTTGTAGGCTGTTGCACCCTATCCTTTCCTGATTTTCGCAGGTGCGTTCAGGAGTTTATGAAGCCCTTGATTTAAGAGATGGAGGCGCACACTACCTTGGGAAGGGTGTGTCAAAGCTTAGTTTTCTACTTTTCAATTCATGCTTGTACTTTTACAATTCTTGCCCTCACACTCACACCCTATGCTGATACTATTTTACTCCCCTTTGCGCACATGGCTGTATGTTGTTGTACCCTATCCTTTCCTAATTTTCGTAGGTGTGGTGGAGTTGCTTCTTGCTTATTTTCCCTAGAAAAGAAAAAAAGAAGAGGTTTGTTCCTTACCATGCTTGACATGCAATTTTTAGTTGTATTCCCTTTCATCATCCACCTTGTTTAGATTCCGGGTTTCACATCTTTCTCAAAATTCGACGTTTGCATTGATTATTGAAGACTCGGATTTGGTGCATCATGACTGAGATCGTGACAATGACTTTAGTTCTAATAATCACTTTTTTTTTTTCAAAGATATTTTAATGAATAATTTTATCCTTTTGGCTTGGTCAATTATATAAGGATGGCTTTGAGCATGCTTGGCATGTATTCAGAGAGTCTTCAACAGATTTTTTCATTTGGTGCACACCAAACCAAAAAGGTTGATTGGATACCAAAAGAAAAAATTTTGTTGCTCAAGAAGGTTCATCCTCCAAGAGCACATTGTTCTCATGGTTTGGGCTAGCAGGATATAGGACATCGCTGGTTTTTCTTGATGTCTGCAGTGTATATCTCGTTATGGGTTTTCATTTCCTGGTTTCTTCATTTGTTGATTGTCGTCCACAAGGATAGTCCAAGAGGGACACATTTTTTATGCGCTGAACCTTGTCAAAACGTACCAATTTTATTTGGCTTATGTGTAATATGTGCAATCGCGTGTCACTCAATTGACATTGATGCATACTCTTGCCAAATTTTTTTCAGGTGTATTTTGAGTAAGATGATGTCCATTCCTGCATTGTCACATGTGGAGGCCTATGTCCTGGTCTCAACACAGTGATTAGGGAAATAGTATGTGGCCGCCACCATATGTTTGGTATGAAGAAAGTCTGGGAATAGATGTAAGTGATTTGTTACTTAGATTTCCAATTCCACGTCTCTAAGGGTAGTTTGTTTTCAGATAATACTATTGTTTTTGGGCTTCTGATGTACTGTTGAGTGAATAAAGATATTAACAGAAATGTTGGCGTTTCTTTTCTTGAATCTAAAAGCAAAATCAAAGAAGCTTTTCTCCATCTTAACGCACAATTTCATCTTAGCAATTGCAATTATTGTTACTTAGGTGCACAGTCTTTGGTAGTATTTATGGTTGGTGCTGCTTTCTGTGTTGTTGGTTGTTTTATTTTTTTCATGTTGTTTTATGTTAGGAGAGATGCTTTGCTAATATACCGAGGGATATGAAGTCCTTCGACTTCCTTACATGCATATCATGAATGTTTGGAATCAATATTATGCAACAAGACCAAGGAGAGATTGCTTTTGCTAATTTGAATTAAAGATTGATATGGGCCCCTAGGATTCCGAGGCATATAGGGAATGACTTCCATGTTCCAATTATGGCTTCCAAATAAGGTCAGGTTCTGTGAGTAGAAACTTGTAAGAAGAATTTCCTTGCATGACAATTGGAATAAAGTGACTGTAGTTTAGTGTTTTGTAGCTCAATTGGCATGA
Source organism: Rhododendron simsii (assembly GCA_014282245.1). Taxonomy (NCBI): domain Eukaryota; kingdom Viridiplantae; phylum Streptophyta; class Magnoliopsida; order Ericales; family Ericaceae; genus Rhododendron; species Rhododendron simsii. Next base: position 21,956,848 of record CM024954.1, read on the forward strand.
TTGAATTGTTTGGGAAGAAGGTTAGGAATTCTGCCTACTTATTGAAGATGTTGATTGAGATGTAGAATGATAAGTGCCCGTAAACTTTAATTGAAGGAGGTGCGCTACTCAGAATTCCTGAGAGCACTAATACCTCAAAGGCTCAACTAGGGTGGTGTCTGTCGAGGCATGGTGCTAAGAAGTTTTTGATTTTGTATGAGTTCCGCTGTAGAAGAGGGAAATGAGCAAGCTGTGAGAAGGAATATTTGGATATTCTGAACTGAAATGTGTCTTTAAATATTTATTGGAATGACGAATTAGGATATCATAGATGGACATTAGGCGTAATGAGTTCATTTATGAGACTATACAAAGTGAAATTTAGCTGTGTACACTATCCCCCATGAACATGGATGCTAATATTTAGCTTTGTCAAAATATTTTCGTTTTTTTACCAATGTTATATTAAGGATAGTTTTTTCTTGGAGGTGTTGGTTCTTGCTGGTACTTAGCAGAGATATCAGACGATGATTTGCTTGGTTCAATGGTAGAATTCTTTACTCCATGATTTTGTGTTCAGCATTTTTAGTTTAAGAATAAGCTTATGCTTTTCTGCTCTAACCTTTTCTTATATTTTATTTTATGGAGTATCGCTGGAGCGAATTTTCTGAAATGCATCTATTGGCAAGGGGGTAAGGTGGGTAAACACTTTTGTCTAGGGCACTAGCTAATCATACTTATTGTACTTTTGTAAGGGTTTATGGCTCTGATTTGGTTCAGAAGTATGTTGGTGAAGGCTCTCGAATGATTAGAGAACTTTTTATTATGGCTAGGTTTGCCATATTCTTTATTGACATCTTTTTAATTGCCATATGAGCAATATGTCGCACAATCGAGTGCTTAATCATGCTATTCCTGACAGTGGCGTACCGTCCTGTTACGTTGTCTAACAATTGAGAACTCGCCTCTTATTTCCTTGTTTGTGTTAGTCAAGTTGTCGGCCTGATTGAAGCTTGTCGGCTCATACATGTACTTTGCGAACGAAATGACTTTTTAATAGGTTTTTATGGTTACAAATCAGATTGACATTCTGGATCAAGCCCTTCTGAGGCCTAGAAGGATTGACATGAAAATAGAGTTCTCAAATGCCAATGAAGAGGTATATTCTGCTATTTGTCATGACTCACTATCTATCACTAGCTATCCAAGAGGATTCCTAAGGGTTTTGTGAAGTTAAGGTTGTTGCAAAGTGTAACCGGGCTGTGTTTTAGTATTCGGGAGGACGTCGGTGCTGTAACTCCTAGGATTGCTGTGGATGGGGCTTCTTGTCCAAATGCTTGAAAACGAGCAGCCGCTTGGTGCACATTCTCTCACAATAGCTTCATTTGGGGCAAAGGTGTTGCTGTTGGCTTTGCTTCTTCAGCTGCTATGGTCAAATCAATGGCGATCTTGAGGCTTGGCTATGGGCTAAAAGGGTGGGCTTATACAAAGTGAAAATTCTCAATGATTGTTTACAATCATGTATATAAACCTGTACTCAAACTCATGCACTTAATCAAACTTACACAACTTACAACTCCACAAATATTCAACATTGTTTTCCTCAATGGGCATGACAGACTTGCCTTGCACGTTGTGCCTTCCTAGTTCTAATTAGTAATGTTTATTACTCCCTCCGACCCAATTTGTTGATCCTCTTTGGGAGTGCTTGTCATTTTTCAATTGATTATATCTTACAATGCATAATCTTTTAGGTGATTTTAAAAAATTTGTATAAAAGAGTTCATTGAGATCTATCAAAAAAAGATCCATATTTGATATAATTTTTTTTTATAAATTAAGAGATACAACCAATCTTTTGAGACTTCCAAAAAAGGGGAAGAGGACCAAGAATTTGGGACGGAGGGAGTACTTAATAGTGTTCTAATCAGTAATTGTTTACAATTCTAACTCATCTATTCTTTATTCGCAGATTGATTTGCGCAGAATTGGAAAATTTTCCTTTGCTCATTCTCGTCGGCCACTCCGGTAATACTATATTTTTTAATACTCACTAAGGGAGAAAGTGGGATTCCCTTGCATCCCTCCTTGACATTAATGTGTGAATTTGTTTTGTTGCGGTGCTTGTCAAGGGAGAAAGTGTGATGCAATAACTCCCCCCCTTTTAATTACTTTGTATTGATTATCTACTTAATGGTTAGTTTTTTTTTATTTTTTTATTTTTTTATACTCACTAAGGGAGAAAGTGGAATACCCTTGCATCCCTCCTTGACATTAAATATGTGAATTTGTTGTGTTGTGATGCTTGTCAAGGGAGAAAGTGTGATGCAATGGCTCCCCCCTTTTAACAAGTGTGGAGTATTGAGATTTGTTGTTTAGAGATGAGAAAGAAGTGTTTAGGGTGTTAACTAACCCTAACACAAGTAAGCTTTTATTTATAATACGTGGTGACTAGTTACATAACATAAGTAACCAATGTGGGACTTAGTCCAACTATTCTAACACTCCCCCTCAAGCTGGAGAATAAATATCACAAAATCCCAGCGTGTTACATAACAACTCTAAACGTGGTTTAAATAAAGGTTTAGTGAAGATATCTGCCAACTGAGCGCCTGTAGACACGAAAGGGGTAGCCAACACGCCACTATCTATCTTCTCCCGAACAATATGACAATCTACTTCGATATGTTTGGTTCTCTCATGAAATACCGGATTCGAAGCAATATGTATTGCTGCTTGATTATCACAATACATAGGGATAGGTAACTGTACGCCAATAAGTGTTTCGCAATCTCGAATAAGTGTTTCGCAATAATCTAATGAAGCTTCCTAGGTTTTTATGTTTTTTATGGTTATACTTACCATTGCTTATGGCTATACATACCACTTTTTATGGTATTTTTATTATGGATGAAATTGTATTTAGGAAGTATCTGGAGAATAAGTTCTCCGTATTTGTGGTAAGCAGATCCAGAATTTAGTAAGAAAGCCTTATGTGTGTGTGTGTGTGTGCGCGTGCGGGGGGAGGGTTAATTTCACTTGAACCTTTTCCCTCCTTTGACTTGAACGGAGAAGCTGAATGGTGGTGTACTGGATACCTAAAAATCGAAGGGGGGTGTACCTTCGGGAAGAAGTTCCGATGAGCAAGTCAGAAGGCTGAAGAAGCAAAGAAAGTAATTACTTAGGGAAGAAGTTATGTGGAAAAAAAGTCCTCAAACCTGGAAAGGGAGTCCTCTATTCATAGGCAAACCTTGGAGTGTTGAGCAAGTAAGTTGTACTGTTCGGATGACGTACTTGTCAGAGTCATTTAATGCGCGGCACACCCTACGTCAGCTAAACCCATGACCTAGTGTTAGAAACATCACTTTCAATCAGAAATGTCACTTCGTCCTGACATGGAAGCTTCTACAAGACCGTTGAATGACTGTAGACGAGTGTTCTCTCTAAGGAAACTGACTATTCCGAACAACACCATGTTACCAAACGTAAACTCACACTGCCGAACGAAGGTTCTCAACGCCGAACGATAGGAGATCGTACATATCGTCAAGTCGGTGAAGGCCCTTACGTTCGGTGACGACGTTAGGAGTATGCTAACGTTCGGCAAAACAGTGCGATACCTTCCCATGACTCGTAATGACGTTATAGACGAATTGAGACAACTGAATAGTAAGATTACTCGATGACCCCTTTGATCCTTCCAAACCGTGATTATTTCGGCCCACTACAGTATGTAATATAGATTAGTATTTGAAACTATAAATATGCACAAGGACAATGCTGGTATTGTGAATTCGAGGAAGTGAGTATGCTCAAAAGAAGGATATAGAGAAGCTATACACTTGGAGAGAGAAGATCGAATAAGAGGGCCACAGGCACTTACTAGAGTTGGATGTCTTGCTGTATTTATATGGTAAGTATTGCTATAGAAATGGTAAGTATGCCCAGATTTAAATAAGCATACCATGTTTATATGGTAAGTATTGCTATGGAAATAGTAAGTATGCTTAGATTTTAGTAAGCACACCCTATTTATATGGTAAGTATTGCTACGGAAATGGAAAGTATGCCTAGATTTTAGTAAGCACATGCATGACCTTCTCATTTTGTTCTTTCTTTTTGCTCAGAGAAGGTAATGAATCAAATATGTATACACATGCATGTTTGAAGTTTTCCACATACATAAATCAATGAGTGTATCGACTATATCCACCATAATGATGACCATAATGCATTCGGGTCTCTCCCATAAATTGGAGAATCTAGTGTTTCACAATAATCTAATGAAGCTTTCCATGTTTTGAACCTTGTATTTGTGGTAAGTATGACTATGGAAATGATAGGTATTCCCAGTTCATGTCTTACCTACTAAGCATATCTAGATTTTAGTAAGAGAACCCATTTTTCGTGATAAGTATGCCCAGATTTTAGTTAGCACACCATGTTTATATGGTAAGAATAGAAATTGAAATGGTATGTACAATCTGTTTACGACATACCCAACAGCGCCATAAAGCATTGATAAAACATTCCCAACAAGAGCTACCAAGGCATGTATCTAACAACAACAACACAAAGCATATATCAAAGAAAGTCACCATTGATCAAATAAGAGCCATCTATAATTGTTTGTCTCCATGAACCATACAAAAAAGGCAGCATATGCCAATTAGTGTTTACATGAGCCATATCAAGTTTACAGGAGCCATTTTACATAACATGTCAAGTTTAATGTTAACATGAGCAGTATCACAAAAAGAGAGCATTTGCACTTTACAAGTGTCATCCCACAACTGTCATCAAATCTTCCTTCAAGTGCCGGAATATTTTTGTGTTTCCCACTTTTCCGCCGGGTAGGCGTGAGCGGAAAATCCAATGGCGCGTGTGCTGTATGAGCGCGGGCGTGCCAGGACTTGTCGTCATCCAACGTATGGAAGGCGTGAGTGCACCTCGATCTAACTTCGTATGTAGTGCGACTGCGTGTGGCCCAAAGGGTGAGGCCACAATGAGGTTCGTGGTTTTGCCACAACGAGAGTGGACTTAAAATTTCCCAACCGTATGAGAAAAAGTAGAGAACATCGTAGAATAATTTTATTATATCGTAATAATAAAATTGGGGATACAAGAGAGATATGAATAACTTTATTATGTCGTAATAATAAAGTTGGGGTACAAGAGAGATAGAAATGAGGGAGAAATGAGATAGTTGCTTCGCTGGGAAGGCTTTGGTTTTAAGCGTTGAGCTTGATTGGTGTGTGGACCCTTTTTTCTTCTTGAGTTCTAGTATTTATAGGCAAGATGCTCCATGGCTTTGCATGCAGATGAATTTCCCGCCTTGCTTCTTCTCGTGCCATGTGTCCCATGTAACTTCTCCTTATTGAGATCATGGGCGGTTGAGAGGAGTTGTAAGTATATTGCCCATGTGTTTTTCCATCATGGGAAGGTACTGGCGGTGAAAAAATAATTACCCACAAGTTACTCCTGATCATGGGCAGTTGAGCAATTAGTGGGGCATTTCCATTTTCTTTTCCGTGGAGAATAAAAGAACGTGGGCCATTTGACCGGGTCAAATGGCCATGTGGCAAGCCTCTCACTAATTTGTCCCATATATTTTCCTTGGTGAAGCTTTCTCAAGTCATACAGTTAACATGATATTGGGCCATTTGATCCATTTACATAAACAAGGCCTTTTCCCCGAGATAAACCGATTGGGCCTCGTTCTGAATTTTGTAAAGCATGGCCCAAAGCCTATAAATCCAATCTTCAGTCCAAAATAGACTAAAATTAATTGGGTCTTGCTCCAAATCACAAAATTAATGTAACCCATTAATTTTTTAGCCCGAGCAACTCTTGAATATCGGCCCAATTTAATCAAATTTCAATTAAATGGCCCTCCAGTGCTAGCCCAAGATTTGGTGCCAAAAACGGGTGTAAACATTTTGTTGACCTTAATTTCGAATTAAAACATTCTTGTAGTTGGATCAATTCCAAAAGCAAGTCGTTCCTACCCTTTTTTTTTTGGTCAATCAGAAATTTCATAGGTTAAGCTAGGCAGCTACAGCCGAGAAAAAGTTTCAACAAAGCATTACAAGGGACGAGGCAAACAGATGCCAAAAGATGATGAATTAAACACATAAGTGTCCTACGCCCAAGGCGTCAGCCAAAACAAACTCCTTTGCAGCTAGGCGAACGTTTGTTGCAATAATCAGGTCTTCCTCTTGTTGAGACCCCAGTCTTGCTAACCTCATAGAAGCATCCGTCCATATTGAGCTTTATTTCACTTGGAAGAGGGAACAGCCAATGAATAAGTTTTTGTGGCAAGAACGTTGTTCCTTAAAAGCCACACCAATCTCCTTAGCATAAGGTAGAGCAATCTTAAAACACTCGGTGGTTGTTGTCTCAACATTATCAAAACTTTTTCTATTATGGGCCTTCCAAATTTGCTAGAGGGAAACAACAAACAGTAAGCTCCAAGATTGACTCATATCCAAATGATAAGTAGATTTAGATAGGCATGTTAAGGTTCTCTTGCAACCATTGGGGTTACAAATACTATGCCAAAGCTCTTTCGCTTTTGGGCATGCACGAAAGAGATGGTTTAAGTCCTCAGGTGCATCATCACAACGAGGACAGTAGTTCATGGGTATCATCCCCCTACTAGCTCTCAGGGAGTTGATAGGCAGACAACTATGAAGCACAAGCCAAATAAAAAAATAAAGTTTAGCAGGAACTTTAAGCTTCCATATCCACATCCGGTCAGAGTTCTCACTATCATCATTATGTAAGATTTTATAAGCAGAAATAGAAGAGAAATTACCGTTAGGAGAACCTACCCAAGAAGGATGATCTGGGATATTGGAGAACCTGGGCACATTAGTACTAGCAATACCATTCAAAACATGACCATCAACAATATTAGAAATAGAATCCAGATTCCAATCACCATTACTATCTAGAATGTCATGGACTTTGGTGTTAACAAACCCATAAGGACCAGGAAAACTGTCAATGAGAGGACCATTTCCATTTCCAAGCCATAAAACAACATGGGAACCATTACCAATTATCCATTTAATCCCTTTTTTCAGAAGGGGAATAGTTTTAGTGATGCTTTCCAAATGTAGGAGGCATTTTTTTTTACGAGGCCAGAAAAACAGAGAATGTTTTTGGAGATATTTGTCCTTGAGAAGTTTAATCCACAGATTATCCTCATTATTAGAGAGTTTCCATCCTAATTTAGCAAGAAGGGCTAGATTTTGATTTCTAGCTTTCCTGAGCCCTAAACCACCATTAGCCTTACTCCTATAAACTTTGGTCCAGTAAAGAAGATGAATTTTTTTTCTTGTTTTCAGAATCTCCCCAAAGGAAGAACAATCAACATTAAGAAAGCAAACAAATATTATCCTTTTCCTTTTGAATGAATAAAACTACTCCACTAAACAACAAATTTTGAACAAAGCACCAAAAAGAAAATGGAACTTTCTTTACCGGAATACAAAGGCATTGAGAGAGTGCAACCAACGAGAGTGGCAACCAAAACCGCTATTCTCAACTTATGTTGAAGCAGAAGGCTCGACAACAGACCCCAGCTTATGACGCTCAGCGGCGATTGTGTGCTTTCGGTGTCGGAGCTCGAGACATTGAGTTCGGACCGTTATCGGCCACGATAGGGTCTGACGGAGGGCCCGTTACGTATGCAAGACAGGTCGAGTGCGAGGATCGTTGGCGGGGAGGTTTGTACAGCGGGGAAAGGGAGGAGGAGCGTCAATGGGGAGGGAGGAGAGAGGAGGGGGTGGTGGAGGAGAGAGAGAGAGAGAGAGAGAGAGAGAGAGGAGGTGGTGGTGGTGGAGGAGAGAGAGAGAGAGAGAGAGAGGAGGTGGTGGTGGAGGAGGGTTCAGTTCTGGTCCAGTATTTCTATGGTCCAGTCCGGTCCAGTTTTGGGCCGTTTTGGGCCCATCCCGGGCCCACAACAATGATCGGAATCGTTCATTTTGTAGAACTCGTTGAATATGTCATCCATGCCAAAAATTAGCTTGATCGAATATCAATAGGTACATGGATGAAATAGATTTGTACAAGAAAATAACAAAAATTAAGTTGAAATTAATAATTGCCCATTTTTTTCATCTACAAATCTATTTCATCAATGTACCTATTGATATTCGATCAAGCTAATTTTTGGCATGGATAACATATTCGACGAGTTATACAAAATGAACGATTCCGATCATTGTTGTGGGCCCGGTATGGGCCCACAACGGCCCAAAACTGGACCGGACTGGACCATAAAAATACTGGACCAGAACTGAACCCGGTGGAGGAGAGAGAGAGAGAGAGGAGGTGGTGAGTGTGGGGTTTGGGGAGTGTGGAGCGAGGGGGAGGAGAGAGAGCGTGACAGGATGAGTTGGAGAAGCCATTGAATTAAGAGAGAGAGAGAGAGAGGTGGGAGGGAGGAGGGGCAAAAGATTAGGGCTCGAAGTTTCACATGATTTTCAGTCAAAAAGTAACCGGGAGTAGGAGGTAAATGAGAGAGAAAGGGAGTTTTTTTTATCAATGGCTGAGATTAAACCCTTAGCATCCAATGGCTTGAAAACAATCGGAGTATGATGCTCCCAAACCCCAAATCGCCTGGGAGCATCATAGCCGGACGCTAAACTCCAAAGTTCTCTTCTCTCGTTTTCTTTTTTCCAGATCCGTGCAATCCCTTCTCTCTCTCTCTCGATGAATCTTCCCTTCGACGATGGCAATGGCGATGATGAAGTGGCGGCAACTGTTGGTATTTTATACCGTGAGTTTCTCTCTCTCTCTCTCTCTCTCTCTCTCTCTCTTCCATCTCTCCGTTGATTTTTTGTTTTGATTTTGATTTTGATTTTGTTTTGTTTGAAACCCCCAAATTCAGATCTGGTCGGAGATGGAGGTCGGTGCCGGCATTTGCTGTTGATGCCAATGGGATGGTGTGTTCTTTCTCTCTCTCACTCTCTCTTTATCTATCTTGAAGCCGGTTTCTGGATAAATCGAAAAACCGGCCGAAATTAGCAAAATTGATTGAAATCGGACCAGAAGTGTTTCGACTGGTTCCGGTTAACACTTTTCCCAAATCAGATATCCGGTTTGGTCCCAGAAAACCCCCCAAAACCGGACCGAATCACCCCTAACTACCCTTGATCTTAGCCAAAAGGTTGAGAGCATATATACTACTCTTGATCTTTTTTTGGTTGGCGATACTACACTTGATCTTAGCCAAAAAATCGAGAACATATATTACTGTTGAATTTAAAAGGCGATATTTCATTTGATCATAGCCAAAAGATCGAACACGTACTACATTTGATAGTTTTTTTTAATCTTCGATACTACACTTTATCTTAACAAAAAGGTTGAGAACAGATACTACATTTCATCGTCTTTTCTTATCAGCAATACTATACTTGATCTTATCGAAAAGATTAAGAACAGATACTACAGTTGATCTCTTTTTTTTTCAATCTTCAAACTACTCTTGATCTTAACCAAAAGGCCGAGAACAGATACTGCAATTGATCCTTTTTTTTGTTTATCGGCGATACTACACTTGATCTTTCGAAAAAATCGCCAAGAACAAATACTACACTTGATATTAGTCAAAAGGTTGAGAATAGATAGGACACTTGATTTTTTTATTGATCGGCGATACTACACTTGATCTTATCCAAATGATCGAGAACATATACTAAATTTGATCTTTTTTTATTTACGGTCCTACACTGGATCTTCGCCAAAAGACTGATAATAGATACTACCCTTGATCTTAGCCAAAAAGCCAAGAACAAATACTACCCTTGATCTTTTTTTTTTGTTTTTGTTTGTGGAGATACTACACTTGATCTTAGCCAAAACATCGAGAACAGATACTACCCTTCATCCCCTCTTTTTTTATCGGCAATACTACACTTAATCTTGTCAAAAAGATCGAGAACAGAGACTACAATTAATTTCATTTTTTAGTCTTTGATAGTAGTCTTGATCTTAGCCGAAAGGCCGAGAACAGATATTTCACTTGATCTTAGCCAAAAATCCAGGAACAAATACTATACTTGATCTTAGCCAAAAGATCAAGAAGGTACTATAAACTTGATCTTTTTATTTTATTTTATTGCTGATACTACGCTTACACTTGATCTTAGCCAAAAGGCTGAAAACAGATACTACTCTTGATCTTTTTTTAATCAACAATGCTACACTTGACCTTATCAAAAAGTTCGAGTATAGATACTATGGTTGAGCTTTCTTCTTTTTCTTTTTTAAATCTTTAATACTACTCTTGAAGTGCGGGCCTGGCACAATGTTAAAGTTGTTCCATTATGACCTGGAAGTCACGAGTTCGAGTCATAGAAACAGCCTCTCTGCTTGTAGGGGTAAGGTTGCATACATCAACCCTTCCCCAGACCCCACAATGGCGGGAACCTCATGCACTGGGTTTGCCCCTTAATACTACTCTTGATCTTAGCCAAACAGCTGAGAACAGATACTAGACTTGAACATTTTTTTTATTGGCAATACTACACTTGGTCTTAGCAAAAAGGTCAGGAATAGAAACAGCACTTGATCTTTTTTTTTTTTTTTAATCGTGATACGAAACTTGATCTTAGTCAAAAAGCCGAGAACAGACTTGATCTTTTTCTTGATCGGTGATACTCCACTCGATATTAGCCAAAAAGCCCAGAATAGATAATACCATTGATTTTTTTTTAATAAAAAATACTACACTTAATCTTGGCAAAAATATCGAGAACAGATACTTCAGTTGATCTTTTTTTTTATCTTTGATACTACTCTTGATCTTTGCCAAAAAGCCAAGAACCGACTGCACTTAATTTTTCTTTATTCATCGGCACTATTACACTTGATTTTAGCAAAAGGCCAAGAACATATATGACACTTAATCTTTTTTTAATCAGCGATGTTACACTTGATCTTAGTCAAAAAGCCGAGAACAGGCTTGATTTTTTTTTTAATCAGCGATACTACACTTGATATTATTAGCCAAAAAGCCAAGAACATATAGTTCCCTTGATTTTTTTTTTATAGTCAATACTACACGTAATCTTATCGAAAAGATTGAGAACAGTTACTGCAATTGATTTTTTTGTTTTAATCTTCATACTACTCTTGATCCAAAAAGCCGAGAATAGAAACTATACTTGATCGTTTTTTTGGTCGACGATACTACACTTGATCTTAGCCAAAACTCTGAGAACAAATACTACACATCATTTTGGCCAAAAGGTCGGGTACATATTCTACTCTTGATCTTATTTTTTTGGTTGGCGATATTTTACTTGATCTTAGCCAAAAGATTGAGAATAGATATTTACAGTGGTTTTTTTTTATGGGCGATACTCCTCTTGATCTTAGCCAAAAGATCGAACAAATACTAGACTTTATCTTTTTTTATTGTTCCATACTACACTTGATTGTAGCCAAAAGATCGAACACATACTACATTTGATCTTTTTTTAAATCTTCGATACTACACTTGATCGTAGCCTAAAGGCCAAGAACCGATACTGTACTTGATCTTTTTTTGATCAGCGTTACTACACTTGACAATAGCCAAAAAGCCGGGAACAAATGTTGCTCTTTTTTTTTTGGTCGGCGATACTCTACTTGACATTAACCAAAATGCCAAGAATATATACTGCTCTTGATTTTTTTTATTAGAGATATTAGGCTTGATCTTTTTTTTATCAGCTACATTACACATGATCTTAGCCAAAAGGCAGAGAACAAATACTACACTTCATCTTTTCTGTTAGCGATACTACACTTGATCTTATCGAAAAGATTGAGAACACATACAACAGTTATTTTTTTTTAATCATTGATACTACTATAGAACTTAGCCAAAAGGCTGAGAACAGATACTGTAGTTGATCTTTTTTTCTTTTTCGGCGATACTACACTTGATCTTAGCAAAAAGGCTGAGAACAGATACGATAATTGATCTTTTTTATTGATTGGCGATAGTACACATGATCTTAACCAAATGATCGAGAACAAATACTACACTTGATCTCTTTTTTGATTGCCGATACTATACTGGATCTTAGCCAATAAGCCGATTATAGATACTAGCCTTGATCTTAGCCAAAAGGCTGAAAACAAATACTGCACTTGAATTTTTTTTTTATTGAAGGTGCTACACTTGATCTTTTTTTTTTGATCGGCTATACTACACTTGATCTTAGCCAAAAAGTTGAGAATAGATACCAAACTTAATCTCTCTTCTTTAATCAATAATACTACACTTTATCTTGTCGAAAATATCGAAAATAGATACTATAGTTGATATTTTTTTAAAATTTTCGATCTTAGCCAAAAAGTTGAGAATAGATACCAAACTTAATCTCTCTTCTTTTATCAGCAATACTACACTTTATCTTGTCGAAAATATCGAAAACAGATACTATAGTTGATATTTTTTTAAAATTTTTCAATACTACTCTTGATCTTAGCCAAAGCAAAGAACAAATACTACACTTGATCTTAACCAAAAATCCAAGAATAGATACTATACTTGATCTTAGCCAAATGATCAATAAGATACTACACTTTAGAGCTGGGCAACAGACACGAGACACGATAACACGACACGAACCGGACACGAAGTTAGCGGGTTAGGGTTGAACATTTCTGACATGAAACACGAAAATGTCACGACTCGAGAACACGAATTCTAAATGGGTTGGGTTCGGGTTGAACACGCGAGACACGAAATTGACACGATCAACACGGTTACAAATCTGTGTCACCCATTTTCACGAACATATGTACATAATATATGGTATATCAGCAATTCTATATAGAGTTAGGCAACAGACACGATAACACAACACGAACCAGACACGAAGTTAGCGGGTTAGGGTTGAGCATTTCTGACACGAAAATGACACAACTCGAAAAACATGAATTCTAAATGGGTTGGGTGATTTGTGACACGAACCCAACTGACACGACACGAACACGACCCGACACGACCTGTTACCCAGGTCTACTACACTTGATCCTTTTTTTTTTTTTTATCGGTGTTACTACATTTAACGTTAGCAAAAAGGCTGAGAACAGATACTACGCTTGATATTTTTCTCTTTTTTTTTGTCGGCGATATTACACTTTGTAATAACTCTGAATTTCGATAAATAAAAATTCATTTAAATATTTGAATTTGTTATTTTAATTACTTGTATTACTTTTAAATTTTAATTTTTAATAATCCGTTATAATTAGATTTTAGTCCTTAAAAATTATATTACTTGACTAGAAACCCTACTTGGCAAAAGAAGGAGTTTCTAACTGATTAGTTAGAGAAACTGAATTACCATTTGACCTAGTTACATTCTTCTAACCCTAATTGGACCCTTTTGACTATTTTTGAGCCTTATGAACCCTTCCAAACCCTATTGAACCCTTAGACCATAGAAGTAATCATTTTTATTCCCCTGTTAAGTCATTTCAAACCCTAATTATATCCAATATTCCTTTGACCAATGGACAATAAATGTTAGGAAAAATATTATCCATTGGATAATAGATTTTATGCTTGCCAATGTATATATATATATACTTGACAAGACTAGTCATACCAAAGGTAGTAATCATTTTATTCCCATATCAAGCCATAATAATCCTTTACCCATTGGTCCATAAATGTTGGGGGAAATATTGTCCATTGGATAATAAATATTAGGCTTGGCCAATGAAGGTATGTATATGACAAGACAAGTCATACAAAGAATCCCATCATTTTGCTTCCAAAAGAAGCAACCTTAGTCTTGTCATACTTACAAGCCTAAAACTAATAGGCCTAACCCTAAATTACCCACTAAAGTTACTTTTCTAGATTCTTTAAGTCCATATATGTGCTTATATATATGTATATACACCTCAAAGCCTATTATAAGCATGCCTATATATGGTTATATGTACATATATGTACTTTCTAGGAAAAACCATAACCATTGGACAATGTTCTTGTCATTGAAAGCCTTAGCATAATTATTCCTTATTCCATAGACCTAATAGGACTATATAGTACTTTAGTGTGCTTGTATATATTCATAGACATATATATATACATAGGAAGTACAAGAGAGAGAGAGAGAGGCCGAGAGAGAGAGAGAGAGAGAGAGAGAGCCGTGAGGGAGGGAGAGAGAGAGGCCGAGAGTGAGAGGGAGAGAGGTGGAGTGTGTGCATGTGTTTTAATTACTTACACAAGTTACCTTTAGCCCATAAGCCTAAAACCTATTTGACAACACATTTTTGGACAACTTTAAACACATAGTAGCCAATGATTTTATTTTTTCTTACAAGCAACCTCATCCTGGGACTTGACAAGCCTTAAAACCCTTCATGATTGTCTGGGATTGGCCTAAAGAAGAAATGACAAGCCATGGAAGGCTTACCGTGCTTGATTTGACCAAACATGGAGCAAAAATCCATGGGAAAAGAGAGAGAGAGAGAGAGAGAGAGAGAGAGAGAGAGAGAGAGCGGGCTATGAAAGGGAGAGGGAGGGCCAAAATTTGCTATAAATAGGACCCCTCCACCCACCATTCAACTCACACCCTCAATCTCCAACTTCTCTCTCTAGAAAAATATTTGTGTTCTTACTTTGTTTTTCTAGTTCTTGAGTATTCTTGAAGTTCTTCCCAAATTCTTTAAGAAACTCATCCTAGACCGCCACTAAACCGCCACTCGACCACCATTTCGATCCAAAACTTAGTAGTTCTTAGTCAAGACCAAGTTTCGAGAGAAACCTTCTCTTTCGAAGCTACCGGGAGACCACTATAGGACGTTACTCCGCCCGATCACCGACTCACTTTCCGTAGCCGTCACTACCGCCAAGAAGCACTGTAGGATACTCCTAACCACTCTCTCTAAGTATAAAACTCGTTTGTGTAGAATATCTCTACTTACTTACTAAGTATACGTAAAAGTTTTCTTAACCGTAGACTTTAAATCTATATGTATGATGTTTATATGTTGGGAAATGTATGAGGAACTTGAAAGGTTTTTTTCTTAAAAAGATGAAAAGGAAGGGGAGTATGTTGAACACGTCAATAAACATATGTTTTTAGAACTTCCCAAAAAGAAAGAATGAATTTCGAAAGAAAACAATTTAATGTTTGATTGTAGGATGGTTATGAGAACATATACATATTTACTATGACTTCTTGCATTAGTTGTTATTGTGTGATAAAGCATAAGTGGTCTCCACTCCAAGGGCGTCCGTACATGTGGCGTAATGCTTTAAGGTTGAGCATGTTAGATAATATAGAGTTGGATAATCTTGCTAGTTTAGTTTCAAGATTTCAATAAATGATTTATGATTGCTTAAGTAGAAAAAGTCCTACTGCGGAGTCTATGCATGAAAACGAGACATAAAAATTGAGAAAGTTAGAAACATGACACCTAGGGTGTGGTTAACAAGAAAAAATGTGTTTCGAAGAAGAAAATATTTTTGAAACTACATAATGACCGATTTTGATGGCATTATGTGAGATGTGTGTGTGTGCGCCAATGGGAACTCGGGACGGCGGAACCATTGTGAGGATACTCGGGAAACCGGAACGGCGGAACCAAGGTTGAGTGTGTTAAAAACGATTTTGGAAATGTTGATTTGGTAAAAGAAAAGTGAAAGCGATGACATGGTCTACGATGAGTCGCGTAGGAGAAACTCCGAAAATCATGGACACCAACGTTAGTTTGAATAATGAATGTGGATGTGTTATTGTGTCACGACCTCGATTTTCAACATAAATAAATAATACATTTCATTACAAGAACCTCGCGTATCATACGTATTACCAAAAAGGGTTTCTCACCTGTTTAATTTACAAACAAGCCCCCATGTTTAAAGAAATACAACCTTGGCACCACGACCCAAATTAACTTCAATACAGATACGACATGTTTAGAAAGTTACAAACTTTGATCAAAAGATAATTCAAGAGCGAATTAGTTACAAAGCTATCTTTGGCCAAAAGTAAGTCTATTACAAAGATGAATAAGTAACTAAATAAAATTAGTTTTCAAAAAGTCTTCATGCATGTCCGAGTACACCATTGCATGCAGTCTATTGCCCATCATTCGAACCTGAAAAGAAGGATTTTGTTGAGCTACACTAGCTCAGTAGAAAAATCTTTACCAATCATATATGTAAATATGATGACAAGTGTCAACAAGAGAGGATAAGGAAATACTGCTCGGTAGACAATAATCAATCAATTTGTAAATGAGCTCTTATCGAAATTGAATGCATAAACTATATGACACTAACCCCTCAGATAATCCCAACTCGACTCACTAACCCAAAATTCCACCATCGGTATTTCCACCACTTGCGTTACCGTATAACACCATAAGGGTTACCGTGTTACCACCCCATGCGTCACGGTGATCCCTAACGACTCGGGTTACCGTATTACCACCACTTGCGTTACAAAACCCTTTAAGTCTCCGTATTACCACCGCTTGCGTTATGGGACTTCCTATCCCAACTTCCGAATCAAAAATCAACTATTTTCTTACTCGATATGCAAACTAGAACTTTCTCATAACCACATTCATGCAAGGATCATTATACATTATGCCATTAATACTACCAAGTAACCAATCAATCGACAAGCTACGTGTTAACACGGTTTTAATCAAATGAGTTCCTATTCATTTCTTACTAACGGTATGCCAACGGACCGATGATAACTTCAATGAATCAAAAGAAGCCGATTGGACATGCTTGGAATAGGTTTGGAGGTGTCCAAAAAGGTTTAGAAGTGATTGGGAGCCAAAATGGTCAAATCGGGGCTACATGGCAAAATTGCCCAGAAAGCCATGGAGTATCGATACCAAAATAACCGTATCGATACTCCGGAGTTTGGAGTATCGATACTCAAATAACCGTATCGATACGGGAACACTACGACAGATTTCTGAAGCTACTGGAATGTAGATCCTTTCAGCGTATCGATACGCAAGCAATCGTATCGATAAGGGACATTACGAACGGCGATTTTGTGCAGAAAACTCAAAAGCAAATACAACAAAACAACCAACGATCCAAGATACGATTTCTACACTTAATCAACGTATAAACACATAAAAGAGGTAAAGAAATCCCTACCTCAATATGGGAGCTTCAAACGAGAGATCAAGCACAACCCCTAGACTTTCCAACTTCAAAATCAACCAAGAACTTCTCTTCCGGCTTCACCCAAGAGATACGAGCCCAAAATCGCGTAGAGGAGGTGAAATGAGAGTGGATCCTTGAGGTTTTGTAAGAGTTTTTAGTGAGAGAAGAGAAGAGAGAGAGAGGGATACACAGCTGGAGAGCGAGAGATAGAAGGGAGAGAAAAATGATCCTCTACACACACTCACCACTATTTATACCCTTATATCTTTAAATCACACACTCACTCCCTCAATCTTCTATTCTATCACTTTAATCCTCAATTCAAATTACTACCAAATAACCCACATTTTCTCAATTAGTCATTTAATCAACTTTTTAATAATTTAAGAAAATATGGGTCTCTACATATTGTTAAGTTATTTGGTTAAACATGCATGATTCTATGTCAAACATTTATAAGTTAGGGATTAGTGGGTAGAGTTTGTTCTATTGAGCTTCTGTAGCTCATGGTGTTACTTTTGGTGACCCTGACATATTATATAGGTGGCGACGCCGGTATAATATGTCAGATCTTATAGATGAACATGGCGAACTCTTCACCTTGGAGGCTTTCGGAGCCGAGGAACTTGCTAGGATAGAGGAACAAGCGGAACAGTAGTTAGGGACCCTAATTTCCCTTTTTGTGTTTAAATAAAAATACTCTTACGAGAGTTTTTCAATAAAATTGTCCATTTAACGTATCTAAAATTAGAGGCGTTACACACTTGATCTTAGCCAAAAATTGAGAACAGATGTTACAGTTGATTTTTTTTTTTATCGGCGATACAACACTTGATCTTAGCCAAAAGATCAAACAAATACTACACTTTATCTTTTTTTTAATGTTCGGTACTACACTTGGTCGTAGCCAAATGATTGAACACATACTACATTTGATCTTTTTGTTTAATCTTTGATACTACACTTGATCTTTGCCAAAAGGCCGAGAACAACTACTGCACTTGATTTTTTTGATCAGTGATACTACACTTGACAGTAACCAAAAAGCCGAGAACTAGTGTTTAAAGCTATTAAGATGATTGTATCGTCTTCTGAAAATTTAAAAAAAATTTAGAGATATGGACAAAAATGGACAATAGCTAGGGGGGGAAGAGGATTGAAAATTCAAGATAACCAAGTCTCTCTAACTTTTTAAAAAGTTAGATACATGTTTAGGATTTAAAATGGCACATCAAAACTCAATTGGTTTGGTTTGGTGTAATTCGTCAGTTCTACCCAAAATTGAAACCGAAATAGAAAATCAAGTTTTTTAAAGATTGAAAACCGAACCAAATTCAAATCAATAAAAAAAAACGACATAATATGTGAGAAATTGGACGGTACAGTCGGCTCGATTTTTTGGTTGCAAAACATTCTTCTGTTTGTGTGCATTATTTAACATTTGCTCCTCCTACCATGGTTGTGTACGAGAACCTAAAATAAAATTAGGATCATAGATGTTTTGCGAACTTAGAGAATCACCTAAACGTTACTAAGTTAATGGAAAGAGAAGATGTTGAGGGTCTAAAGAATAGTAATTTCATTTTGTCTTGTGAGGTTAGTCGGGATTTTGGGGTTTGTGAAGGAGAAAGGAGAAGAGTTCAATTATACCAGTAGTAAGGATAAATTACACTGACCTCCCTTATAATCTGTTGAAAAATCATTGTCCACCTTCTTATTCTTTGAAATATCACTGAAACCCCTTACTAGCAAATGCCGTTTATCTTCCTAGCAAAATGACTAAAATGCCCAATATATTTAAAGACATTCGATTTTTGGCCATTTTTATCCTCGAAATCAAATTGTTCGGTTTGGAATGTCAAAAACTGACGCTGAACGGTTTTCGAAAAGACTTAGTTGGTGTCGGTATTCAACATTCCGAACGTTAGGCTCAATCGCTCTCCAATTGGTTTGGTTTATGTCGATGTTACCAATTTGGGGGTTTTAAAGACTTGAACAAGTAGTTCTGCACCTTTCAACCCCAAATCAAAACTCCAATTTGCAAGAAAAGTGATAGTGAAGGTGAAACATTGAGAGAAAAGAGGGATGAATGACGACTTAATTTGAACATAAACTTCATGCATGGGAACTGCTAACCCTTCTTCAACCCCTTCATTTACAAAATTACTAGAAGAACGGAGAAATTTCGCCACATCCAGTAATAGATCTAGTGTTTGAGGCAATCAAGATGAATGTATATGGGCAAAAATAGACAATAGCCGGGTAAAAAAAGAGGATTGAAAATTCCATATAACTAGGTCTCTCTAACTTTTAAATTAGTTAGATATAGGGCTAGGATTAAAAGTGGCATATCAAAATTTAGTCAGTTTTGTTCGATGTAATTTTGTTCGTTCTACCCAAAACTGAAACCGAACAAAAAAATCAAGTTTTTTTAAAGATTCAAAACCGAATAGAATCATTAAAAAAACTGACCAAACATGTTAAAAAATGGACCGGTTGTTCGGTTTGTCTACATTAGCTCCTCCTACCAATGTAGTTGTTTATGAGAACCTAAAATGAAATTTAGGATCATGGGTGGTTCGCGAATTTAGAAAATCCCGAAGATGATGCTAAGTTAATGGAAAGGGGGAATTTTGAGTTGAGGTGTACATGTGGATGTGAGGGGGCTACCTGAGAGGTGTATATGTAGAAACTCTCATATGAAATTATTTATGATATATTTTTTATGTAAAAGAAAAGAAGAAAATTTATTTCGTAAGTATCTTTGATGACTTTTCTTATTGTAAAAGTCACACATGTAAGAATCATCTTGTATCCTATGAACCATGTATTTTTTCTTGGAAACTCAACAATTTATCCATTATCTGTCCATCCTTCCATGCAGTCTTTTTGCTAGTCTGTCATCGTGAGGTGTGGACTGTAAATTTTTAATATGTGGAGTGAAATTGGCCCCGTTCTAATACCATGTGAAAACTTTATGTTTATCTCCAAACTCATTAGAAATGAGTGGAGAGGTCCCTACATTATAATCAATTTCCCCTCCATAGGATTTGAGCTGCAATCTCGCCGCGTTATGTTGGTACACAACCATTGGGCTGGCCAATTGATACCATACAAACCACAAGAAGTTTTTTTTTTTTTAACAACCATTTGTTGTTTTTCATATCCTCCAAAAGCATATATCTTTAGTTAAAAACTTAAGAACTCAGACATTTGCAAAAAATAGAAGTGTACATATGGAGCAGTAGAGCAGTTGGGGATTCAAAAATTGAAGCAAAAAACCGGCAGCCAAAGAGAGATGAGGTCAAAAGGAATTGAAATCTTGAAGCTTAAGTTATGGGCACAATCCAATCCAATCCAAAGGTGAAAAACAAAGATCAAGCCAACCCGCCATTCACGGGGAAGAACATCCAATAGGAATAGTTGTCGCTTTAATTTGGAATGCCATTACCATCAATCCTTGACTTTTGCATGGCCCTACCTTTGCAAATTTTCCACCTTTGCCTTTCCTAGTGGTTCACCAACTGAGTAGTGATTATCGGTCTTGGCCATTGAGTTGATGGGTCCCCAGTTTCACCGGAAAAAAAAAAAGTTGATTGGTCCCACATAAATTAAATAGTGCCCAATCCTCGCCCTTAATTGATACAGAATTAACAACTTTACACCTCCATGGGGACATTTTTTTCTTTTTTCTTAGGGCAAGGGAATGAAGGGGACTAGGCGTGGCAACCAGCTCCCAGGTGCGACCAGCCTTCAATCTCGGATCAAGTTCCCGGGAGGAGACGAAAGTCCAAAGGTGAGCACTGCCCACCAGAGCACGAGTGATCCGGAGGGGGAAAGTTGATCGAAAAGGTTCAAAGACCACGAGTTATGAGGCCATTCCTTATCAATAGCATGCTTTGAACCCGCGACCTCTGATCCCGTTGAAGACCCGTGGACCACTAAGCCACACCGCCCCGGGGTAGCTCGATGAGGACTTGCAAGTGGACAAGTTGCCACATACATGTGTATACCGTAACACATATGATATATCACCTTTTCATGTTAATTACTACACGGAAAATGCTAAAGAAAATGAATAAAAGAAAAAAGTTCTAATTTTTTGTTTTTGGAATGAGGTGAACTGCGCGCTTAAGCTGACCCGGATTGAAACATAAAGAAAGAGAAATTGAGCATAGTGATCTATGTTCAAAACAGAGAAAGGATAAAGGAAAAGAAAAGGCCGGGTGAATCTGCGCACTTTAGTTCGGTATTCTATCTCACTGTCCTCTGTACAACCATGACTCCAGAAGGTGACTCATAATAACTATTGTAGCACTTTATTTTGAGTATTGCTATACGTACCGACCAAAAACATACCGAAATCGTACCGACGGCGTCGCCGGCCGTCCTCCGGCCACCGGACGGCCGATCCGAGCCGTCCAAAAATTTTTAAAAAAAAAACCGAGGGGGTCAACGCGGGAATCAAGGGCATCCGATGTGTGTAAGGTGCTTGATCTACACACCCTTTTTTTCGTGTATATACACATATATATACACGAAAAAAAGGGTGTGTAGATCAAGCACCTTACACACATCGGATGCCCTTGATTCCCGCGTTGACCCCCTCGGTTTTTTTTTTAAAAATTTTTGGACGGCTCGGATCGGCCGTCCGGTGGCCGGAGGACGGCCGGCGACGCCGTCGGTACGATTTCGGTATGTTTTTGGTCGGTACGTATATCTTTTCCGCTTTATTTTCCCGTCATAACAATGCTTGTCTCGATTAATTATTATATCTCCGCTTTTGGTTGGCAAGCATGGCTTGGGCTATGATGAGACACACTAAAAACGTAGACGTATGTGTACGTATATATATATTTTTTAACAGAGGAACAGCCTACAGGCCAAGTCACTAAATGGATCTGATTGTGCAACCCAAATCTCCAGGAGAGCTAATACGGCCACACCAGTCATGGCCCCCCATTTCCTGGAAAGTACTCACCATGTGGGGAATCGAACCTCATACCTTGAGGAGTACTCTCAAAGTCTGGGCATCTGCAAGAACTACTGGGGCAACCCCTGAGTGTGTCGTATGTGTACATATTGACATCGCAAAGACATTAAAAGGGGTAACCCCTAACTTTGAGTGCTGTTTTGGTCACCCACTTTTCAAGTGGATGGGTGATGACTATCCACATTGTATGAGGCTCACATGGAGTCTTACTCCAATGATCATATCAGTTTCTTTTATGGGGCTTGGTTAACATTGGCTTGTTTGTTTTAGCTGTTTTTGTCAAAAATTATTTTGGATGGATATCAGTAAGTGTTTCATCAAATCATTCAATACTTAAGCTAAAAATCAAGATTAAAATTCTGAACCAAGATAAGTGTTATTCGATCGATCAAACACTTACCGAAGTGGGATTGACAATTCCTCCTACAAATGAACCATCAATAACCGGAGATAAGAGGTGCTTTAATTTATGATGATGCATTGGCAACACAAGCATCAATGTATACTCCGTAAATATACAACTTAATTATTGAAGTGTTGATCACCAAGAACAATATCATATTCTCATACTTTTGCTTTCCAAATTAAGCATGAAATTAAAACCACTGTAAGATAAAACACAAACACCCATAAATATTACTAAACTACCAACATTTTTCCTTAGTAAAACATAAGGCAAAGTTTAGCAGTCCTTGAGCACCATAGAGGATCCATTGAGCTCAGGGCACATACTCTTCCTCATTCCCCTGGAACTGCTCTTGGTTCTGGTACCCTCCCATGTATGAGTTCTCATTGTTCCCGTAATACCTCTGGCCCTTGTCATTGTAATTTGCCTCTCTGGGAACATCATAATAATACCTCCCATTCTCTACAAACCTTGTGTCACTCATTCCTTGTCTCTCGGTATTGTAGTAGCTGTTGGCTCCGTTCTTGTTGTAGTTGTTGGCCGCGGCGTTAGTGGTGGGGGCGGTGGTGGTGGTGTAGCTGCGGTCGACGAGCCTTGTGTCACTCAACCCTTTGTTTTCAGTGTTGTAGTAATTGTTGTTGGCTCCATTGTTGTAGTAGTTGTTGGCCGGGGTGGTGGTGTAGCCGCGGTCGACGAGGCTTGTGTCACTCAATCCTTGTGTTTGAGTGTTGTAGTAGTTGTTGTTATTGGTGGCGGTGGTGTACCCTTGTGACTTAGTCACATAAGCCTCTTTGTAGGGGTCGTTTTCGGTGGCGGCGGTGGAGTCCATGAACCTGTTTGATAATTTTGCACAAAACATAAAATTTACATACACAAGATCATGTGAATGTAGGGCTAGATTACAAATATCAATGTAGGGCTAGGTTCAAAGTGTACAGTACTACACCCCTATAGTGCAGCACTACAAGGGCCCAATTTCCTGATTGTGTCCCTACAGAGTTGTAGTTACTTTTTGGTGTTCCGATAGTGTCGATTTACTGTTCTTGCTCTAAAAAATAGTACTATATGGATTGCATGTGGTTAGAAAAAAAGACAGATTTCAGACGGAAGTTGGTGTGACATTACTACATTTGAGTTCAATTCAAAAGGTAATTTGCTCCAATTGACCATTTAGAGACCTAACTGAACTTTTCACAACATTAATAGTTGATCAGGAAACCAATTGTAAAAAAAAAACCTAAAAATATGCCCTTAAAAAAAATATCTGCTCCAGGAAATTAATTAAGGTACATTATCGTTGTCCTAAAGTTGTATCCTCCCACATGATGGTTCTAACTTCTTATTATCGACAATGATTGTCACAGATCTAACTCAATGCTCATAGTCACTACCTTTTTATACTACATCTTTTATGGAGCTCATTTCGGATCCTAAAAAAATACAGATAAATTTTAAAATATTATTTTATGGGATTCTATAAAAAATTAGCTCAAACGGATATTGGTAAGTACTACTTCTGGATTCGTAGGGGTGAAATTGCTCAATTGCGCAGTTTTGCCACTGCGAATCTAAAAATAATAATTATCGATATCCGTTGGAGCTGATTTTTTACAAGGTCTCATAAAATAATATTTTAGAATTTATGGATATTTTTCTGAATTTTTGTGAGATTCAGAATGAACCCCACATAAAATGTAGTGTAACTATACGGTGGGTGTACCATATCGGCCCATATAATACTCTTTCAGTCATAATACTCTCTCAGTCGTACAAATTTTCCAATAAAGAACACACAAAGCACTTTCTTGGATACTTTTTAGGAAAAATCGCACCAACATAAAAAATTAATTGGGATGTTTAATCAACGCGATAAAATTCAGAAAATTTTCGGGAAGCATTTTTTTTTTTAAATTCTAAAAATTGAGTACTGAAATCATAGGAGTGAGGAAGTATCTGCAAAACCTACTATATATCACTAGGCCACTGAAAATTGTACTTAACTCTGAAAATGAACTATTGGAAAAATAAAACACCGGAGAGCTTTGTAACTTAAGATCGAAAAAGAAAATACTCCAAACCTGGTGTCACTCATGCCTTGTGGGTCAGTCACATAATTAGCTTCCTTGTCGTAATAAGAGTAGGGTTGGTTGTTAGTGTTGGTGGTGGTGGTGGCGGTGTAGGGTGCATAATTGGTGGTTTTGGTGGCGGTGTAGGCAGCATCGGCGGGAGTTTTTGCGTTAGCAGTGGTGGCAGCGGGTGAAAGCTGACCGGACTCGTGCCCGTAAAGGCCATATCCAGTTTGGGTGTCTGGAATGAAGCTTGGCTCTTGTTCCTTGTTAGGGACTACTACTGTTTCTTTGGCATTGGTGTTGATGGTGGTGGTAGTAGTGGGGGTATTTGTGAATTTACTGAAAGATTGGGGCAGATCTCTAGCATGGGTTGGGTGAGAGGATAAGAGAGAGAGGAAAAAGAGGAGTGAGAGATGTTTGGCAGTGAGAGCCATGAAGACAGAGAGCTAGAGGGTGCTGGTTTGGTCTTGAGTGTAATGGAGAAATGTTGGTATGGTCCAATTCTTATATAGAGAGAAGTTCTTCTTCCTCTCTCTGTCTCCCTCTCAATTTTTTTCCTACTCTCATGATGTCAAATTTTAGTTTATGTTGAAAAATTGTTCCATTTTTGAAACTAAAAATAAAGCATTTTTGTGCGTACTTTTTTTTATAAAAAATTTCGTATCAAATAAAAGAGCTAATTGCGGTTCTTAAATTAATCCATATTTATTTTAAAATTAATTGTGAGGCTCTATTTTATACCCCTCCGTCCCTGAACAAGTGTCCAGCGCGCAAACCTAGATTTGTAAAAAGATGCATTTGTTTAGTTTAAAAAATTAAATTTTTTTCACAAATGAATAGATAGCAATGAATTCTATATATTATTAGATTGTGAAAAAGTAGATTTTTTAACGAAAAACATGAATCTTTTGTAAGGCCTAGATTTGCACGCCGGACACTTATTTAGGGACGAAGGGAGTATTAGAAAATAATACAAGTTTTTTTTGTTATAAATTAAAATTTGGAGAGAGGCTCTAATTTAACTTGTACATTGGTGGGTGCTCCTCCATTGGTATCCGGTAACCATGTATGCAAGAGTATAATCAGTAATTCGACAACAAAAGAAATAATAATAAAAAAACCAATATAGAATCTTGGTTTCAATGCCTCGGGATAGAATTCATTTATGTTTCAAAATTGAATGGTGACAGAATCGTGACAAATTAATATATCTTCATCGGCTGAGTCAGCTATGATTTAAGTCGAATAGATCGGGTAGATTCTCCAATTGATCGAGGATTGTTAATGTTAGTTCAATCTAGTTCATTCTTCCTGGGAAGCAAAACGTTCGTTTGGGGGGAAGCAATATCTTAGGTGGAGGTTGGAGAGCAAAAAGCTAAAGGTGATAATTGTGGCCCCTAGGGTAGAGGGACTTTAACCAAAGAGCCCTTTGAATGTTTCTGTTTTTTTTGTTTAACAAACTACTTTTACTTTTGAATTGCCTTTATAAACAACACCGCATGTGCTCTTCGGTATATCTATATTAGTATTAAACAGAGCATTTTAAAAATATATATATCTAGACATATAAACAAGAGCAACATTTACAACAATTAGATCACTTTCTGTTTATTTTGTAGCCATCATTTCTTTTTAAATGATACAAAAAAATATTCTTTAATAAATTCATACCCCTCTACTCTCATTTTTTTAAATAATATATCTCTATGCACGATGTGATTCAATCCATTTAAATCAAAAGACACAACACTAGTGATACACATTTATTTTGTTTCGTGAGTTTCAATAGTATCTCATCCTGTATAAGAGTAAATATATAGTATGTCCCCTATTTGATCCAAAAAAAAAAATAATAATAATGGTGTGTAAATTATTGTGGATATTAAAGTCATTCTTGAGTTTGAGAAGCAAAAGATGCTTGCTGGTCGACTTGGGCGGGTAATTATGCGGGGATTGTGGGGGGAGTGGGTCACAAAAATAATGACATTTATAAGTGCATACACCAATACACCATCATGTGCTCCCCTCATAAATTTGTCCAATTTTCCATCTAAAGCCCACACCTAGCCTTTTCTGTGTCAAGGAATATTGCTGGCTCCCACTTTCCACTCCCCTACCCCTCTCCATCACACTTTGCACGCACCCCGGGAGATGCTTCGAGCATCTCTTTGTTGAGCGGGTGTAAAGAGGTCGATTCGGCCGTTCATTTTGGCATGAACGATTCAAACAAAATTCTGAGCGCATATAAAATCTCAGACAAATATGAACAGTTCATTACGCGACATTACGCGATTAAAATTTCATCCGTCGATTTCTGAGATGAACGGCTGAATCAGCCGCTATACACCACTCTACAGGGATCTCTCATTCCACTTTGCACGCCATAATAGCTTGAAGAAGAGTTGATTAATGGAGTGTTTGACAATTTCAACAATTGTTTAATTAAAATATTTTAAATTAAATTCACAAGTTAATAAGACAGTAGTATTACATAAAGGACAATCCTCTAATTGAGATAAAATGCCACATGCGACCACGGTGCAATCCCTTACACACGCATGCTAATCACTTTCCCCCGATCGTTGCCTCTTTCTGCAGTGTGTATATGGAAGTTCACACCTATTATAAATGTGTCATGTGTGTGCAATTGTTTGTGATTGTAACATTTTTGTCACCGAACTCGTCACAAGATAATTAGAATTGACACTGATACCACTCGTAATTAACTATCCGTTTTTCACTATCGAACTAGTGACATAAAGAAAGTTGGCCAACCAACATTGGTTGTACATGTAGCCTTTTACTCCTGCTTCTGTCCTGCTAATGTTAAAAGCTGCTTTCACAATGATTTCGAACCCCTTGTTGGGGTAGATTTACTTGTTGTTCCCACCATTTTTAGTTGAGCCTAAATTTTGAATAAATTTTATTTCGAATATGACAGACCTCCATTTGTTTTCTTGGTATTTTATCTTCTAGAAACGGTTTCTACCGTCATGAAGGTACAAAGGTAACATTTGGCTTGGCGGTCCAGACTTGAAACTCAAGAATCTACTCTTCTAAGTTCCAGTTTCAAAATCTCACCTACTATTAATATTTACGAAGCTAATTCATACGAGTTTGGCTCTGATTTTAATTGGGTCCTTCGATCGTTAGTGGACGGTGAGATTGGTTCTCTAGAGATTAGTCGAAATGAACGCAAATTGACCCGAAGAACGGAGTTATAATTAAAAATGTAGCAAAGGTGAAACTTACTCTATAAAACTAGTACCTACTCCATTAGAACCACGTAGAAGACCCCTTTAGTCAATGCTAGCTAGTATTTGACTAATCACATAATTCCTTCACTTTTGGCTTTTTATTTCCTTTTTCTCCTCCTTGGAATTAGTAGTAATTTGATGCGCGATTATCGGGAATTTCTGTGAGTTTTCACCCTATTCAATGTGTTGTGTCCATTTGTTTCATTTGGTATTCCATTTCCAGTTCCTACTCTCAAAAGACAAAGTTCAACTGCAAAAAATAAAAATAAAGAAAAAGAATGGAGAGAAAAGAAAAGGATCATGAGGATCTTAAGTCTTTTGTTGCTTTGACTTTAGAATGGGACCATCTTTTGAAATATAGCATTAGGCAGGACCATATGTTTGGATCCTTCCATCTTTCTAATTAGGATATTGATTTTGGCACTGCATTTTTTGATAATCACACTCCACTATTTGTCTTTTAGTGCTTAAAATACACATGATAAGTACACTAAAAGCCAAATATTGAAGTGTGATTATTAAAAAGTGGAGTGTCAAAATCATTGCCTTAAGAGAAATACTCCGGTAGCCATAGAAATGTTTGCAACCCCATGACTCCTGCTCCTACCATGACGTTGTAGAAAACCCATGGGGTTTGGTCAAGTGGACATGAAAAAGCTAATAAGTGCTTATCTTCTATGATGTCACATGTTCGAATCCCCTGAATGCTAAACATTCCAAACCTTGGGGTCACTGAAGCATTTTCCTGGTCGTTAAGTGCAGGGCTCCAGAATTAGTCGAGGTGTGCCAAGTTGGCCCAAACATTTGGCTATTAAAAAAAAACTCATTACGTCGTCGAAGTAACAAAAATATTTCAAATAATCATTTCTTATCAGCTGCCAAAATTGGTAATTGTTAAGGAGGATGCCAAATTTTGAGACACAATTTTATTCACCTGGACATCATTTGAAAACGAACTTTTTCAACTCTTTGGTTGAAATATGACATCTCCGGATTTGAAATAATGGTTGAAATTAAAATGTTTGAGATGTCGAATATGAAGATGACGAAATGGAGTCCGGTTCCTCTCCAATCCTGAACTCTTGTCTTTGATGTGCGCTTACATAGTGTAGCATGTACTTAAAAATTAAGGTACTCTATGTTATTGATTTTTATGGCCGCTTGTTTGATTGTTTGGATTAGGTATGAACTTAGGTTGCAAGTAAGAGTAACGAATTTTCAATGTTTAAAATGCAATAATATAATAGGAGTAGGTATCAAAATTATGGACAACTAATCCGAAAGAATAATAAGCATTACATTGGGGGATATGTTATATATTAATACTCCTCTCACCATTAATCTGGTAAGACAGATCAATGGTGAGAGAATTTAGCGCTACTACCATTATATCTAGTGCTAGCTCATGCCTACGACACTACGCATATCTGTTGGAAGGGGATAGCAGTTGTGTAATTTAGGTGAAAAACATTGGCACTTAACCGGAAAGTGAGAGAATGCACTACAGCCTTTGGATCAAATGAATTTAAGCCGTTCCAACAGCTTATTTCCACACCCTTCTGTTTTATAATAGAGATAATTATTCAAAAAACTCAATAAAATTTCCAAAAGTTGAGTTCCAATTCCAACACACAGATAACCACAGGTCCATAGGCCATTTTAAATTTTAAACATGAGATTTAGTAAAGGGTAATTTCGTCATTGTGGACTTTTAGGGCTCTCATTAACTTCTCTTCTCATCCTCATCGGTTCCTATTTACAATTTCCGCCGACTTCTCTCTCTCTCTCTCTCTCTCTCTCTCTCTCTCTCTCTCTCTCTCTCTCTCTCTCCAATCTACCATGGCAGAACAGATTTGGGTTTTCATTCTCGGCCGAAATTTTCCAAAATCGCCGGTATTCTCCCGTAAGCACCGGTATTGAGACCGAAACGAAATCGGGGGTTCAACATACCGGATTATGTCTAAAACGGCACATACCAGCCGATATGGAACGAGTTTAACAACCTTGTTTAGGATAGTACTACACTCCATTAGTCAAATCTTGTTTCAGTAAAGAGAATAAATTCTTTACACAGCTGGTGTAAACATTTATTTCCTTCAAATCAATTACATCGCAACACGTGTCAAAACAGTTGTCCCAGTTAATAAAATATAACAACGTGGCAAATACAATTGATTTGAAGGAAATAAATATTTATACCGGCGGTGCAAATAATTGATTCTCTTCAGTAAATGCTTACCGTTGTAGATTTTCTTCACAACCAAACACCATTAGTTTGACCATCTTCACATTTCACATAGTCCAGGGGTTAAAAGTGAAAATAACCCCTATGGTTTTATTACCCTCTTGCAATTGGTGAAAGCATGCCGGTGACAGAGAAATGATTTACCGAAAAGAATATCTCAAGTAACTTTTGCTCATCATCAAAAGTAGAGAGAGAAAAGAAATCAAGACAATAACCAAAATCTCTAGAGCTACTGCACAACTACTTTTGCTCCATACCATAATCTTCCAAATTTACTGTTGAAATTAGGCAGTGTTTGCTCACTGAAGTCCTACCAAAATACAACGTCATAATTCACTAAAATACGGCACACATTACAAATAGAACTTTTTTTTTCGACGTCAGGGTGTCCAGACCCTGGCACACCTCAATTAATTTTTTTTCCGGGCCCACATCTAACCCAAAAATTAACTTCACGGAGCATCTCTAATCCTCACGCAATTTTAAAATCAAACTGAAATCACAACTCCATTCCTTAACCAAAGGGCCAAACCCATATCAAATTTAGGTTTTACTCAAAAAATTTACCAAATCTTGTTTGAACCAAATCCATCCCCAAATTTCCACGCCTACTTTGTGGTGGTGTTTGTCGCCGGAAGTGGGTCGTCCCGTCGTCGTCAACTCATGCGAGGGTAGCAAAGATGGAGAGAAAATGTCTGACTTACTACAACTCCTCGTCATCAGTTCAACATCATCGTCAACCAAATACCCGACTTTTATCTCCCAACTAACCGAGCACTGTATTAATTTCCTCCAAACCAAACCAACCCTAAAAGCACAATTCCAAACTTCGAAAAAGTGAAATTTCAGTAAGCATCAATTTTTTTTGTTTGAACAGTCAGTAAACATCAATCGGGAATCCAAAAAAAGACACACAAAGCCAAGAGATTTGGGACCAAAACGTGAATCAAAGGATGAACATAAATACCAAGGGGTTTCCTCCTCAACCTCCTTCTAACATACTCTCTCTTCTTCTCGTCACTCCAGTCAGCTTCATCCACTCCTTTGGCAAGAACCAATGGAGGGGGCACTTGGTAAGGGCACTTGGACCTCCAAGAGGTGGGAGGGAGGCCTAATCTTGAGACCCTTTTGAGGAAGAGAGAGAAAGCCCATTTCAAGTGGAGGGTAGGGGATTTGGAGCAGAGGAGAGGTGGGTAGTCCCAGTTCAGGTAACAGGGGATTTGTGTGGATATGAAAAGTTGGGAGTGGAGGGTTGGTGTGGTTGTTGGGTGGGTTAGGATGTGGGTTAGGGCTTGGAGTTTTTGCTCCCATGTTGTTTCCTCCATAATTTCTTGTGAGAGAGAGAGAGAGAGAGAGAGAGAGAGAGAGACTCGAAATTGGAGGTTCCAGATGACAGGATGAGGCTGGGAAGATTGGTTGGAGTTGGAATGGTGAAATTACCTTAAAGGTCAAGGCATTGGCAGAAATTGAATTGTTTATATTCCGCATTTTCTTTGCAGCAATGCTACACACACAGCAAAAGTGCACAGATTTTGTGCACAGATTTTTTTGTGGGGCCCACTACGGGTCCCACACAAATAATCCGAGTCGTTCATTAAATGTAAAACATTTTTTTAAGGGCCACCACAAAAAATCAGCTCAATCTGATACTCATAGGTGCTCTATTCAATCATTTAACTTTTCATTCGAGTTTCAGAATAATGAAAAGTTAAATGATTGAATCGAGCACTTATTGGTGTTGCATTAAGCTGATTTTTTGCGGTGGCCCTTGAAAAAATGTTTTACATTTAATGAACGGCTCGGATTATTTGTATGGGACCCGTAGTGGGCCCCACAAAAAATCTGTGCACAAAATCTGTGCACTTTTGCTGTGTGTGTAGCATTTCTGTTTTCTTTGCGCCCCAAAAAATTAATGGGAAAAAAAGTAGTAATAAATACTGTATTGCATAATTTCACATGAATAGTCCAGTAACTGATCCATAGGTGAGCAACAGAACAAATTCTTTTTTTTTATTTGTCTCAGCCAGTTTTTCGGTGATTTAAGCATTTGATTGAAGCCTAGTGATAAAAAAATTCTGTCAGGTTCCAACAATATCAGCCTCAACTTGCCTTTCCTAGAATAAAATAAAAAAAAAACCTTATTCGTGAAGTCGTGAACTAGGGAGATTAAGGGGCTAACTAGCTTTTATCAAAAAAAGAAAAGGGGCTAACTAGCTTAAAAAAATTAGTATGAGACTACAGGCCTAGCCCGATAATGTAACTACCATTCTGTTTAAGGGTGTTTTTGGATCTTGGATTCGCTAAGGGAAAGGACAGAAGAAATTAGTTTCATGAATTGTTTTAATCATACGTTCCTTCTACAAATCTCTCCATAAATTCTAGACCCTGGACAATCTAAATGCGAAAAAACAGAACATCTGAACTGCCACTAGATGTAGATGGCATGAAATTTGCATCCAGGGTTCTGTTGTTATCCCCACCAAAGAATATGTACAAGTCATTCCAATTTTCCTTCTCCTATACAAACCAAAGATCCAACAAGAAGCAGCAGCAGCAGCGACTTCACAAATAGCAGCTATCTTCTGTATAATCGAAGTCTAATTGTAATGCGTACGAGTAAATTGTCAAAATACAAGTGTACTATTTGCCACATACTATGACAATCAAACGCATGCTATAGATGTCTGCATAACGCGCTATGATCTGCAAATTCGACCCAAAATCATCTAGCTGATCCATATGCATTTGTCACTAATCAGATTAAAACTAACCCAATCTGGACAAGTTACAATCATTTTTCCCTCCATTGCCATCTCCAATGGCAAGAGGGAAAAGAAGGCCAAAAAGGCCAAAGATTTGTTGGAATAAGCTAGCACCACTGTTTGGCAACTCCTAGCTAGCTGAATTGTGAGCAGAGCAACATCCAAGCACTCATTATCGGAAAGGTAATTAGAGCAGAAGCCTGGCATAGGTATCAAAGTCAGCTTAGGATCCAAAAAAAACTTGCTTATAAACAAGTAGGTTGTGTTTGGATATAAATGGAGAGGAAAAGATAAAAAAAGACAATGAATACAAGCAAAATTAGTAGTTTTGGTCTACCTCATCTTTCCTTTACCTTGGTGAATTCCTCTGCAAATCTATGAACCAAACACAGTCTTAAATGATCAAACAAGAGCCCAACAAGGACGAATAATAGCTTACCATGAAAAATACCACTTCTTTGTTAGCAAGACCAGCTGTAAATTCATGCTTCTCCATTTCCTGCTTAATGAAACCTTGCAACTGAACAAAAGCAGAGACGGTCAAACTTAAATCAGCAAATGGTGCCTAGACAATAGAGCCATGTCAAACTTTCCTTGGTCTAATCGTGAAACATGATAACCGTCCATGCGAGTGACTTTCTAGCACCTGATTTAAATTATTCAGGGTGTCAAATAGAAAGCAAGTATGCCAAGTACAAAGGAGAACAAGGGCAAAGCCATTATTGAACTGCCCATTAAAGAGTGATAGGGTTTCTATGTAGTGTAAGAACTGACTGCAAGATAACTGTGATATTGTGGTGAGGATTTCATTCAAGCTGTCAGTTATTTTTTCAATAGTGGTTTTCTTCTTGGTAGTTGGAATTCAACAGCCATTTCTCTCATTCCTAAGGTAGCTGCCCCTTCCACGGTCAGGGATTACAGGCCCATTGCCCGTTGCAATGTCCCTTATAAATGCATTTCTAAAGTGCTGGCCAATCGTATTCAGAGTACACTGCCTTCTATTGTGGGATATAATCAGTCAGCTTTCATAAACGGGAGATCTATAAAGGATAACATTCCCTTGATGCAGGAAATGGTTAGGGGATATCACAAGGATAATGGCAGACCTAGATGTGCTATGAAAATGGATAATGAAAGCGTATGACTTTGTTAACTGGGATTTCTTGTTTGATATTATGGAGGCTATGGATTTTCCTGGGCTTTATGTTCACCGGATTAAACAATGTGCAACTTCTTCCAGATTATCTGTTGTAATTGATGGTAGTCTACATTGCTATTTCTCTAGAAAGAGAGGGTTGAGGCAAGGTGATCCCTTGTCTCCTTACCTTTTTCTGCTAGTCATGCAAGCATTCACTGCCCTTCAAGAGTATAGGGTGGATACTGATGCCTTCACTTATCATCCTAGATGTTCTGGTGTCAAGCTCCCTCATCTTATCTTTGCAGATGATATGTTTATTCTTTGTGGTGCTTCTCCTCAACCTTGTGGATAGAACTCTAAAGAGTCTTATAGTTATTCTGGGCTGCAACCAAGTCTGAGTAAAAATACCATTTTCTATGCTGGTGTTGCTTCTGACCTAAAGATCCAGTTAAATCAGATTTTTGCCATTCCCTGAAGGTACTCTTCCTGTTAAGTACCTTGGTGTTCCTTTGATCACTTCTAGCCTGAAATATGCTGATTGCATTGTGTTGAAAGAGAGGATTTTGGCCAAGATTCAATCCTGGCCCAACAAGTTGCTTTCATATGGTGGTAGATCAAATTAATAGCGTCTGTCCTATTAGGGATACAAATTTACTGGAGCTCTACTTTATTCTTCCCCAAAAAGTACTAAAGGAAATAGAAGTGTGTTAAGGGCCATTTGGTGGAAGGGTGATGGCCCGAATACCCATGGTGCCAAGCTTGATTGGAAGTCAGTTTGTACTCCTAGAGAGGAGGGAGGATTGGGTTTCAGACTTCTTACAGATAGGAACGAAGCAGTGATGATGAGACACCTCTGGGCTCTTTGCAGCAAAGAAGACATTCTTTGGGTCACATGGGTTTATATGTACATCATAAAGAGTCAATGCTTATGGCAGATGCCTATTCCTCAGGATGCATCAGTGTCCTTTGAGGAAGATTTTGCAACTGAAACCTTTGTTCCAACCTTTGGTCAGGTATGTGGTGGGTACATTTCTTTGGTTAGACCTTGGCACCCATTGGCCCATTGTATCAGCATTTTGGTCAAAGGGTGGTTTATTATTTGGGCAGGTCCCTCAATGCAAGACTGTCTTCTATTATTTATGAGGGAGGGTGGAACTGGCCTAGATTGAGAAATTTGGTTACTCAGGAAATCATAAACCTAACTCCTCTGAATCTGGTCCCACATCTTGATGAGGAGGATAGGGTGATATGGCTTCCTTCTAAGTCTGGGTTGTACACCTCCAAATCAGCATGGGAGGCTATTCGGACTGCTAGACCAATTGTTGCCTGGGCACATGTTGTGCGGTTCCCTCACCATATCCCGAGATGGTCCTCCATTTTATGGATGGCTTGCCATAGCAGACTATCTACCAAAGACACATTGGCTGCATGGGGTGTGTAGGATCGGTCCGATTTCTGAGTGGACAAATACCCTTTAAGAGAATAGATGTGCCGGAGAGGTTGTAATAGCCATGGAAAGGGATGAAAAGGAGTGATCTAGAAGGGTGAAGAAGAATAGGGGTGAACAGAGAGGGTAGGCAGTGGAGATCCAAACCCAAGAGATCCCTAGGAGGAAAGACAATAGAGCCCCTGAAAGAGGATAAGACCTCCTTTGAAATCAATGCTCACCAACTTTCTCTCTCTAGGAACTGTTCACAAAGTGCTCTATCTCTGAGGTGCAATGGAGAGACGTTCATATTTATAGACCACACGAGCTAATGCTCGGGCACCAAGTGGCGCGCTGATAAAATGACACGTGTCCCTTCTGTACCGCCTGACCGCGGAGGTGTCGTTACCCTCGCACTGACCGCGAGTATGACGGTAAGCGCATCCTCTGATCCGCGGAGATCCTCTTCTTCTTTTACAGCCACCAAGCCACTAGATCCCCTTCCTTCCCGTAGGGCAAGGTCGTGACCTACTCGGTCGCGCCAATACCGCTTGCCAAGCCTCAAGGGGCCCCTCGGGTCCTGCCTAAAGGCCGGAGCAGACATAAGAGTCTGGGCAATTTCCCTGGTGCCTTGGTTAAACCGCGTTATCGTCTCCATTAGATTGGGACCGCACCAAGTGTCCACCGCAATAAATATAACTCTCTCCTTAAGGGAGGAATTTGAGCTCGCGACCCTTGCATGGGCGCTGCAAAGCTATGGGTAGCGCGAGGCTCCCACGCGCAAGGCCACGTGTCGCGCGACTGAGGCGCCACGTGGCGAGCTAGGGTTCGTTGGTCAAATCGTCAACCCCGCGAGGACGAGTACAGGTGTCACATGCTCATTGGATAGTCAAACAGTCAACGGTCGCGCCTATTGACCTTTTCCGCAGTTGCCCCCCACGCGCGTATGACTCACGCGTTGTCATGCGCGTGTGTAACGCTCGGGACTGTTTGGATCTCTGCAACCATCACGCCTCTTTACTTTATGGCGTCACTTTCTCGAGATTTGGGGGACCCTCCCTGAATATAAATGACCACAGTTAGCCATAAAACCCAGTTACTTTCCAAAGATCCCCTCTTTCTCTTCTCTTTCTTCCATCAAAGCCTCAAACTTTCTTCTTCCTTCTCCCCTCTCCGACTGCAACTTTCTCTCTTTCTTTCTCTCTTCCCTCTGCAACTTTCTCCCTCTCCTCGGTTTGAGATGGTGAGAGACGACGTGGAGCAAGGGAGCAAGGCTATCTTGCAGACTTCTATCCGGGCGCACCCGGCGGACGAGTGGCGCCGGGCGCCGTACTTTGGGGGCTCGAGCGACTCGTTTTGGCGGAAGGCGGAGGCTTTCATCCCGGAGGCAGAGATTTCGA
Organism: Rhododendron simsii; assembly: GCA_014282245.1. Taxonomy (NCBI): domain Eukaryota; kingdom Viridiplantae; phylum Streptophyta; class Magnoliopsida; order Ericales; family Ericaceae; genus Rhododendron; species Rhododendron simsii. Next base: position 21,993,690 of record CM024954.1, read on the forward strand.
AGGATCCTCTCTCTCTAGCCCCTGAGGTGACTGTCGAGGAGGCTGATTTGATCCCTCCTTCTTCCGTCCTGAGATTTTGAGTGGAGAGAGGGGACATCCCTTGCTGTTTCGTCAACTATGAGGCCGTTTCTCAGGCACCGGCCCACTGGAGTGATTGGGTAGAGTCGGTTCTGAACAACCCTGATTTTGTGCACACACTCAAGGCTTCTCAAGCCCTCGAGCCCATCCGCTTGTCCACGGAGCTGAGCATTCGCAAGAACAACACCAACATCGATCTCATGGTTTCCCGCTGGAGTAAAGACACCCACACCTTCGTGTTTCCGTGGGGAGATGGTGGCCCCACTTTACAGGACACGGCTGTGTGGATGAGGTTGAGTACGAGGGGGTCAGTGGCTCTTGACCCCTCGAACCTTTCTCCGACGGACGCGAGGCTGGTGGAGCGGTTGAGGAGGGCGTACACAGAGGCGGGGAAGTATGGGTCCCGTTCTGATCGAGAGGGACGCGTACGGGCTCCTCCGAAGTCGGGCAAAACGTCTTGGGGTTGCTGGCTGCGGTACTTCTTCAAGGACTTGCCTCCTCCCGGGACTACGCCTCCCACGGGGCAAGCATCTGAGTTCTATGGGAAAATGTACGACTCTGATCTTCATCTTGCGGGCTTTCTTGTTTATTGGCTGTCTTTCTTTGTGATTCCTGACTTTCCGTACGAAGGGCCAAACCATACTGTTTTCCCCCTCGCGGTGAGCCTCGCGAGGGGAGACTTCATTCCGCTTGGGCCTCTCTTCTTGGGCTCTTTGTTCCACCGCTTGGACCAGGTTCACACAGACAGTGAGAGATCTATGGGACGCTATGACATGGTATCTGTGGTGCACACGCAGTTCTTGATGGCTTTCTGCTTAGAGCACTTTCCGAGTCTTACACCCTCCCCTGCGAATCTCAGCGGGGGTGAGGAGCCGCGACCCCTAATCATGAGGTGGAGCGGGGTAAGTTCAACAAAGTCCTGGGGGAAGCGTATAGATGATGCAGACACATTCTTTCCGCGACCCTACGCGGAGTCTATCGAAGGTGCCCTTCCTACCAGCTTCTTTTCAGAAAATGACCGTATCGTGGATTTCCAGACCTCAGGTGTTACCGTTTCTGCTTCTGCTCTCGCTGCATTTGCTGCTGCTTGTCCATGTTCTCTTCCTGCACTGTGTGCGGAAGGGATACGCTCCATGTTGTATCGTCCCGACAAGATAGCGCGGCAGTTTGGTTATGACCAGGGCGCGCCGGGTCAGGTGCCGCCGCTGAGGAGTTATGTGGAGAGTCTTCGCCGCTTCACTAGGGCTTTTGTGGGAGAGTTGACCGAAGGTTTCAATGTTGTGGTACTCTCGAGGAATGACAGGGAGGCTTTCTTTACGGCTAACAGCCGCTTGGCTTGGCGCCGCAACCTTGACTCCTTCTCCAACTATGTTCGCGGCAACTCTGAGATTCCAGCTCTTTCGGACGTCTACCATCGCGACGTGTCTCTAAGGTCCCCCAAGGCGAGACAGCCCGGATGGCATGGTAAGAAAAGTTATTGGGCTTCGCCGAGCACCACCCCCGCGGCCAGCCGCGGTGTTACCATCGCGGAGCCGGTTTCAACTATGATCCCATCAAGGCTGACTCGTGCGAAAGCAAAGGAGCAGGCCTCCTCGCAACAGCAAGGCCCTCAACTGAAGCAGCTATGAAAGGTAAGCCTTCGGAACAACACTTCTTCATTTCTTCTTGGTGGTACTCGCTGTTTGCATCTGTAGCAGTCCCTGAACCCATCTCTTCCTTTAGGGTGCCCCACTCGAGCAGCAAGGACCCTCCGCTCGGAAGAGACCCGTGCGAGCGTCGCGTCGCGTCGGCGGGTGAGACTTGCTTTTCTCATTGCTTTTCATTGGCTCTCCCGTTGTCTCATCGTTGTTTTCTCACTTGCCCATCTTTGCTCTGTAGGCTCCTCATTTAGGCGTGAAGGGGGGGAACATACCCCCTCGAGCAAGCTCAAGAGAAAAAGGGAAGATGAGGAAAGCCGCAAGGAAGGTTCCGACAGCAGCATTGATGACACTGCTCCGATTAGTCAGTCTTTCAAACTGCCCCGCGCCGCACAGCCCAGTCTAGGCGGTGAGCCCGCCGTTGAGGGTAAGAAGGTGGTCGCTGATCAGGCTGAAGGAGAATCCAGCGGAACCGCTAGTGACGCGGAGGACAGCGATGATCGCCACAGTGAGGAAGTTGTAGACAGCGACGCCGAAGGCAGTGGTGATGATGAAAATGGTGATGATGAGAACTGCGGTGGTGATGATAATAGTGATGAGGATCTGGGTGATGATGAGGAAGGAGGCGGTGCTGAGGATGAGAATGATGGGGATGGCACCGGTAATGGTGGCAATGAGGATGAGGGTCGCGATGGTGTTGGTGAGAACTTGGGCGTCGACACAGCGCACCCTGCAATTGAGGAGGATGAAGAGGATGATGAGGGTGCGGGTTTGATACCTCGTCGGAGGGTCCCAACGGAGGGCTTTCTCACAGTTCCCGACATCAATCAATTGGCACCGGAGGCCGTCCCTCCACCGCTAGTCCGACCAGATGCGGTGAAGTCTGCCTTCGACCTTTTCCACAGGCGTGTCAACGTCCCTCCTGCTGATGACCTTGCCACACATTTTCAAGCACATAATGCGACAGTGGCGCTTACAAATCTGACTTCCGCGGAGGTCTTCGCGGACTTACAGGATGACTCCCTGATATCTCTCGGGACCCCACAGGTGGGGTATGTTGCTGGTAACTTTGGTGAGGGGAGTTCTTCGATAGCTGGGGGAGCTACGTTGCAACAACATGCTGAGGCCAGTATAAGTCACGGACAAGAGGCCATCGAAGATGACTCCGATGTGCGCGTGGTGGAGCCGCCTGTCACTAACGAGGAGGAAGAGGTACTTTCGAACGAGGCTTTCTTTGGACAGTTTCGCCTTACTCGCGATGAGACCTCCTTCCTTTCTTTCACTCGAGATCGCTTTTCCTACACGTTCTCCAAGGTTCGCGGCCTCTATAGTCTCACCATGGGCCAGATGCAGCTTCAGTGCCTTCACCACTTTTTACTGAGTATCAAGGACATAAGGGTGTGTGATTTGGATCTTAGTCAGATTGAGGAGATCGGGCAGACCGTCCAAAACTTTGACAAGCTGGGGTTTGACATCTGGTGGGTATATAAGGAGCTTGATGCTGCGAAGATCATGCGCGAGAATGACAAACTGTGGAGGCACTGTGAGGGAGCAAAGGCGGCCTTGGGAGAGGCCCAGGCGGCTCTCGCTAAAGCGCGAGACGCGGTAGCTGTGGCAGAGGCGGTAGTGGAGGAGCGCCGGCTGGTTTATGAGCGCATGGCTGAGGAGGCCCGTCTTGGTGACAGACTTATTGATGTGCCTCTCTGCGACACTGATCCTTTTTTGAAGAAAGTCTTGGGTTGACAACTTTTTTCCTTTTTTGAGAAATTGTAATGCAATGACTTTGGAGAACTTTTGCACTAACTTTGTGGTAACTTTTGGTGGTGTAATGACAATGTCGGATACTCGCAGCAGTTTTTAAGCGTAATATGCCTATGTTTTAAGAACATAGTTAAGTGATATTACAACTGCCTGCTTTACTTTCCGCTAATTGCCCCTTACATATTGTTTGCCACCTTTTACATGAAAACTGTTCATGAATGAACTAAGGATAGCATGGCGCGAAGCCTTCTTTGAAACCTCATCCTATACCTGACATCGACGCCAAAATCCATCGGGGCACTCCTTGCTCAAGAAATAGAAGGGGTAGAGCGACCGGTGTACTACATCAGCCGGAAGGTTCAAGGAGCAGAGGAGAGGTACACCCCAGTGGAGCGACATTGCTTGGCCCTCGTGTTCACTGCTCAGAAGTTGAGGCATTATTTCCTGTCATTCCCCGTACAGCTTGTCACTAAGAGCGATCCTGTGCGATACTGTCGCGACCAGCCTTATCTGGGAGGATCGCGAGATGGCTCCTGGCTTTAGCAGAATTTGAGATCACATGCGTCACTCCGCAGGCTATCAAGTGTCAGGCCCTAGCGGATCTCCTTGCACAATTTCCAAGCGGGCAGTGCGAACCATTGGAAGAGGCGTTGCCGGGAGATGGTTTCGAAGCTCTCGCGGCCAGTCCAAGCAAGGCGTCCTGGACGCTAAGCTTCAATGGGGCAGCAGGAGGAGCGCACGGTGGCGCAGGAATTGTTCTTCAAAGTGATGAAGGAGGGAGGGAGTACTTGTCATACAAGCTCGGCTTCGCATACTCCAACAACGAAGCAGAATATGAGGCTTTGATCCTTGGGCTCTTAGCAGCAAGTTTTAGAGGAATTTCACGGCTGAAAATCGTGGGGGATTCAAAACTTATCATCCTCCAAACATCCGGGGGAGTTCGAGCTTAAGGAACCCACCCTCGCGCCCTACAGGGCGACAGTTCAGAAGTTAATGGGAAGATTCGAGGCAGTGGACATAATCCACAGGCCAAGGTCAGACAACAGATTCCCGGATGCCCTCGCGACGCTGGGGGCAAAGACAGAATTCGACGAAGAAAAAGTGACGATCGAGATCATTAGAAGGTCGGAACCATCAATCATAGATGAGCTCGGGGCACGCCGCGAGGAAGACTGGCGCGACCCCATTCTAAAGCAGTTGGTTTTTGGAAAAGGGAACCTGCCCATCGTGGAGGTGGCCCAGTTTACTGTCCTACGCGGTGAGCTTCACTATTGCGGACCTCAAGGGTGGCTAGAAAGATGTGTAGGACCCGGCGAAGCGAAGACCAAGTTGCGTCAGATCCATGACAAAACTTGTGGCGAAAACGAGATCTCTCTATACCGCAGGGTTCAAAGGCAGGGCTATTATTGGCCCAGCATGAAAGAAGATGCCGCAAAAGTCCTCCGTGCCTGCCAAAACTGCATGTTATACACAGTAGAGGCAGAGTGTTGCCTCATGGAAGAGTTAGACTGGAGGCAGGAGTACATCGACTTCCTTCGTGAAGGAGTGTTGCCCTTGGATCCGAAAAAGGCCCGAGGGTTCAACGCTGCTCTCAGCGCTACTTCTTGGAAGGGGGGCAACTTTACCATCGCGCCCTAGACGGAATTCCCTTGCGCTGTCTGTCTCGCGAGAAAGCTGAAGAAGTTTTGCAGAAGGTCCACGAGGTGGAACATCAGGGTTGGAGGAAACTATACGAGCACTTGGTCCATCTCGGGTATTTCTGGCCTACGATGGAAGCAGACGCGAAGAGACATGTGCGCAGGTGCGCGGCTTGTCAAAAATTTGGGAACCTAGTCCACGCACCATCCGTGGAACTGCACTCCATTCGCGCCCCTTATCCGTTTCATACTTGGGCAATGGATCTCGTTGGGCCTATACACCGTCATCCAGAGGAAATCAGTGGATCTTAGTCGCTACTGAGATAAGCACGAAGTGGGTAGAAGCAGTAAGCTTGCGCAGAGCTACTAGCGCGGCAGTTGCGAACTTCATCAAAGAACACATCATTTGCCGTTTTGGCATACCCAAAGTCATCCTTTCAGATAATGGCACCCCTTTTATCAACAAGAACGTGAAGAAGCTTCTGAAGTCCTACTCAGTGAGTCACCTCACGTCGACTCCATACTATCCCCAAGGCAACGGTCAAGCTGAGGCAACCAACAAAACCCTCATCCGCATCATCAGCAAGTTGCTGGACGAAAAAGGAGGGACATGGGCTGAGCACTTGGCGGTGGCGCTGTGGGCTTACAGAACCTCTCATCACAAGGCCACGCGTGTTACTCCTTTCAGTTTAGTCTATGGGGCAGAAACTGTTCTCCCCGCGGAGCTAAGCGTGCCCTCCGCGAGACTAGCCCTCGCGGCGGAGGTGACACAAGAAGAAAGAAGGGTAGACCTCGAGGCCTTGGAAGAAAGAAGGAACACTGCAGCGAGGAATCAAGAAAAGTACTGGGAGTCGGTGGCCAAGTATTATAACAAAGGGGTGGTGCCGCGAACATTTCAAGTTGGAGACTTAGTGTGGAAGTCTACCATTGCGGTCATGAGGAACCTGGAGCAGCCGAAGTTCACTCCAAGGTGGGAAGGCCCATACGAAGTAATCAAGTCCAGTAATAGTGGTCATTATGAGTTAGCAAGGGTCAGTGATGGTTTTAAAACCGACCCCATTAATGCTAAGTTTATTAAAATGTATTACCCATGATGTAAGGGTACTCCATATGTTTTTTCAGTTTCAAAGAAGGCTTCGCGCCATGCTATCCTTAGTTCATTCATGAACAGTTTTCATGTAAAAGGTGGCAAACAATATGTAAGGGGCAATTAGCAGAAAGTAAAGCAGGCAGTTGTAATATCACTTACGATGTTCTTAAAACATAGGCATATTACGCTTAAAAACTACTGCGAGCATCCGACATTGTCATTACACCACCAAAAGTTACCACAAAGTTAGTGCAAAAGTTCTCCAAAGTCATTGCATTACAATTACTCAAAAAAGGAAAAAAGTTGTCAACCAAAGACTTTCTTCAGAAAAGGATCAGTGTCGCAGAGAGGCACATCAATAAGTCTGTCACCAAGACGGGCCTCCTCAGCCATGCGCTCATAAACCAGCGGGCGCTCCTCCACTACCGCCTCTGCCACAGCTACCCGTCTCGCGCTTTAGCGAGAGCCGCCTGGGCCTCTCCCAAGGCCGCCTTTGCTCCCTCACAGTGCCTCCACAGTTTGTCATTCTCGCGCATGATCTTCGCAGCATCAAGCTCCTTATATACCCACCAGATGTCAAACCCCAGCTTGTCAAAGTTTTGGACGGTCTGCCCGATCTCCTCAATCTGACTAAGATCCAAATCACACACATTATGTCCTTGATACTCAGTAAAAAGTGGTGAAGGCACTGAAGCTGCATCCGGCCCATGGTGAGACTATAGAGGCCGCGAACCTTGGAGAACGTGTAGGAAAAGCGATCTCAAATGAAAGAAAGGAAGGAGGTCTCATCGCGAGTAAGGCGAAACTGTCCAAAGAAAGCCTCGTTCGAAAGTACCTCTTCCTCCTCGTTAATGACAGGCGGCTCCACCACGCGCACATCGGAGTCATCTTCGATGGCCTGTTGTCCGTGACTTATACTGGCCTCAGCATGTTGTTGCAACGTAGCTCCCCCAGCTATCGAAGAACTCCCCTCACCAAAGTTACCAGCAACATACCCCACCTGTGGGGTCCCGAGAGATATCAGGGAGTCATCCTGTAAGTCCACGAAGACCTCCACGGAAGTCAGATTTGTAAGCGCCACTGCCGGTGAACCAGAGATTCTGGGTTCGATCCCCAGCAGAGTCGCCAATGTAGGATCGGTCCGATTTCTGAGTGAACAAATACCCTTTAAGAGAATAGATGTGCCGGAGAGGTTGTAATAGCCATGGAAAGGGATGAAAGGAGTGATCTAGAAGGGTGAAGAAGAAGAGCAGGGGTGAACAGAGAGGGTAGGCAATGGAGATCCAAACCCAAGAGATCCCTAGGAGGAAAGACAATAGAGCCCCTGAAAGAGGATAAGACCTCCTTTGAAATCAATGCTCACCAACTTTCTCTCTCTAGGAACTGTTCACAAAGTGCTCTATCTCTGAGGTGCAATGGAGAGACGTTCATATTTATAGACCACACGAGCTAATGCTCGGGCACCAAGTGGCGCGCTGATAAAATGACACGTGTCCCTTCTGTACCCCCTGACCGCGGAGGTGTCGTTACCCTCGCGCTGACCGCGAGTATGACGGTAAGCACATCCTCTGATCCGCGGAGATCCTCTTCTTCTTTTACAGCCACCAAGCCACTAGATCCCCTTCCTTTCCGTAGGGCAAGGTCGTGACCTACTCGGTCGGGCCAATACTGCTTGCCAAGCCTCAAGGGCCCCTCGGGTCCTGCCTAAAGGCCGGAGCAGACTAAGAGTCTGGGCAATTTCCCTGGTGCCTTGGTTAAACCGCGTTATCGTCTCCATTAGATTGGGACCGCGCCAAGTGTCCACCGGAATAAATATAACTCTCTCCTTAAAGGAGGAATTTGAGCTCGCGACCCTTGCATGGGCACTGCAAAGCTATGGGTAGCACGAGGCTCCCATGCGCAAGGCCACGTGTCGCGCGACTGAGGCGCCACGTGGCGAGCTAGGGTTCGTTGGTCAAATCATCAACCCCGCGAGGACGAGTACAGGTGTCACATGCTCATTGGATAGTCCAACGGTCAACGGTCGCGCCTATTGACCTTTCCCACAGGGTGTAATTTCAGAGGATAGCTGTGTCCTTTGCTCTGTTGATGTTGGGTCCCATAAACACCTTTTCTTTGAATGCCGCTTCTCTTACTCTGTATTGAGGTACTTTCTGGGGAACTGTGGATACAATAATACTTGTACTCCTATGCAGTGGGATGTTATCTTGAATTGGATGTCAGACCAAGCAAGAGGTAAAGCAAACTCTAAAATTGTTCTTAGGCTAGTGTTTTCAGCCATTGTTTACTACTTATAGAGGGAAAGAAACAGCAGGGTTTTTCAGCATATCCAAATACCTGTAGAAACTGTTATCTTGGCTATTGAAAGAGATATTAGGGCAGGTCTTATGGGGTGGAAGAAGCTCCCCTGCTCCATGGAAAATACCAAGCTCTTTGCAACCTGGAATTTGCTGAGGAACTTGTTATCCCATTAGTTTTGATGTAGATAGGCCCTATTCTTTCATTGTATTTTCTGTTGCATTCTTTGTATAGGCTCTCAGTTTCAAGGATCTTCCCTTGGCCTTTGTTTTCAGTCATGTTCGTTAATAAAGAAATACTTTACCAAAAAAAAAATTAATAACTGACTGCACTGGTCCCCAAAAACAGAAAAAAGAAAAGAAGCTCTAGGTTGTGTGATGCAACGGCTGCACACATTTAGAAGATCAATGCCACTTTGGGCCTTGTGCTTTATTGTCTACTTAGGAGATTGGAAGCAGTTTTGTTCCCAGATAAGTACCAAGAGGGTCAAAGAGATTTGCAAGAAATGGGTCGGAGGAGTTAGGGAAGCTGTGATGATGAAAATGGTTTAAAACTATGTGCTGTGTTTGGTAGGGTTGCAAGAGGGCATGAAAGGAGGGGAGGTGGAGGGAAGACAGAAAGGCACTTGTGAACCAAAAAAATGTAGGTGGGAATAGGAACTGTCATAAAGTCCTAAAATCAATGTTTATTTCACTTTTCACCATAAAAACATAACCAAAATATCTACGGCACAAAAAGTAGAACCATATATAACTGCAATTTTTAAGTTTCACTATGCTTTGTGAAGGAAACAAACTGCTAAGTAGACACTAGAAAAGATAGAATCACACCTCGTGATGATACTTCTTTGCTGCTGATGGGATCTTCTCTAACTGATGCAAAGGGGATTCCATGTGAAATAAGGACGAATCCAGAATCCCCTTTAGCTTCTGAAGATGATTGCCAAATAGGTTTCTGAGGAACTATAAGCACATAAAGAATTAAATTCTATTAAACCTGGACTATAAAAGGTTTGTAATAATAGTAAAGAACTCCTCAGTATCTAACAGTGCTGCTTTCTACAATCGGTGATGGAATGCAGAAATCATGTCATTGTTCTCTTAATTTTCTAGAACGAATCATCCTAAAATGGAAAAGACCAAAGTGGGCCGAAAAAATCATACACTACCTCTAAGAATTTGCACCTTGTGGGTAATCTTTTAACCGTTAATGCCTGTACCTGAAAAGGATAATATGAATGCAAACATTGATTCAAGAATATAACTTTGGATCTCCCAATTTCTTGTCAATTCAACATCTAAAACCGTAAAACTGTACTTCTGCATTATGAAGAGCTTGTTCAAGTTGCCGGATTTGAATCCATTGTTCAGTCACGATGGCAGCCATCTGTAAGCAGAAGACAATAGTCACAATATAACAAACAGAAACAACAACACAATCATAACTAAACAAAAAGCGCATGCAAATTACATCTAATGAATAGTAATCCCCAAAGATGCCAAGGCATGTTAAGGCAACAACCACTTAAGTGTCAATGACCAACACTGCAAGCTATATGAATCAAGTAGTACACAATTCGCATTTTGCAAGCACATGATGTCAATTAAAAATAAACTTCGCAAGCACATTACACCAACCCGTTCATTTAATGATCACACAATCAGATCCCTTATCGTATATGAAGAAACATGAAGAACGCATTCCAGAATAAAGAATGTTAGAGGAAACAGACGTTCATGAGAAGCTTGCAGTTAATAAACAGACGAATAATAAGAGCCCCGCACATACAAAATTTCAAGCCCAAAAGACATTAGGGATTGCTCAGTAATTATTCCGTTTATTGTGCTTCCGTATACGAAGACATCGGTATGCCAATTTGAACAAGGAATCATCACTGTGCTCCACCGGTTCATTTATAAATGAAGATATCAGTGAGAGTACTAACCGTCTCAACTTGTGAAGCAACCAGATTCATGTTGTTCTCAGCATCTAGTGCTTTAGACTCTAGATGGTGAAGCTCAAAGTTGGTCTTCCTCATAATAGCCCAAAGAAGTCGGACCTAAATAACCCCACTTTAACATTTCGATGAAGTGAATTGTGATAATCAAGTCATCAAGCAATGTATTCAGAAAATAGCAAGGCAAATACAAAAGAACCATACCTCTTCTTCCAGCTGATTAAGCCTTTCATTTGCACGTGACGACTCACCCTGCAAGTAAAGCAGAACATACTCATACTACATATCATAAGCACCGACATGGTATGCAGCTCTCTCTCCAAACATGGTATGAATTCCATGACACAAGCAACTCGTCGATCATTGGTCCCTCCCGAAAGTTTTGGAGCCTCCACATTATGTTCATAAAAGTCCTTGTTTAAGCCATTCCACATATTGACAATCGTAAGCGCAAGGATCTAGCACGCTATACCGCAAGTACATGATTGGGCGATAATTTGGGATTGCACGAGTTGAGGTTAGCATGAGTTGGTTGCTCAACCACATCTACAGAAAAAGGAAAGAAAAAAAAAAGAACGGGGGGGGGGGGGGGGGGGGGGTCGTCCTTGTTTAAGCCATTCCACATATTGACAATCGTAAGCACAAGGATCTAGCACGCTATACCGCAAGTACATGATTGGGCGATAATTTCGGATTGCACGAGTTGAGGTTAGCATGAGTTGGTCGCTCAACCACATGTACAGAAAAAGGAAAGAAAAAAAAAAGAATGGGGGGGTGGGGGGGTTGCGGTTTCAAAGTAACAGAGAGAAGAATTGCTTTGAGAGAGTATAGCATTGGCAACTTGCTTGAGTTCACTAGGTTACTTCCAAGACCTTCTCTTGTTTGTGCAGCGGCTCGCTTTTAGGATGCTAAGCACCATGTTTTTCAATTTGGTATGGAGAAGCTATGCCCAACTATTGACAAATTTTAGTTCCTTGCGGACATGGGCTTGAAGGTCTGCCAGTAGTTGCACTTCCTCGAGCTTGTTTTTGGAAATTCTTGCAAACATTGTGTGGTTTGAATAAGCCATCGGCAAAGAAGTTGACTCCACATGAAGTTATTGATGTGCTTAAACTTTTGAGGCGTTTTCGCATAAACAAACGACCCGGCAACTTGAGGTATGAACAACATAGGCTTAATTCTTTCGTTATTTGCCTTGTTATGGGCTACCTCTAGGGCTGTCCACTCACCCTACCCACCCGACCCGACCAGACCTGGAAACAGACCCAGCGGACTATTTTAAACTGTCGGGTTCGGGTCTATATGGTCAGATTTTTTAAACTGTCGGTCGGGTGTCGGGTGTACCATATAAAATTCCGGGTGACCCGATCCGACCGACCTATTTTGTATAAAAGCAGAAAAAACCCCTAATTTCCCAAATCCCACCCCTTTTGCTCGCCGACTTTACTCCTCCAGAGTCCAAACCTCCACTTCGATCTCCTCTTCTCCTCCAGACCTCCACTTCTCCTTCTCCCACAGTCCCACTCCCACGGTCCACCCTCACTCCTCAATCGTCTTCCTCCTCCAATACAGCAGACTCCACCTGTCTTCAACGACGACGTCTTCATCCTCAATAGCTATGGTGGCGGCTCCACCTCGTCCTCAACGACGTCCTCGCCGCAGTCGTTCCCAGCTGTCCACCTCTCCCGATTCTTCCTCCGTCGGCCGCCGCCTCCTTCTTCTCCTCTAGGTCACTGTAATTTTGGAATTGAAAATATGATTTTCAGAAAAAAGGTGGGTAAATCTGTGATTGTGAATCATGAGTTTGTAATATTATGTTGTGAATTGTGATTGTGATCTTATTTGAGGTTGTGATTGTGTAGATCTATGACTGACTGACTGTGTTTGTGATTTTGTGACTGTGTTCGTGATTTTGTGATTGTTTTTGAACAACCCGACAATCCGACCCGAATCTACCCGAACCAATCAGAACTCGATTCGAATAGAACCCGACATGTGTTTCGGTCGGGCTTGGGTGTCTATTTACACAATCCGACTAAAGTCGGGTTGAGTCCAACCCGACCAAACCCGCCCAATGGACAGCCCTAGCTACCTCCTTGTTGATGGGCAGGGCAAACCCAATGTGAGAATTGTTGAGGTTGTTCTTCAAATTAAAGGGGGCAAAATCCCTATTCCAACAATCTTGGCGGAAACTTTGATCAGCTTGGAGGACCGTGGGTGAGATCCAACACGCACCTTCACGTGCATTCGGGCTGCACGTGAGAGGGAGTGTTAGACTTTGTCCCACATTGCTCATCTAAGCCACCCAAACTTGGTTAATATATTCTAGAGGTCACTCCTCCTACTACCAATTGGTTTTAGGTTGAAACCTTCCAAAATTCTACATGGCATTAGAGCTAGGTCTCGGGTGGCATCACCTCGCATCGGAAAGTATCTGTTGCCCGAAGCAAATCTCTTGGTCAGCTCAATATGCACCTTCACGTGCATCCAGCTACACATAAGGGAGAGTTTTAGACTTTGTCTCACATAGCTCATCTAAGCTACCCAAGCTTGGTTAATATATTCTAGAGGTCACTCCTCCTACTGCCAATTGGTTTTAGGTTGAAACCCTCCAAGAAATCTACCGTGGGTCAAATCCAACTCTTGGTCCATGCGGGAGTCCCTTGCTTCTTCAGGTGATTTCCTCTCTTTTTTTGTTAATTCCAAAATTTTGTACTTTCCAAATTTAGCCCTTGCATACTTTGAACCCCTTTTTTTTTAGATGTGGTTGAGCGACCAACTAATGCTAACCTCAACTCATGCAATCCCAAATTATCATCCAATCAAGTACTTGCAGTATAGCGTGCTAGATCCGTACACTTATGGTCTCTCTCTCTCTCTCTCTCTCTCTCTCTCTCTCTCTCTCTCTCTCTCTCTCTCTCTCTCTCTCTCTCTCTCTCTCTCATGCACACAAACACAAACAAGCGCTATTCCGATTCATACATGTTGGGTCTAGCTTGATCCATGATGCATAAATGAACCATCTAGGTTCCATACAAGGATTAGTCCACTGATCCACATGAGTATTCAAACATATTGTGGTCAACAGAATCATGTGAGTGGATACCACACAAGAGAAGAGGCTTCCCTTTTCCTTCTTTTGGAATCAAAAGATATCAAGCAATATAATTGGTTTGGATTCAACTATCTCAATTGCATGATCCCTTACAAAGTTGGAATTTTCAAAAAAGACCAAGAATATGAGAGAGGGAGTACGTCAAAGGCAATAGTGAGCTAAAATAATGCATAGTGCAAAGCAATCAATTTTATAATAGAAACATGGGATTCAACAAAGTACATAAAGAACAAGATTCAGTGCTCAACTCAATCGTTTTACGAGGAAGAGTTGGCTGGGAGACCAGAAGCTATATGGTAGAGTATAGTGACAATCAACACATCATAAGCAACGTGTATATCAATGTTTTGGCTAAATAACCCAACAGGATTTTTTTTTTCTTTATTCAATTTTCTTCGCATTTGTTAGTTGTGCATGAATTTTTCTATTGGTTTGTCTCAACAAGAGAAATCTAAAAACTAAAAAACTATGTCCAACACAAAATTTTCTTTGAATAAACTATTTAGGATTATTATAGTCTTTATTCAAAAAAAAAATTTGTTCGTATATAATTTTTTACTTTTTAGATTTCTCTCATCGAGACAAAACAGTAATCCACAAAAAATGACACAAAACTAATGAATGCAAAAAATAATTAATAAGGACAAAAAATAATCCAGACGGATTATTAAGCCAACCCACTTAACTATTCTTGATTTTCATGCACTATGTCAGTAGTTTTAGATTTCGGCAAGTTTGTTAAACTACTTGAATAGGACTTTGCTCTATGTAGAGGTACCAAAGCAATGAATTATTTAATCAAAAGATCCAAAATTGTGTATCTTAACAGAAATGCAATGACATTTACCTTTGCAGATTATAAGTAAATTTAGCATAGCATAAGAAGTCCTTATCTGTAACATTTTTATTTGTTTGGTCATTAGTTATAACTTGATGAATTACATGCCTGAAACTATACGGGCATTGTAGAAACCTGCTTTGATCTCCTTTTAATTAATCAAGAAATTGAAGGAAAACTTCAGTTACCATAGACAGCTTACACTTTGTGCTCTTTACCAATTTCAAAATTAGACAGGGAGCATAATATTCTTAGGGCAGATGGCAGTTTCAACAGGAAACTTCTAGATCTCTTGTTTGCAGAATGGTTGTCCACCGATTCTTCTTATTTTTCAATTTTGTGTTTCCTAAATGACAGCATAGAGCATTTTCTTGTGGAAATGGTAATAAAGATGTGCATGGATCTCACATCTCACAGGCCCAAAAAAATTATGACATGTATTACTCTATTGATAATCAGCAAAGTTATGTCCGTCTGATATTCAATACATACACCAAAACAAAACTGAGCAATACACAAAACTATATTTAAACAGTCCTGAGATGGCTAAACACATTCTTTGGAAACTTTTCGAAGAGGAGATTATTTACTTTCTTTATTTTCCCAAAAGCAAAAGCGGGTGTGGTAGAAGGAGAGGATATAGAAGAATCAAAGGTTATGAGCATCATAGAAGAGTGTATCAATACATATAAATATGGATATACATATATGGATAAGAAATGTAAATACCCTGCGAACTTATGCTGTTGGTCCTATAATACAGAGTAAATGTCAACTGAAAATATATTACCGCTTTAATATTAGTAAATATTATATTCTTACTTGGTACCTGAACAAATATGAGTTTATATTTTCTTAGTATACTATCATTGCCGTACTCTCTTCTTTAGTAGCTTTTCTTTTGTTTCGTTTGGGATTTGCATGCCTGATAGGTTCTAGCATAGGTGGGAGCGGGCTCCTTTCTCGGTGGGATGAGGTTCCTAGGAGATTCTGACTTAGGGGCGTGGTTTTGAGGTGGATTCACCACCCCAGTAGGAGGATCCTGCTACTAAGTCCTTAATGCCCAACATTTTTGTCATCTTAATGCCAAACATTTTTGTCATCCTTTATAAATATGCTTGGGTAGTTTATTTCGAAAAATGGTATGTGAAGTGGCAATATCATCAATTTCCGGCTAAATTGCCCTTGACCAAGTTTTAATTGGATTCAACTCCTTCCACTCTTTGGCCTTGAGACAGTCAAATGAATACTACTCCGAAAGCTTCAGCAGCCAAAGTAGGCAGTTGAACCACTTGAATCCAACCTTCGTGTGTTATCTTAAGGAGTTGTTATGCAAAAGAGAAAAAAAGGTCTTAAAAGTAAGTATTCCTAGAAAACCACCATCTAGACTAGCTGATATTTTTTCAAAGAGGGAAAGGGGAAGTAACAACACAGATTATCTCAATGGGGAAATTCATATGTTCAAAGCACCTGATATTAGCATATAGCACAAAAGTAGGAAAACCTTTAAGCTGGACAAGTCAGATTGCAGACGATCCATCTCATGAGTCATATCCGCAATTAGCTTCTCACATTCTTCAAGAGAAAGGCTTTTAGCATTTATGTGCTGGACTGTTTCATCAAAGATGGATTCTGCATTGGTAACCACTGATCATGTTGAGATTTAAACAACCATTTATTGATAAGTAGATAACTAAGAAACAAAAGTTACGAAACAACCTTCGGTGAGATTTTCTTATGATGTTAGCATGACAATAAGGTATACCAAGCCAACTTATAGAAACCTACCTCTATGCACTTATTCTAAGCCCTTTGAAATCTAGAAACAACCTCAACCAAGAACAAAAACTACATCTGTAATACACTACAAGCAGATCAAGTGATGGTAAGAAACAAGCAAAAAAGCAGTTACCATGATTATAGAATATTTCCACTACATCAATCTGCTAAGCAGAGTAGATTGCGCTGGATAATATACAATTGCATATAACATGGCTAGGCTTCGTAACTTGCTACCATGCAATGTTCTAAAAGTCGCTAGGCACTAGTCGGGCGGTCTTCCACCTTTGAGCGATTAATAGGATTAATCGGCAATTAATCAGTGCATAATTGGCGATTAATCATTAGTCAAACCCTAATCAGATAGGCCCTGCTAGCAAATAATTGCCGATTAATCGCCGATTAATTCCTTATTTTAGAACACTGCTACCATGTCTTTCCATATGCAATCCCACAAATGCATCCCACCACATTTTTTGCTCTCCAAGCTCATTCATGCCTCTATTCCCTCTTAGGGCTGGAGTTCTATGTTTCGTGGACTACAAACAGAAACGGAAATGTGGTTTGTCATGTGCCTAAATTGTGGTACACCAAGGGTAGGCTTCTATAGATGACTAAATTGTGGTTTGTCATGTGATTAAAGTTTTATTCTCTCTAGATTTTTACATTAATAGGTTACTTTTTGGGAAAACCTTGGGATCACTTAATTTTCCGTTTTGAAATGGAAGAGTACCATGTTTCGGTGGAACGTGCATACCAAAATGCAACTCCGTGGGTATTATCTATGTTAATGAAGGAAGGTTTGCACCCTAGGAATTACAGTTACAGCTAGACAATTCACACAGTCTCTGCAGTTATGATCTATTAAAAATCAGCATTAATGTCAGCTTTTGAAATCTTTAAGTTCAAATTCAAATACAAAAAAAAGAAATGGCACATTCAGACCAGATTTAAGTGAACAAAATAAACCAAAGAACCGTCTATAGAATCCAATCATTAATAAGAAAATTTTCCAAGTCTCATTAGGGAACACTCCCCACCAATGCCGTATTCAACTAAGGACCAGAAGGTGCATGCATGCGTTCCTCCCTATGAAGCATCGATCCTACTACAGGATACGGACACGATGGATACGGATATGCCAATTCAAGAAAATCTGAGAGAACAGGATACGGGTACAGCTACCATACGCCTGGATTAAAAGGCATTTTTAGCTTTTTAGCATTGTATTATATATAAGTATACTTGGTTACTTGTTTAATTAATAATTTTATCCAACATGTATGACACAATAAAAACGTTCAAAATAACTATGAAAAATAGATTCCTCTCTGTCTCTCTCTCTCTCTCTCTCTCTCTCTCTCTCTCTCTCTCTCTCTCTCTCTCTCTCTCTCTCCAGTAAGTTAAGTGCTACCGACTATCATTTTCCCTCCCTCCCTCCAGTAAGTTAAGTGCTACCGACTATCATTTTCATTATTCCTAACAATTTTAATCTACTACTCTGCAAAGTGTCACAATATTAATTTCATAATAGTTCGGATACGTGTATTCCTAACAATTGTAATCTACTACTATGCAAAGCGTCGCAATCTTAATTTCATATTAGTTCAGATTACGTGTCTTAAAGTATCAAAAACCATCCAATCCATAAAATATTGTACAAAATAAATTTTACATTGTGAATACTGTCGGGATACGTATCTTTGAGAACCAGAGGAGTATTGGTATCCGACATAGATACGGCTCCCATATAGAAGTATCCGCGCTTCATGGGTTCTCCTCATTCTCTTCAAGAACTATACTACCACCCAAGTATATCAATAGTACCTCTCATTTACCCCTGTAAAATCATATTAATCCCCACCCTAAATCATGCAACGTTCTAAGTATTTTTTTTCCCTTTCCAAAAACCGCCATCTTACAGTTTAGCAGGGTTGTGAAAAGACAAATTCTCTCTCTCTCTCTCTCTCTCTCTCTCTCTCTCTCTCTCTCTCTCTCTCTCTCTCTCTCTCTCTCGCACTGCCTCTTATTTTAAATATGCTCTCTCCCTTCGCTGAAAAGACTTGGCCAGTGTTTGACCACGACCATGATCCATCCACCCCTATAGCCGTTGATCGTCGATGGATTTGGGGGGGAATTACGCCAACCGCACTCTAAAATCTTATAGTAATCATATTTACAAGATATTGCAAAATTACTTACCAAAAAAAGATATTGCAAAATTATTAAAAGTTTCGCACAGTGAATTGGAATCCAGGATCCATGCTTGACTGAAGACCACCAGTGGATGCCCTCCATAAAAGAATCCTGGTTCCTCGGCCACTGCTCCAGTTCTCTAAGTGTATTCCTAAAATAAGTGTAGGCAATTGGGCTTTACTGGGCAAATCTAATACTAAAGCGTATGATTATCAGGTCGAAAAGGTTGATTAGAGTACCGCATTAAGTCCAAAAGGCAACTAGGATTAAAAAACCAAATTTCTGATTATTGACAACTACATAGACGACCGAATAAATCAAATTCCCCAAAAAAATCTGACTAAACGAACTAAATTGTAACATTTGTCCAGCAAATTATTTTGCCAAATCAAGTGCTTCTCCATCCAAAATTGCTTGTCCACTATGACAATTCGTGCATATCTTCGGATCATAAAATAAACTACTTCCACGCATATTTTTTGAAATTTCTTTACAGCATATTAAAGTCAACTTGGTACAAAAATAGTCAAAAGAACGATGTGCAGAAGTATTTTATTCTTTTATTCTTGCACGACTTTTGTACAGGACAAGCAACTTGGGACGGAGGTATGTGTCTATACAGGTTTATACATGTGTGTGTTCGCAAATGTAATGCTTTTACATACATATAGTAATTACCTAATCGAGCTATCTTGAGCTTGGCCTCTTCCAACTCCAAGGTCAAACGTTGATTACGCTGGTTTCCGAGTGATGTTTCGGTGGCGATCGGAGTAATGGTAGGAGTGGATTCAGATATAACGATAAGATATGAGAGCACGGCGGGAAGAAAAACCGGTGGAATCGCCATCATTGTGGTGCTCAGCGCGCTCTCTCTCTCCTACTCCCTCGTCGCAATTGGAAAACTGAATTTTGAAAAATAGGGTTTTTGAATGTGCGGAAAATGGGGTGCCCATATGCCGAGTCATTTGGGGCCCTTAAATTGTAGTATGAGTTTTTTTTTGTTTTCTTTTTTTAATTTTTATGTTACCCAAAAGTCGAAAATGCACTCGGCTCAAGGGCACACTATTTTTCGGCACAGAAATCTCAAGCCAAATCAATCAACGCTCAATCCATACAATGCAAGTGAAGTTGTAGCTCAGTATAGGCCCCATATACCTCTGTGTATTTGACCAAGTTCAAATCTTCTTATTTTTGCTAAATAATTACAGACTATTTTTTGTGTTTATTCAAAAAAACATTACATTTGTTTGTTGGTTTTACATCAAATTGTTGGTTCGGAATATTAGAGTCCGTTCCAGATTTTCTTTTTAAAAATAAATATTTATTTCCACTTTACAAGACAGGTTATTATCTCATAATATATCACTTTTACTTCAAAAATAAGTACTTATTACACACCCTTATTTCATCTTAAAGGGTGGGATTTAAAAAGTAAAAAATTATTAACTAATTTTTTTAATAAAAAAATATTTTTGTCTTTAGTGAATTTTTTAAAATTTTGATCATAAATTTTAATTTTTTATTTTCTCTTGTCAAGACGAACTAATAATTTTAAAAAATGTTGCAAACTAATACAGTAATTCAGCATTCATGGGGGTATAGCGAGATTGCTGCTCTTGCTCTAAAATTTAGGGGGAATTGTTGTTCAGTGGGGGTTGGGGAAATTTATTTTCAATTCATGAGATACTTTTTCGGAATTATCCAGTCACGTGAAGAAAAGAATAATTCCCAAGGCATGGTGTGGAAGATAAAAATACCCCTCTCTATTATAACACACTCAGGGAGCAATATTTTTTTTTTGGGATAAATGATGCGTTTTATAGCCAACCAAACAAGAATCTCAGAGGAGAACCCCTTATACAAACAACTTTACAAAGAGAACCTACTACAAACTACTAGAATCAATCAATCTAGCAAACTAACAAAAATGCGCCAAAGATCACGTAATCTTTGGTTCTCTATAGTTTCAAGGATGCTCCTCCATGTACAAATTATAAGTCTCATATTTTCTGCTATACAATCTAAAATACAATCTAGATTCTTTGGATTCCCTCCTAAAACATGAGAGTTTCTCTCAAGCCAAATGGAGTATACCCTAGCAACAAGCGAAAGCTTGAACACAAAAGCACGGAATGAATTCCCTTTGCAGAGGCTAATGGCATAATTCAGCTCATTCTCCCATCCACAAGCTGGTCGAAGAATCTGAAATTTGTTGAGAATAGATTTCCATATTTGTCTAGATTAAAAGCAGTAAAAAAAAAAAAGGTGAGAAACAGTTTCTGCTTTCTGCGAGCAAAGAATGCAGAGAGGGTCTATTTGCATGCCCCATTTCATGAGTCTATCTTTTGTCGGAAGCTTCTTAAGACAGACAATCCAAAGTATAAATGCCCACTTAGGAACATTATTAGTGAACCAAACAAGAGAAGACCATTGAACCTTGGGATATTTGTTCCGAATTGCTCCCCAAGTATGTTTTGTTGAGTAAGAATCTGTAGGAGAGATTGTCCAGGTTATCACATCTTCACTATCCCCTAAAGTTAAAAGAGATGGAAGGGTAGAGGCTTGAATGCGTTGTATTATCCTGTTCCTAGGTCTTGGCCAGTGCCAAACACCATTCAAAATGCAAG
Organism: Rhododendron simsii; assembly: GCA_014282245.1. Classification (NCBI taxonomy): domain Eukaryota; kingdom Viridiplantae; phylum Streptophyta; class Magnoliopsida; order Ericales; family Ericaceae; genus Rhododendron; species Rhododendron simsii. The sequence goes on from CM024954.1 coordinate 22,014,703, forward strand.
AGCTGCCCCTGTGAGTTTTTGTAGCTTCTTGCAGTTTTTTGGTGCAATACAATTTTTACTTCCCAAAAAAAAAAAAAGGCTTGATATAATCCTATCATCAAAGAGTTTGTACAGGGGCCCACTTGGATGCCAATTGTCAAGCCATAAGAAGGTAGCTTGCCTATTAACTAAGGTATGTCTGACGAAGTTCTGCGCTAAAGGTCTTAATTTCAGTAACTTTCTAATTGTCCAAGAATAGTCATGAGGGATTGGCATGTACCAAAGATTGCTGCTTTTAATGATGTAGCTATGAATCCATTGGACCCAAAGGTGACGCATCTTTGAGGTCTTGTTCCAAAGTTTCAGAGACTTGAAGCCAAGACCACCTTCAGATTTTGGAGAGCAAACGTCCATCCACTTCACTTTAGCCCCCACTTTTTTGAGATTAAGACCAGACCAAAGAAAGGCTCTAATCAAAGCCTCCACTTCCTTCAAGATATTTTGGGGGAGAATAAACAAAGAGCACCAATATGTTTGCATGCTGAAAAGCACAGAATGAATCAAACGAGCTCGACCTCCAAAAGATAGAGAACGGTTGGACCAGCAGGCAATTCTTTGTTGTGTTCTTTCTTTTAGTAGGATATAATCTTCATATTTCAATCTGGAAGATATGAGAGGTACACCTAGATATTTCACAGGCAAGGATCCCTCAGGTATAGGGAGGATGTTAAGAATGACAGCTTTAACATCAGTACCAACACCAGAGAAGAAGAATTGGCTTTTTTGCAGGTTTGGTTTTAAGCCTGAAGAATGATAGAATTCATTAAGAGCTTCTTTAATAATCTTCATGGAATTGCAGTCAACTCCAATTAGAAGGAATAGGTCATCAGCAAAGGCCAAATAAGAGATGGAAAGATCATTGCACTTAGGATGGAAAGTGAATGGGCCTTGAGAGATATCTTCTTTTGTAAAATGGCATAAAACCCTTCCATTACCAAAAGAAAGATGTAAGGGAAGATTGAGTCTTCTTGTCTTAGCCCTTTTTCTCCTTTGACAAAGCCCTCAAGTTCCACATTAATGACAACTGAATACATTGCAGATGAAACGCAAGTCTTGATCCACATGATAAATTGGGAGCAATATTATATGATTGAAAGAGCAATATTATGTGAGTAAAAGAGCAATATAATTTAGTAGACTCTATGGAACTAAGTTGTCCCTTTTATGGATCTAAGTTGTACCCTGTATGAGATCATGAGTTGAGAATGATCTCATACAAGGTGCAATTTACGTTCATAGAATGGGCAACTTGCGTCCAAACCCAGATTCAACTACAAACTGACTCATGATCTCATACAAGGTGCAACTTAGATCCATAGAATGGGCAACTTAGATTTATAGAACGAGCAATCTATATTCATAAAATGGGCAACTTAGGTCCAAAACTAGATTCAACTACAAACCAACTCCATGTATGGAAAATTTCTTTTTCTCCGTTTCATTTCTGGAGAATTTCATTTTCTTCATTTCGATTCATGTATGGGCAATTCCACAAAAACTTGAGGGCATAATAGTCATTTTAGGTGTCCATTCCCATGTAAATTTTCTTTTTCTCCTTTTCCATGTATTTGGCGGTCTCTCCACTCCAATTTTTCTATGATGCCCCAATGTGGATACCACATTGGGGCATCATGCCCCCATAAAATCTGAGCCATTAGATCAAAAATTAATAAATCTGAGCGATTGGATCAAAACCGGAGTAAAAAAGTAAGGTGGTTTTGCAAAAACAAGTGGTGGCTTTGCTCTTTTCCCGCCACTTTTACTTACCACAAAATATGGTAATACTTACCACAAAATATGGTTGACTGGTCATTCCGGTAGCAGGTCACATAATTTGGGCGGGAAAATTCTTACTTTTTGGGATTTTATAAAACCACACCACTTTTTACTAAATCCACTCTGAATTTTGTCTTTTACCTAAGCTATTGTATAATGGACACATAAAAATGAGGTGCAAATATAAATGTAGTTAAAAAATTTAAATTGTGTGTATATATTTCTTAGAACAATTTTTTAAAAACAAAAAATAAAAACAATGAAATTATAATAATCTCCGAATTATATTAAGAAAATAAAATTATTTATTTTTAAATAGCTATAAATTTTATGATATTTAAATCAATGAATATTGAATGAGAAATGTTAATATGTATTTATTATTTTTGATAACTTAAAATTAATATTTATATCTAAACACATACTTCAATAATTATAATAATAATATTAAATTAGTGAATTTACCAAATGTGAAATAATTTTTGAATAGGACCTTTTATAGATAAGATAAAGTATTTAATTTAATTAGAGTATTCAAATAGAATTTTTTTTTTTTGAACATGTCATAGGATTAAACAAACTGCTTCAGTACAAGTCTTTGAGCAAAACAGAATTCAAATCGGGCGGAATACAACCCGAATGAAACAAGATTTTCCTATCTAAACATCGAGACGCAATCCAGTGGGCAGCCTTGTTGTTTCCTCCAGCACACCATCCAAACGTCCATTTCCTTGTTCGCGCCCACTCCTAGATGTCAGTGACAAAGGCTCCTATTTCCCATGGGCACTGCACTTTCAGGTCCTTTATACAATTGATAAGAGCTTGACAGTCCGACTCAAAGATAATTTCTTGGTCCTCCCATTCTTTTGCCACACTGCATGCAATCCTCAAAGCCCAAGCTTCAATGGCCAAAGCCGAAGAAATCATAACTCTACCACATCGCCACACTTGAGCTCGTCCACCACTATCTCTAGCAATAATGACAAAGGCAGCTAAGCTGCGAGAGGACTTAAGAGCCCCATCACAGTTGAATTTAATTACGGAGGTAGGAGGTGGTGACCACCTATCCCTCCGAGGAGGCCTAAGAGATGGCATTTTTACTCGATCACATACTGCTTGAAGATAATCAATACTTGCTGCCCTTGCTTGTTCAATTACCTCTTCTGGCTTTGGTACTTTCCTACTAAAAACCCATTTGTTTCTTGCCTTCCAAATTGCCTAGCACAATTGAAAAATAGTCTCCACATCCATGGAGCTGGTTTCCTTAGAAAGGCAGCCACACAGAAGGTCCTCTAGCCATTTATCCACGGCCATAATCGATTTCGAAAGAATCCAGTGATGCTTCCCACTCCCAAACCAAACTGCTCTGGTCCATGGGCAGTGAAAGAGCATATGTTCCACCGTTTCTACAGCATTTTCACATAAAGGGCAGGTTGGGTTAGGGGAGCATTTCCTTCGACACAAGTTCTCCTTACACGCTAACGAATTTCGAACAGCTCTCCACATAAACGTACGCACCTTAGGATTTGTGCAAGAGTTCCATAGCCTCATCCACATAGATTTTGAAGGAGTAAAGGAGCTCGATGCACTATTGGATCTAGCCCTGGCCAAACTTTTCCTCCTTTGAAAGTATCCTGATTTGACAGTGTATTTTCCAGAATTTGTGTGGTGCCAAACAAGATTATCTGAAGCATTTGAAAGACTCACTGGGATTTTACAAACCGCCTAGACTTGCTCTTCTGGTATGCAGCCTCTAAGTTTCGCATGATCCCATTCCTTGGAAATTGGTTTCAAGAAGTCCACAACTCTTACATTCTCCATTTGAAAATCTTAGACAGGAGTCACCTTCCCACCTTCGATTCCTGGAACCCATTGGTCTTCCCAAAAATTAATAGATTCACCATTCCCCACGTTCCACCGTTTCCCTTCTTTGATTAGATTCTTTCCCTCCAGTAGACTACACCAGATCCACGAAGGTCTCGATCCTTTTACTGCTTCCATACACTATCTCTTTGGAAAATACAGGCCTGTAAGAACTCTCGCCCATAGGGCATTTGGATGTGTCACCAATCGCCAAAATTGTTTTGCAAGAAGAGCAATGTTGAAGGACTCAAAATCTTTGAAGCCTATTCCCCTCATTCCCTTCTGATCCGTTAACTTATTCCAAGCTCCCTTGTGGATCTTTGCCCCTTTATCACCATTTCCCCACCAGAATTTGCTGATTACTGAGTTCAAAGTTGAACAAACAGAACGTGGTACTTTGAAGCACATGAAGGTGTACATTGTAATAGGTTGGAGTACTGACTTAATAAGCACTTCTTTTCCAGCATGGTTTAAGTCCTTGTTCCCCCATCTCTGGACTTTCTTCATCATCTTATCTCTGACATAACTTCGTGCTTCCTTCTTAGACCTTCCCCAAAACATTGGCAGCCCCAGGTATTTACCATTCCCATCCATATCACCCATACCCATAATACTTTTTATTTCTTGTTTCAGACTCTCCTCAGTGTTCGAAGAGAATAAGATACTAGATTTCTGAACATTGAGAGATAGTCCAGATGCCGCACTAAAACAAGATACAAGTTGCATAAAATTCGACAGTAACGAGGGAGTGCTTCAAGAAATATCAGAGAATCATCAGCAAATAGAAGCTGTGAAATTATTGGGCATCTCTTACGCATATGAATTCCCCCGATAGACTTGTTTAAAAAAGCCTTCTGCATAAGATTGGAAAACACGTCAGCAACCAGCAGGAAAAGGTAGGGGGATAGTGGGTCCCCTTGGCGAAGCCCCTTACTTGGATTGATAGCACAAACTTGTCTTCCATTGGCCATGATCGAGTACTTTACTGAACATACACACTGTTTAACCCAGCCTATCCACCTGTTGTTAAAGCCCATTTTCTCCATTACCCTGAAGTGGAAGTCCCAACAGACCCTATCATACGCCTTGCTTAAATCCAGTTTAATTGCCATTGCTGGTTTAGGGCCTGTCTTTTTATGCTTGATGAAGTGGAAGACCTCATGAGCTACTATGATGTTGTCTTGGACTTGCCTCCCAGGAATGAAAGCAGATTGATTCTCCGAAATGATATTCCCCATGAAAGGTTGGAGTCGGTTAGCAAGAATTTTGGAGATAATCTTATAAATAAAACGACAAAGACTTATTGGACGCAATTGATTCATACCTTCTGAATTTGGCACCTTTGGAATGAGAGTGACATTGGTTTGATTGACTTCTTTGAGGAGGATACCCTCTTGGAAGAAATCATGAACCGCCTTGAACACATCCTCCCCAACGATTTCCCAATAAGATTGATAGAAAATGCCTGGAAAGCCGTCTGATCCCGGTGCTTTCAAAGGGCCCAATTGAAAGGCTGCAAGCTGAACCTCCTCCCTGGTAATTGCTTTAGTGAGCTGGGCATTCCATTCCGGAGATACAACTTGTTCAACAAGGCTAATAATATCCTCAAAGTCTCGATTCGGAGGGCCCTTATAAACTTCTTGAAAGTGTAGCTTGATAATTTCTGAAATATCCTTTTGCTCAGACTTCCATACCCCATTACTATCCTTTAGCCTCAAGATTTGGTTGCATTGTCGCCTTTGAATTGTTGACAGGTGGAAAAAACATGAGTTTTTATCCCCCATTTGTACCCATTTAATCCTTGACCTTTGGTGCCAATACATAGCGTCTTTTTGCCATAAATCTTCCAGCGTGCCAATTAAGTACTTCTCTTGAGCTTTCAGATCAGGATCAAAACCAATTTGGAGCTGCTTTTGAACCTCGGCTAGCTGGTCTTTTGCTACCCCAATTTTCAGCCTCAAATTCCCAAACTTCCTTAAACTCCATGCTTTAAGTTTATCTTTGCAATTCCTTAGCTTCTTACATACCTTCAGCATCATTGGATCTGCTCTATCTTGGCTCCAGACCTCTGAGACTACTTCTTTGCATTCCTCCTCTGTTACCCAAAAAGATTCAAACTTAAATGGTTTGCCAACTTTATTAATGGGGACATCAGTGTTGAGAATGAGAGGATTATGGTCTGATCCAATTGCGGGTTCCACAAACACCATAGCATGTTCATGACTCTCTCGCCATTGGGAATTTGCAAAAGCCATATCTATACGTTCCATAATGAAGTTGTCTCCACTCCGATTATTTCTCCAAGTAAATTTAGGCCCCTTAAAACCCAGATCCACTAGACCACAGTCAGAAAGCATATTATGGAAGGAAGACAGACCATTTTGGCTTGGTAAGTTTCCACCCATCTTATCTTCAGCACAAAGAACTTGATTGAAATCCCCCATACATAACCAAGGTAGCTTTTCAGAATCACCAATGCCCTTGATTTCTTCCCACACTGCCTCTCTCCTAGACCTAACAGGGCACCCATAAATAAACGTGGCAGCCCAGCTAGAAGGAACTGACTTCTCATAGATGGTGATGTGCATAAAATTCTTGGTAGCAATTTCCACATCCAAAACCACATTATTTATCCACCACAAGGCCAAACCCCCAGACAAACCACTAGGATCAACGTAACTGCTATTATCAAAATTAAACTTACGGCGGATGGTCTCAAGCATGACCTTATTATTCTTTGTCTCCATCAGAAAGACGATGGAGGGGTGGTTTTTGCACACTAGGTCACCTAAAGCCTGGCTTGTCAAGGTACGCCCAAGGCCTTGACAGTTCCAAGTTAGGATTAGCATTGCGATTGTGGCTATTTCGGGCCAGCCACGAGCCCCTTTCGTTTAACTGATTAGAGTCCTCATTCTGAACATTGACTCCAGTAAACATCTCCTCTATTATCTCCAAGGCTTCATTAGAATCCTGAATTTGAACCTCCACCAGGTTATCCTCAACCATTGCTGAATCGGCAATATATAACTTTCCTTTCCTTTGAGCTTTTGAGTAACGAGTCCCTTTAAGAGTGATACGAGAAGAGCTACGGGGAGAGATTTGAGTGGGTTTTGGGGGTGGAATGGAGGAGCATAGCCGAAAGATTTTGGATTGGTTCTCTGGAAGTTCATCTTGAGCTTTCCTCTTAATGGCTAAGGATTTGAAAGCATTAGACAAGGTTTGGTCAAGAGGTTTGGGAGTAGTGAGAGGCACAGGGGAATTTAGATCAACGATTTGTGGATGGGGTGGGCTATGAGGGTGAGCAGAAAGGATTAGCTTGGCCTGAAGAGGTGGGCTGTTTGGGTGGGTAAAGGACTTTGGATTGGGTTGAAAATCATTTGGGCTGGTAGGGAGGGGGGAGGTTTTAGGGCTGTCTGGAGGCTCAGTTACAAAGTACTGGGGCCCAACTCAGAAGATCCAAACATTCGACTTTTGTTTTGGGCACAAGTATTCAAATCATTATTCGATAAAGGTATTATTAAATTCGAATCAGCAGAAACAGATATACCTTGGGTATTGCTCAAAGGAATATTCTGAAAAGGGCCATCTGTCATTTGTGAGCTGCCAACACCTGTCCCTCCAAGGACAACATCACTGGTACGATTCAACAAGTGAGGCACCTCCAATCCAACATTTGCCTGCTGTACCTGGCGCGTGTCGTGATTTATCACGCGTTCCTCACCGTCGTTCGTCACGCGCTCACCATTTCCATTCCTCTGCAACACTGGCTGCCGTGCAAGGAGGTTGTTAACCCGTCTTTCTACTTCATCCACCTCATGGCGGATTTCTTCTATTGGGATCACGCCACGTCTAGCTCTTCCTATTCTCATTTCTGGTCCAAATCCAGACTGGGCCTCAAATCCCCTAGCTGTGAAACGACAACTTCTGTTATCATGCCCAATCCGACCACATGAATAATAGAAATCTGGAAGCTTCTCATATTTGTATGAGATCAAAAGATCATTCCCTGATTTCCCCTTCAGATAGAAACCTTTTGGAAGGGGCTGGAGAATATTAACTTCCACTCGGACCCGAAGGAAGCTACGGGATAAGAGCATACTATCAGAGGACATTTCAAGGGCTAAAATCCTACCAAATCTTTTGCCAATGATTTCAGCATTTGCCCTAGTCATCTTCTCCACAGGGAGACCGTGGATTTGAACCCAGAAGGGGCATAATGAGAAATCGATTTGAGAGGCAACCATACCTTCCTCCAACTTTTGGAGAACCAGCAAACTATTCATGATGAACTATGGACCTTCTTGTGTTACCTGACGCTTATCTTCAGGATCCTCAAAACGAAAAAGGAATATATTATTATTCCAGTCGCTCACATGAAAAGGGGATCTCAATCTCCAAGCTGCAGATAGGATGTTAGAGACAACAGAGGCACTAAGGGTTTTGGTGTGGATAAGTTTCCCCACTAAGCAAAGATTATGAGTCACCCCTGTTTCTCCAAAACCTTCTTCAAGGTCTAGAACCTCCTATTCCACCATCAGAAACAGAAAAAACTCAAGAAACAGAGTATGAGCACGAACAGAGAAGGAGAACGAAAAACTAAAATTAGAGAATGAAATTAGAATTAAGAGAAACAAGAGGGGAAGAAAGTCAGTGGTGGTGAGGGTATGAAATAGCAAAGAAGAGAGAGAAGGAAAAAAAAAGGGGGGGGGGGGGGGGGGGGGAGGGATGCAGAGATGAGGGTGGGAAGGTGGGGAGGAGGCGGGAAAGAGGGGATGTACGGCTAGAAAGAAGAGGTGGAGCCACTAGGGCAAAACTCCCATTCTAAAGAGAGAAGCTCCCATTCTAGAGAGAGCAACGTAGCTGTATTTTCAAATAGATTTAGGTATTGAAAAAAGTTAAATTAATTTTTGCAATCAATTAACATTTATTTTAACGATTAATATCTTAAATTGATATTAAACTTTTCAATTAGTTGATAGTGATCAATATCATTAGTAGATATAGTAGTTAATAATAGTGTGAGTTGACGGTGATTAATGAGTGATTTATATAATTGGACAATGTAATAGTAACCACTAATTATTAATTCATTATGTCTCTCTATTCAATACGCATGAATACGTGATTTATATAATTTGGCAATGTAACAGTAATCACTAATTATTCATTCATAGTGTCTTATGCAATAAACATTAATACAATTGGCTAAAATGAATTGGTTAATGTAAGTTGATAGTGATCAATGTCATTAGTAGATATAGTAGTTAACAATAGTATCAGTTGACGATGATTAATGAGTGATTTATATATTTGGGCAATGTAAGAGTAACCCCTAATTATTAATACATAATTTTATATTCAATAAGCATTAATACAATTGGCTAAAATGAATTAGTTAATGTATGTTGATAGTGATCAATGTCAATAGTAGACAACAATAGTGTGAGTTGATATTGATTAATGTGTGATTTATATAATTGAGCAATGTAAGAGTAACCACTAATTATCGATTAATATATATAGTCCTATTAAATAAATAAGTTAGTTTCATTAACTAGTAAGATAATATAAATTAATTACAACTAAATGACATTGAATTTATTGTGGTGTTTACCTTATCAACTACCCTTAACTATCTTTGTTATGGTGCATTAACTATATTACACAAATGCATATCTACTCGATATTAATACCATACTTACCACAGAATAAAGTTAGACGTACCACGACACCTGATGATTTTTACTACTATCACATTTGGATGTTACTTGATGATGTGAATATACCAGGGTTTCTGCTAATACTTACCTTTTCTAAAGGATATACCTACCATATATTTAGACTTTTCTGCCAATTTCACAGGTTCGACAAATCTAAAGTATTGCTTTTAACACTATATATGAAAATATTTACCGCCACATATGGAAGTTGTTACCACTAAATATATTGTGGTAGACACATATGCCACTAATGCGATGCTTACCATAGAATAAGGCTTTTGATACCACAAAACTTGATTATACTTACCCTCATAACGGTCGATGTTTGAGCAACAAATGTAAGGCTATGAATTAAGAGTTTACTCATCATAAAATTGGGGCTATTACTCCTCGACTCAAACTTACCACGTTTTCAACTAATACTTACCTTGTTGGATGGAAACAATGACCATGTAGTCTGGGCGGATGCACATGATGTCCAGAGGGTTCAAGCGAACCCTCTGGTTTTGAAAAATGTACTAAATTTATATATGTATATATATATATAAATTAAATTTTTTTTAGTATTGTCAGCGTTGAGTTATCCATGCAGGGTTAAATTTTTCTTAGCTATGTTTTTTTGTCACCGCCGGGTGAAAATCCTGGACACACCACTGCATGTAGTAAAATGTTTTTGACCACTTGTAAGGTGCTCTTACTTCTTGACTCAAATTTTACCAAAGGCACGAAATCATCAGTAATGGTAAAAAAAGAAAAAGAAAAAGGCCACCGAGGCATGTCAAGTTTGATTATCTACATGAGCAATATAAATAAAAATGCGCCAATTTGCAATTTAAATCTAACAGAAAGAGCCACATCTATTTATTTTTTATTTTTTGTTTCCGTGAACCACACAACAAAAAGAGACGCAATTAATAAAAGAGCCACATATATTTAATTTATGAGTGATTTGCTTATATATCCCTTCGACTTTGTACAAAAGTTCAACTTAGTCCTTCAAGTTCCAATTTCAACTAACTTAATCTTCAATTTGCAAATTGATTTCAATGTCATCCCTCAATTGGCTTCCGTTAATTATTTGGATGGAAATTGGGCATGTGCACATCACGTGAGCCTTCCCCAAGGGCAAATTTGTCCATCCTTTCCCTTCCTCAACCCCATCATCATCACCACCACCATCTTCTCTCTCCACCTAAACCTCCACCGTCCCAATCCTCACCAAACTCATTCCACTCCCTTCCTAACCAATGCATTCCAATTACCACTTCAGTCACCACGACCAAACGATGCGGAACTCAGCGGCCCCTGCCACTGGCGGCCTAGTTTTGTGGCGAACCAGTCGTCGACTTTCTACCGCATGATCATGCCTTCTATTATTCCTGACAAGAAACTGGTAACTAAATTCCTCTCTCTCTCTCTCTCTCTCCTAATTGAAATATTTGTCGATTGGGTTTAACTTTTTCAAATCTGTTTTCTTTTGGGTTTTTCAGTTAGTGCCCAAAGCCCTGTTCTTTACGCAAAAAACGAAGAAGAGAAAACCCTAAACCATGAGAAATTGGGCGAGGAAATTGAACTATTTTTCTGAGATATTTTTTTTTTGTTTCTGAATCATTAATCAGTGGAGAAAGGACCATATTGTTGTTTGCAAAGGACCCGATTTAGGAAACTCAACTTCCATATTAATAATTAAAGCTAGTAATTGTTCTGGTTGAAATGCGTGGCTGTAATTTGTTCTACTCCGTATTTTGGTTGTAAGATGGTGGATTTGATGGTGATTTGGTGGGGATTCAGCGAGAGAAATTGAGTAGAGAGAAGCTCATCGATGGGGATTTAGCTTTTAGTTACTGTTAATTAGACGGCGATTGGGGGCGGTTGAGGCGGAGGCGAGGGGGAATGGGTTTGGTTTGGAAGGGAGGGGAATGGATTTGGTGAGAATTGGGAAGGTGGAGGAGAAAGAAGATGGAGGTGGACCTGGTGGTGGTGGTGGTGATGATGGGGGTTAAGGAGGGGAGGGAAATGGGCAAATTTGCCCTTGGGGAAGGCTCACATGATGGGCACGTGCGCAATTTCCGTCCAAATAATTAACGGAACTCAACTAAGGGATGACATTGAAACCAATTTGCAAATTGAAGGTTAAGTAGGTTGAAATTGAAACTTGAAGGACTAAGTTGGACTTTTGTACAAAATCGAAGGGATATTTAAGCAAATCACTCTTAATTTATCCAAAATCTGTGGCAAGTATGTCCATCTTTAAGTAAAATTTGTAAAAACATTTTGTAGTCGTGGAAAATATGTTCAATTGTTCATTTCCATAATAAGTACCTCTAGCGGTTGATTTTCTTCCAAAGTGTGTGGTAAGTATGTCCAGTTTAAGTACGTAAATCCACTATTCGTGATAAGTATGTTCATTTCCATAGTAAATACCTCCAACAATTGGCATTACTTTCTTCCAAAGTCTGTGGTAAGTATGTCCAGTTTTAAGTAAGTGCATCCACTATTCGTGGTAAGTACATTCAATATTCGTGATAAGTACATCCAATATTCACAAGCCGATTTCACAACGGATCAGAACCCATATCACACGGCTTGTCCGGATCAAAACCCATATCACACGGCTTATTATAAGACCGCGCACGGCCTTATGATATGCTGTGCGGTTTACTCGCTTTGTTATCAGACCTTCATCAGTACTTATAATAGCGCTCGGTACTCTTGATATCCCAATTTTTAGAGCACAAAAAAATGACTCATCCAACGACAAGGGGAAAAACCAAAAAATTGAAGCACGGTATACAAAGAAATGGACAACGAAGTGTATCCAAACAAATGGATAACCAAACAAAAAGTTCAACTTGCAACACGGAGAATCCACAATAAAAATTCAACGTTGATCTTGATAGTCCATAACCCAAAGCAGAACCGCGGGATACTCTACTAAAGGAGCAATCTGTAAACCAAAAAAAAACACCATCAGTATTGATAAAACCTAAGAGGCAGGCCCAAGCAAAAAAACTAGGTACATAGTTGCAAGAGAATATCTCATTTATCTCAATAATTTCATTTTTGGCTTATTAAGATAACAATGAACATAATATGTTTGCATTATGGAATATTTACCACTAATTACGTGATGATGAAAATGATATTTGTTTGATAGAAAACACTTCAATTGGTGAATCGAAAAACTATTGACTAAGAATGATCCAGGTTAAAATTTGTAGCGAAACTAATGAGTTTTTGAAGACACTCTGAAAAAGAAACCGTACGAAAGTGAAGTGAATTTCAAATTTTGCAATAGAAACTGCTACTCCAAAGTGGTTATGTAAGGTTCCAATTTGAAAATAAAATTTATCATTCATCAATACGGAAAAGCTACAGAAATCGATGCCAAAACATGCAATGATCAAAGGGAAAAGAGATCACCAATTCCTTATCTGTATGTATTTAACTCTCATCCAAAGAAAACTCTTTCCCAACCGAAATCACCTGAACATTCCTCAATGGTCCTTCACCTTCAACCAATTCCCCTTTCACAATCCTCATAGTTACCCTCCTTACCACCATCTCCGGCTCAAGCTAACCAACGAAAATTTGAGGTTTTTTAAAATAATATACCTTAACAAAATATTAACGACCTGTTTAACTTCCTCATTCCTATTCCCCCCTGGTTACACTAAAGCATAAAATTCCCCTCTTCTAATTTGGGACTCGATTACAGATTCCAATTAGGCATTTTTGATTTTTCATCTCACCGATATTACAAACCCAACTACGTAGCCTTTCATGTAATCATCAATGTCTCGATGCGCAATTTAAAATTCAAATAAGCATGATAACACTAGAGAAGCAAAACATTTATATTCAAATGAGGAAAACGACGGTGTCGTAGAAGTTTATCAGATGAAGGAAAACAAAAAAAGCCCAAAACTCACTCACCGATTCAACAATCGTGTCGTATACCTTTATCAAATGAGGGGAAAATAAAAGGCCCTAAACTTAGTCACTCACCGCATCAACAACGGCGTCTTGTCATTTTCAAACTTGAACGACGCACAGACAGTCATCCCTTCAAAGACCCTGGAGCACTAGTCATCTTGCCACTGCTGTGACAGTGGCCGCACTCTCCCGAGGAACTCATCCACGGCCTTGGCGCTTGGAATGCCCGTGGCGGAGAACCTCTCGTGATTCCACTCGTAGAAGTTGTCGAACTTCACGACGCGCGTGTTGGTACTTTCTTCGAGCACCACCCGAGCGGTGTACCACGCATCGTCGAGTGACGATCGGAATTCCAGATCAGAGGGCAGGTCGTTGGCCGAGGATGTTGAGTTCGCCGTCTGGGCCTTCACGGTGAATGTCGCCGTTTGCCGTGGCAGAGGCAGTGGTGAGGCGGGAGCAGATAGAGAGAGGTTGCCAAAAAATTTAGGGCTTTCAAATGTTCTTTTCAACCGGTATAGAAGGTAATAGGAGAGAGAGGGGGGCTTAATGAATGATTGAGATTAAATGAGGAATATCCAACGCTTCTGGGAAAACGGGGGCATGATGCCCCAATACCGCCCTGGGGCATCATAGCCAGAGCCCTCGCACTCTGCATCTCTTCACGCCGAACCACAACCTGCCCACTACCTCACGCCTCTCTATCTCCTCCGCGGCAGTCCTCCACAGCACCTTGCCTCGCCTCCGCTTTTCTTCCATTGTCGTGGTAGACCCCCCCCCCCCCCCCCCCCCCCCCGCTCTCTCTCCCTCTCCCTCTCTCTCTCTCTCTATCCTGTGTGTGTGTAAGTTCTGTTTTGGATAGTCAAGCGATAAGCTTCCTGATCATGCTAATGATTCTATTCAGTCTATATTGTTAATAATGATTATACCGAGGATTCCGAAAACAGTACCCGACAATATTCCGGTACCGTTACTCAAACAATACCATGCCCGGTAGGTATTCAGAACAATATCGTATAAAAAAAATTCCGGAGCTTGGGAAAACCTCTGAGACGTAAATAAAACGCAAAAATTTTGAATTCTGAAAAGAATTCTATAACCAACATAGCCCTAAATCAAGAATGATATCTCTACAAAACTATAAATTCATTGAAATTGGGAGAAAAAGTTCAAACATTTTGAGATTGGCTGAACTTGCCACTGCTATTGTAGGGCTCGTAGTCCATAGCCTGATTTGTAAACCAACCATCACTTCCTAGATCTCACAGACAGCATCCAGCATATTGATTAAACCCAAAATCTTTTCCCCCATTTTCTCCCCATCTTCTCTTCCCTTTTTAGCAAATATGTAGGAATTAAGTAGACCCCAAATGCTTAACTGACTCTTGCAGTGGTTGATTGGTAGTGTTTGGAGCAAGAAGGTGTTTGTTTGGTAAAACCCTAGAAAGCTTAATTGAGTAGGTTCTTCTTACTTCACAATCTCCGTCTTACATTACCTCTGCCAACTTACAATTGTATCTGGATGACATTGGGTTTTCTTTTATCTGTTGGTCCTTAAATAGTTACTATGTTGCTTCTGATACACATATACTGTTATCCAGTTCATATTCGTAGACATTTTCATTTATAGCAATTAGACCAAATCATGGGCAGTGCTTGGTTTTATTTATCTCAGGAAGGAATGGAATTGCCATTCCTTTGCATTATAGTGACCTAAATTGGAGACTGATAACCCTATTTGATTGTTACATTCTGCCATGTTTCAGCAACGAAGCGTCAAATGAGCATTCCAAGGGAATGACGCTTCCATTTCAGCTTCATTCGAGTGAACCAAACACTTCTTAAGTGCAAAATATTTGGTGAATAGTTAGAGATTTAAAGAGATCTGTAGTAAAGTTTCTGGAACTTTGAACGTGTCTGAAGGGAAGGAGCTAAGCTGCTGCTGTTATGGAGAGAACATCTGCAGCTTGTGCCATGGAATGGAGCATTAATTTTGAGAAGGGCCTTCGATCAAAGAAGCACGGTGAGGCCCAATCTGAATCACCGATTAGATCTTTCACTCCTTTGTTATTTATATCGGGCTTAGATTTTATATGAAGTTTTTAAACACACCCAAGTTGTGCATTTTCATGGGCTTTGAGTAGTTAGTTCTTTTCGTATTTTCAGGTCAACCACAAGAAGCCATACTGTGTATTGGGCAAAAACTTGAGAAATGGGATAGAGAGCCTGCGATTAACAAAGCACAATATAACATGTTTGGGTTAATTCCGGGGGAGGATAGGCTCTTTGCAAACACAATCCTGCTTCGTCTTACCGAAGCTTTCAGCTCCGGCAACAAACAGACCAAGCTTTGTGTTGTGAAGGTTTTCTTATCCTTGCTAAGGAGCCGTAAAAAGAGAAGTGTAAAACATTGTGGGATTCTGTTGAAGTGCACCCCAGAGAATCGGTTAGAACTCCTGCAAAGGGCGAAAACTGTTTTTGACTCGGGGGATGCTGAGTCAAGAGCACTAGCCTTGGTTCTCTTTGGTTGCTGGGCTGATATGGCAAAGGACAATGCTGATATCCGGTACCTCATACTTTCGAGTTTGGTCTCGTGTGATGTTTTGCAGGTGGGCTTTAATTTTGGTGTATCATAAAAATTTCCCGTTTTCATGCTTTCGCAAAGAATTTCGTTTTTTTGAATTCTGGGGTTATTTTGAACATAGTTTCTGCACCTAAAAGGTGGCAAGTTCTTTGGTTGCAAATTTAAGCATTTATCGTGTATAACATTGGCATGGGTCAATGAGGAACAAGGGTCAAAGTTTTGCTTCCAGATGTCATTTCGGTGAAAATGTTTCTGAAATATGTGGGAAACCTTTCAGCATTTCAGTATCATAGCCAAAACATATTGGAAGTGTAAAATGAAATTTGGAATTTATGAAAATGTCATTGTTGGAACTGGATATTTCAACTAGGTGTCTAAACAACTCATTGTTTCTCTATGTTTAGCAGATTTCAACATATTTGGTGCCTCTCATTATGCGTCAGTGGAAAATTTGCAATTGCAATTTCATAACCCAATTTTCGTTTCGCTCCCAAGAAACAGAAATGTTTTGGTTGTTTAGATCGAAACTTCCTTGATAACGAAGGATATGTTGATTGTCCGAGCTGATTTCAGGACGCTTATAAACATATCTGCAGCTATGTTTATGGAAAACTGATGCATACGATGTATCTCATCATTGATGGCATGGTACAGACATATTACAGACATAATGGTTTTAAAATTACTCTTCTGCAATTCGATTGGGGGACTAAGGCTGGTATTTATCATTGATTTGAGGTATTTAGGAGAATTCAGTATTGGGGTTGTAGTGGTAGACTAAAGGGCAAGGATATAGGTAATGGACATAGTTTTTCAATGATATTTGCTGTGTAACTAGCTTCCTTTCTCATATCCAAAACCACCAAAATAAGGTGAATAATGGTTAAAATCCGGCCTTGATTTATAATCTTCAAAAAATGGAATTCATAACCATCAACTTAATACAATTTAGAACATACTTGGTACCGATTTTAGTTTCTTCTTCGTTTGGTCATGAGGGAATGGAATCCAGGATATCAAACTCCCGTTAGGTCATGGAAACTAAGTTAGCATCTATGGACCCCAATGGCAACATAATGATGTTATGATTCTTGGAATGAGATTCCACACAATGCTTTTATTGCATTTAGGCATTACATTTAGTCTTTTTACTTTTCTCGACATGTGGTTTGCTGCTTCTGTAGTTAAAACTGATTCTTTAGACACTTGAGTGAAACTGATCAGGAACAACTTACAGATGGAGGCATCCTTATTTGCTGGCAGTTGCTTTTCTGAGTTATCCAATGACTTTGCTTCTGTTCTTTTGGAGATACTGGTTAATCTGGTGACATCATGTGAAACATTGTCAACTGTAAGGCTCGCAGGAGTGCGAGCTTTAGCAAAAATGGGATGTTCTTCTTCACATGCAAGTAAAGCTTACAAGGTTCTCATCTCGTGCATGGTGTTCCTATTTTTCAGGATCGCTTATCGTATTGACTATTGTAAGATATTTAACATGTTTAAAAAATAGATAAGACATGATAAGTATTAACTGAAACAAGACTACAAGAGTATATTGTGAACACACAACCTATTTTCTGGATGGTAATTGTGATCTGTTAATGTTCTGTTTGGAACTTGTGGAAAGTGAGGGAAAGTTGGAAAAATAATTAAGAAAGAAAATGTGAGAAAAAGAAAAGGGGAAATGTTACTATGCTTAGAACCCTATTTTGTCATTTTCTCTTTTCTTCTCTCTCAAACTATACAAGGAAAGGGAAATTTTTTAAACTTTCCCTTATTTTCCCAAGTTCCAAACAAAGCTTAAGACTTTGTAACTCATTTAAAGGTATCTACTACGAATTAACAAAGCAAACTACAAAACTATTGTGTATCAAATTATAGATGGATCACCCATCCTAGTACAAAAGTTGTGAGAGCTCTTGCCGTCCCTCAATGTACCCTTATTGAATTCTTAATAAATTTTTCTTTTGCTGATTCAAAATTTTTTATTTTTATTTTTATTTTTTGTAGATGGACCATTCTGTCACTACGGAGATATATAAACTCTGATAATGAAAGCAACTAATGTTGGTAAGCACCATTTTGTCAAAGCATCCCCGGGCTCTATGCTCGACAACCCATATAGTTCTCTTATATGCTAATAACAACCCCAATTCCCAATCCAAAACTTCTCTATGAAGCAAAGGCAACTACACCAGCCACTCTTCATCCTTAAGAAACTAATTAGTCACCAAAGCACTCCTATCAACTTACCTGACACAGCCAGGAAGGAAATGCCTGTCCTCTGCCCTCGCACAGATATATCTTTTAGTTTTAGGTTGGATTCTCTCCCTATCCAAAAGGAAGACAAATGGCACTTAAGTAGATGGAGCAAAGCCATGCAACATCTATGGAGAAGGGGTTGACATGCTAGTACGTACTAAACAAGTGTTAAAACATATCATATCTATTAATGAATTCGTATCTATGCTCATACACGTACGCAAACACATCTGTGCATGCATAGGCATGGCATGCATACTAAGGCTTAGATCGATTGCAAAAAATTAAGGTTTATTCATCGCAGGCAGGTCTAAAGCTGGTGTTAGATTCTACAGAAGAAGATTTCTTGATTGGAATGCTCATTTCACTTTCAAAGCTTGCTGTCAAATCGGCGCGCCTGATTTCTGGACAGGTACATATTCCCTTGAAAGCGAACAATAAATTTTATGGCAGTTGCTAATTTTTTTCATGTAAAGTAGCTAATGGTTTGGTGTTGGAAACGTTGATCTACGCGCAATTTTTAGGCGTATTCCTGGTTGCATATCCTCACAACCATATCAGTATTACTTTTCTTTTCTTCTTTGTGTATTCTCTTTGTATAAGCTAAATACAAATTACATGTACATTAAATTAAAGATTCAAAAGGACTAAACGGGCAAGTTCCTCTTTCCTTTAGGCCCTGGGGTGAGGTGTGCGAGTACAGCCGGTGGACTTTAGTGACCCACTACATGTTGGGCTAATCCAGGAAGTGGTGGGTTAGGAACTTAGGATTATGGTGATTTCACCTTAAACAATAGTTTCTCTGACTTTACTGACCCACTACATAATGTACTAATCCGGGAGGAGTGATGGGTTAGGATTATGGCGATTTCACCTTAAACAATAGTTTCTCTGACATTATTCATTTGATATTTAACAAAGAATTTTTCTTCTGAATGCAGGCGAGTTTGCTTTTATCTTATCTAACTCAAGATAATCCATTGCATTTGCAAGCCACAGCATTAAAATGTCTGCATTATGTTCTTGTCAAAGGAATGGGTCATTTTCCTGCAAGTTCCAATTCAATCACAACGTTGGTCGGCATGTTAGATGAATCTGAATTTCCACCAGCCTTGCAATGTGGAGCTCTACAAATTTTGCGCAAGGTTATACTTGCTTTATGTCGCTTTTCATGTAAACATACTGCTAAATTGGTATTTCATTTCACCGTTCATTTTTGCAGGTCCTCTTATATAACTTACCTACTATCCATGGTTCCGACATACTTGAGTTTTCAAGGATTTTAACAATTCTGGAGAATGCAACTCTATCTTCAGTCATGGCAAAGCGACTCTTAGCCATTAGGGTTATAGTAGATATATTGGGCACGTTTGTGGAAAGAAAGGAAAAGGCGTTAGACGGAGTTGATTCCACATATCTGGCTTCATGGTTGATCTCATTTGTCATAGATCAGATTGGCTTGCTTATTAAGCTTGTACTGGATCTTCATCAGCTTGATTCAGAAATGGAGCTAGAGGGTCAAAGCTTACTCGGCCTTCTTCTTCTTCTGGTTGAAAAATATCCAGATCTTGGTGGGATGGTGCTGGATAAAATTTGTTTACTCATAGAATATATAGCGAGTAATCACAACCAAGCTATGGGCACATCAGAACCAGATTTATCAGGTCATGTGATCAAAGAGGTCAGAGGACAAAATAGTAAACTTATTGCATCAAAGCTTTTGCTTTTTATACCGAAAATGGTGGTTGCTTGCCTAGAAAACTTAAATGATGCTGGTACTGTTACTACTCAAGTCCTTGATACGGCCGAGAAAATTGTAGAACTTTTACGAGGATGCAGCTTATTTGATTGCTTTACGTACACAGTCTGCACATTTATTTTTCATTCTCATATCAATTACTGTTGCTTATTTAAGGAGATAGAGGAAATTGATAATCTTGGTAGAAAGTTGTCTATTTCTCTGGATGATTACCTAGGTCAACGTGAACTTCTTACTCTTGAGTGTGCAAAGAAAATGATAGAAAGGAAAGAATACTGGTCTGCTTACAAACTTGGTAAATATGCAGCGTGTCAGGGAACATGGTTTACTGCTGCTCTTATATTCAAGCATCTTACTACGGTGGTTCAATCTAACAGCTGTGATCAGTGGTTAAAATCCTTGAGTGAGTTTGCTCATTCAGAAAGGAACGTCCAATTGCTTAAGTTACCTAACAACATTGAAAATCTCATTGAAGCTTGTAACAGTCTTCGTCTGTCAGAGGAAACAATGGGAGCCATGGCGACATCAGGTCATGCTTTGTGTTTCCAAAGATGGTTTTTGTCTCTTAGATCAAGGGTTCTAGAATCTGTGGCCGATATGCTTAAGCTCTACCATGTTCCTTTAACTCTCGATAATTTGGACAATGACGGACAAGTAAAGGACAGTATTGTGGTTGAGGGCCTGAGTTTTTCGCTGGAGGTGACTTCCGTACTCTCTCAAATATCTTCTCGGTTGAATATGTTGGCAAGAAAATATGATCTAATTGTCACATCCTTTAGAGGCATGGACAAGAGAAGTTTGGAGACAATTTCAGCGCTCGCACTCTTTTGTTCATTATTGGCCTTCAGTACTGGATTTTCCCTTTTCTTCCCAAAGTTACACATTGAGAATATTTTGGGAAAGTCGGAGGAATATTTACATGGTCTGCTAATACAAGATTTAGTCTTCCGGTTGCAGCAGGTAGACTGCGAAGCCAGCGCAAAACTTGGGTCGTTGTGGAGGGTATATAGCAAGCCCAAGAGCTCTTTCCTCCATTCCAGAAGTCAAATGTCGAATGTCAGTTGTGAAGCAAGATGCCTTCTTACAGTTTGCAGTTATGCTGTCACAGGGGTGGTTGCCTTGCAAAATGAGTCAAATAATGCACACGATGTTCAGATTCTACATCGAGTTACCAAGTATGGTTTGCAACTTCTGTTGGATATAATAACAAAATCAGTGTCCATCCCTTTCCAGATGCCTAATTACTTCTTTCGAGTAAGGTATGCTAGAGAATCTTTTACCTATTTCAGAGTTCCTCATGGTTTCATGTATCTGTGACTTTTACTTGCTAATTTACTCATCTAACGTGGTTGGAAAAATCTAAATTTAGAAACTTGTGATGCT
This sequence comes from Rhododendron simsii, assembly GCA_014282245.1. NCBI lineage: Eukaryota > Viridiplantae > Streptophyta > Magnoliopsida > Ericales > Ericaceae > Rhododendron > Rhododendron simsii. Next base: position 22,036,022 of record CM024954.1, read on the forward strand.
TAATGTTTTGGAAATGTGGAAGGGAAAGAGAGAATAAGTAAGAGAGTCTCTAGAGAAAGCAGTTGTCTTTTGTTTGATTTGGCAAAGATAAGTTCTTGTTCGGTTTTTGTGGATATTAGACAGAAGGTTAAAGGAAAACTAAAAGAGAAAGAAAATAGGTAAGATATGGAAGGAAATAGCAGGAAAATATCTATCTGATTCTCTTCCCTTGTTCTTCTTTCCCTCCCGTATTAATAACTGAGCAATTAAAGGAAGAAAAATAATGATTTTCTTGCCCTTTGTCTTTGTCTAGTTCCAAATGGACCCTTAGTTTGCATGGGCATTGAGTTGAGTAACGTATCGAGTACCTTCAGGTCTGTTGACGCAATAATTGACTTTCTTTTATACCAACATATCTTTAACGAATTAATTTTGGACACAATATGCTAATCCTTTTGTCGACTTTGTTTTCCTCACCTCTTCTGTTTCTAATAGCACAGTCCTAAATTTGCTATTTCTAAGCATGATTGGCGTCAAACTTTCAGGCCTTGCATTTTAGCGGAGCTATTTGTCTTAAACAGCGACACCAGAAGCCAAGAGGGGATATCAGTCCCGCCAGGCTTCCATCTGTCACTAGACCTTTGTCTTCAGTTGAAAAATATTCCGCGAGATCTTCAGTTGAAGAAATTGTATTGCATCCTTTCTTGTAGAATGTCTTTTCAGGTGCCTTATCCAGAAGCAAATGAGGGGCAGAGGCAGTTGGATTATCGAGATTGGGAATCTGATGACATGATATATTTAAATGATAAGTTGTTGCGGAATGTCACAGAGGATACAAATAAGTTTAGCAATACAAGGCATAGACATGGTGCTGGTGATTGTGGAGCTGTGGATGTATATGTGTGTTTCGAACCTAACGAGAAAGGGCAAGGGTTCTCTACTTGTTTGCTTGACGTTTCTGCTTTTCCTCTGGGTAGATACATAATCAAATGGCATAGCTGTTTTGTGGATAACAAAGGTTCTTACTGGAGCCTTCTCCCCTGGAATGCTGGTCCGGTCTTTACTGTACAGAAAAATCTTCACAAAGATTAGCGGTCTGAAGGTAAGAAAGGTCTTAAGTTTTGGGAAGATTCCTGTTGGTTGCTTAAATTTTGGAATGGATATCAATGAATATGGACTCGAGATCGGACAATCCTTTTCTATTTCATGGGAGTTGATGGGAATATGTTTCTGTCATTTCTTATTGTTGCCATCTTTTTTAGCTCTCCTCAAAGTTCTGGTTCTTTTTCCTTTGCCAAAATGTTTGATTGTATTCATGTAAGAGGATTTACTTGTGCACTATTTGGGTTCCCAGATGTAGTCAATGACAAGGTTTTTTTGAGATTTCTAAAGTCTTTTGGAATGTCTTAAGGTAATGATCAAATACAACCGTTGACCCTCTCTTTGAAACTTAAGTAGGAATTTATAAATAGTTTAACAGAAAAGCAAAAGAAATGATAGTTGGCTTTGGGATGAGTCTATTACAGAAAACTGGTCAGAAGACATTTTTGAGAATCAGAGGCCGCAGATTAGAGTAAACCTGACTGCCTTCGTTATAGTATTTTTTTGGAAGACTGATATTCTATTCTTACTCACTTCGTCATTGATAGACCCTTAATCATCAGAGATGCTAATCCCTGCATCAATTAGTCGAAGCACCACAGATCCAAGTAATTATAGACCCTCCGTCGTCAGAGACGCTAATCCCAGCATTCATTAGTTAGCACACCATAGATGACCCTTCATCCTTTGGAAGAACCACCTTAATTCTAAAATGGAGATACCATCCGTATTTAAGTGAAGTTCTGTTAGACTCAGAGATTTGAGAGTCTGAGACACCAATTATTTTGGTATTTGAGTTTACTTGCGTAATTAGATCATTTCCACTTGGACTTGTACTGCATTTCTATCTGAATACTACCTGATTGATAGACAACACCAATTTGTTATGTGCATAATGCATGTAATAGATACGATCACGAACACACGCATACACAAGCACTCATGCACCTATAATGTATCTTGAATACAGCGGTACAACTCTAATTTTATGATTTTTGCTTGTGATTGTGCAGGATATATAAATCACGTATAGCATGTATATGTATGGTACCTAATACACATACACAGACATTTTGTGTAACTCGGGATATATTGATTAGGGCTTAGATCTAAACTATTAGTTAGACAAGTTAATTAGTTCAGCTTCATATGAGAGACTTACACAAGGGATTCCAAACTCAATATGAGCTGCAAATTCGCATTCGGCGTGGTAGTTAACAGATTTCTTTCTTCCTTGTGAGTAACGCAGTAATATTCAGGAGTCGTTCTGTGGAAGAGGAGAGGACCGGTGACATCTGTGGTTCCGATGTAGACCGGTAACAGGCAATACAGGAATTTCATAAGTACATGCAGATTCATATTGCGCTCGACACAACATAAGAAGCACTTTCTGCATTTGGCACCGCAAGTGTCACATCGAGAGGATATCTTTTTGAATTAGAAAGTGCTCAAGACTTCTGTATTTTATGGTGGGACAGGATTCACATTCAGAGCAAAGCGGGAAATTGCATTCCATCCAATGATAGACAAACCAACTGGTGGAGCGCCCCTGACCACATACTTTGCACTGAAACTGCTGATCAGGCCCCAAAGCTTTGATACTGAGATGGTATTGAGCACGGATGGGGTTGCAGATCCCTTTTGGCAACTCAAAACATGATTTCTCCAAGAAGAACGTGCATGAATAACAAAATTTCCCTAGGTTATGATTGCATATAGTGCAGCCCCGTCGAAATAAAGCTGTCTTAATCAGGATCAAGGGATGTGGTCACTGAAATGTTGAATCAGAGGCTCGCAGTCAATTCGCTCCTGGTCTATAAAAACTCTGTACATAGTAATTGCATAATCATAGTCCATTTGAAAACAACACTCAGAGCTGTAGCAAATGAATCTGCGACAGCCACTTTTACAGGCAGAACAATCGTACAACTCATCTCTGCAGAGGGAGGGGGATAGATAAGGTCTAGGCCAGGGGAAAAGGATGAAGGATTTCTTGTGGAAAATATCACGTGATTTATGGATGAAGGATTTGCATTTTATGCAGACATATATTGAACCCTCGATGTAAGGGTTGCACAATGACAGATGAAATTGAATTGACTTCCAACTATGTGACTAGAGTTGAATTTCAAATTTTCATCGTTGTGGTTACCATTGTGGTTTGTTCATCTGCTTATTGTGCATAGAATTGAATGGAATTGAATTTCATCTGCCTAACTGCGTGACTTGGATTGAATTGAATTAACGGAAGATGTTGAATCTTTTGCTTGTGCTCCTTGCAGTGTATGGTTGGCCCAAATAATAAAGTGCATTTAAAATGTACGCTGAAATGATAACACTGGGAACAGTGGAAGCTCAAGTCGGTGCATGCCAGCCTTCACGCGTAGCAGTTCAAACTTCTCCAATGGTTTTTTTTGCTTTGCAAAAAGTGTAAGAAGTTGTGGGTGAAAATGGTGTCATTTCTCCTGGGAACTCAGCACATGACATGTGGATGAAGTATTTGCATTTGAAACAAATTACAAGAATTCCACAACGAGCAACAAAACATGACATCTTTCTGTATGAAAGGGAGTGCAACTTTGAACAAGGGATGCCAGTGGGAAGGATGTTCAATATGTTGTAAAGAGTTTCGTTGTCTGGTAAGGCTTTCATGTAGAGCAAGAAATGTCCAAGCCAAACTTATGGTCGAAATGCAGAGCAATAAATGTCCAACTCAATCTTACACTAGAAACAGTGGTAGGTGAAGCCAACGAACCCCCAGGTTGCAGGCGTTGCACAGGAATTCTCTGGAAGAGTAAGGTGTCTTTGCAAGGGTGAGAGCATGTGTTGGATTTATTTTGGCAAGTCGGAACATGATTTTTGAATGATGAATTTTGCATTGCCAGCAAACATATGCCAAGTCCTCGATAATTATTTGGCATGCTAAACTATAGGAGGTCCAACCCAATAATGTGACTGCAATCAAAGGATGCTGATGAGAAAAATGTTCGACATGCTGCTTGTCAACTTCACAGTCCGTGGATGGCCTCATCTTTGAGCAAGATATTCACGTCAAATGTCCACTCTGAACAATGGTATGTGAATGCAGTGTGTCTCCTTACATACATAGAGCAATCAAATTTCGTCCAACAATATGGTGTCTATTAGTCGATTTACCACCGGGTTGTAAAACTATTGGGTGTAAATGGGTCCTACGTAAGAAGCTTAAACCGGATGGTTCTATTGATAAACATAAAGCAAGACTTGTTGCAAAAGGTTTTAAGCGACAAACTGATCTTGACTTTTTTGATACATTTTCTCCGGTTTCTAGAGTAGAATCCATTAGATTGTTAATTGCAGTCGCTGCAATTCACGATTTAAAAATTCATCAAATGGATGTGAAAACAGCTTTTTTAAATGGGGACCTAGATGAGGAAATTTACATGGATCAATCCGAGGGCTTTGTGGAGCCCGGCCAAGAAAGCAAAGTGTGTAAGTTGACTAAATCCCTATACGGCTTAAAGCAGGCGCCTAAACAGTGGCATGAGAAAATTGATTCCTGCATGATTGAAAATGGTTATAAGATAAATGAGTGTGATAAGTGCATCTATTATAAATCTTGTGAAAATTCACATGTTATTGTTAGCCTATATGTGGATGATTTACTGATCTTTGGCTCTGATGTGCATATTATTAATGAGACTAAAAATATGCTTAGTAGCCATTTTGATATGAAAGATCTTGGTGAGGCTAATGTAATTTTGGGGATGAAAATTACAAAAACATGTGATGGTATTTTTCTCAATCAATCGCATTATATTGAGAAAGTTTTGAAAAAATATCATTTTGATAATTGCAAGCATGTTCTTACTCTTTTTGATCCTCATGTGCATTTATTTCCTGTTAAAAATGACAAGGATATTGTTGATCAACAAGGATATGCTAGCATAATAAGGAGTTTACGTTATGCGACTGACTGTACTAGACCTGACATTGCTTATGCAGTAGGAGTACTAAGCAGGTTTACTAGCAAGCCGAGTAGAGAACACTGGCTAGCCATTGAGCGAATAATGAGATATTTATCTGGTACCAAAAATTATGGCTTGTTTTACAAAAAATATCCTGCAGTACTTGAAGCTTATAGTGATGCCGATTGGAATACTTTGTCAGGTGATTCACTCTCTACTACAGGATATATTTTTAATTTGGGTGGTGGTGCTATATGCTGGAAATCGAAAAAGCAATCTATTATTGTTAATTCTACTATGGAGGCTGAGCTAATAGCATTAGCATTAGCAAGTGAGGCGGCTAATTGGTTGTGAGATTTATTAAATGAAATCCCGTTTTGGGAAAAAAACCAATTCCTCCCGTGTTAATTCATTGTGATAGCATTGCTGCGATTGGTAGAGTCCAAAACAGTTATTACAACGGTAAATCCAGACCTATTAGAAGAAAACACAATATTGTGAGATCTTATTTGAGTAATGGCATCATAAATGTGACTTATGTGAGATCATATGATAATCTTGCAGATCCATTAACCAAGGCCTTGGCAAGAGAAAGATTCTTGAATACATCGAGGGGGATGGTGCTAAAGCCATTAAATTCATGAGCCACGTTTGAGGATACCCAACCCAGGGACCAGAGATCCTGCAACTGGGTTCAATGGGAAGAACGAATCATATGGTGGTCGTTTGGAAATGCACTGAAATTTTTGATTAAGTCCATCCCTATGGTGTGAGTGCATTTATCCTGTAATGTTGTGGAGGTTGAGTTTTTAAGAAACTCTTAATGAAATCCTGTAGCTCTTATGAGTGGGGTGTTAGAATTACAGGAGCACCCTTGACAAATTTCACCTATGTGAGCGTGGAGGTGGGGCTGCTTCCTATGAGAATTAGGCTTTGTTCTCAAATACGCTTACGAAAACTGGGATTAGCACAAGGCCGTAATGGGTTGGCTATTAAAGCTCATGTCAATACTTGGACTATTATGTGTGGGTAGTTTTTTTTATTTCCCCTAAGCAATCATAGTTCAAGTCGGAGACCACTATTGACTCTGGAGTAGAGATTACTGTTTTCAGTAAGTGAAGGTTCAATGCAGAGCACACCTTCATGATGCATAATATCCTTCTTTGCCCAGGAGTATAGGTGGGGGAATGTTGGAAATTTATTATTTTAATATTAAATTTATGTACATTTTCTGTGCTAGATTTTTACAAGTCACGTGTATATCTGCGTGAGAGAGTCTTATCTTGGCGGTTATTTGGATATCTAGACAAATCTAGAAGAATCAAGGAGAATATCTAGTAAATCTAGAAAAAATCTAGCAAATCTAGAAAGATCAAGAGCATATCTTTTATATCTATCTAGCAAATCTTGATAGAATCAAAAACAAATCTATCCATATCTTAGTGGATTTAGTAAGAGATTTAGTCATTAATGAAAAGATTTAGTTTGGATTCTTTCTTGCCTATATAAGGCTTGCTTGGGAGGCTTTGCATACACAAGAGGCAAGCCATAGAGCCATAAGCCAACTTCTCCTAAACACTTAGTATCTTCCTCCAGCTTTGTCCATCTTTATTCTCTAAACAAATAGCTTGTAAATTTAATATGAGAGTGAGAGTCTTTGGCAAAGTGTAAGGGTGTTTTATTGTGGAGCTTTGGGTTCTCCTACTTGTGCAGAGTAGGTCCGAACCATACGATAAATTATCGGGCTGTTATATCCTGGAGGGGACAAGTCAGAAATTTCTACTGCACCGGTTTGTTACCGTAAAGGGCTTGAATCTCCCTAAAGAGAGTGAGATTTCCGCGACTCAGCCTGTTAATTTGTCCATTGTAAAGCTTATTTTTGGTGTAAACTTTTGTAATATCACCAACACATTTTGTCCCTTGTGGTAGGCTAATATGGCTATGGACCTTGACAAAAATCAAAAGGTGCTGCCACCAAGACATTTATACATTTATTCTTGGATGAAATGAGAAAAACAAGTGCACCGAGGAGCAAAGAGAGAAGCACCTCTACCGAAATGCAATGGACGTCTATCGGGAGAGAGACGGAGAGACGGGTGGGTGGATCGGTTATGCAATCACGGGGTTGAAGGGGAAGGTTAACTGGTTGAGATATAAGTACTGGATATTTAAGAATTTGAATGAACATTCGGGCTTCGGGTGGGATCCATATAGGTTGAATGGGAGGGTTACCGATCTCTGCTTTTCTGCTCCGTTTTGAGATTGGTCTCTTCAATTTGGTTTCCTCCAAAGACGACTTTAGAAATCGTCCGTTTTGATATTTTCAGATTCCCCAGAAGATTTATGCTGAAGATTGAAAACAAGATTCCGTAATTGTGGAGGGAACTTTTCTTCATCTGATTTAGCATTATGTCCCAATTTCTCTAAGTTTTTCACATTTCTGATTTTTATGTCATTCTTGGTGTAAATGGTGCTGCATTCTTTCACATTCTTTTGTTCATCTGTGTAGTTTAACAACTAATCCTTGTAGTAGTAGTTTAGAAAAAAGGTTTTGGTTTCAAAGAAACTTGTCGAAAAAGGAATGATACGGCACGTACCAATTTTATCCACACCGGACAAGTTACTATCTGACTATCTGTGTACTCTTTTTCCATTCATGTTGTGTGGTTTTATACCAACTCATTGACCTTCTCTAATTTTGATAGCATCTCCCTTTCATTGTCACAGTTGGCAGTACGGCCAGTGAAAATGGCGTCGTCATCACACAGAAGGGGCAACTACCAACCCAGTAGTATTTCTGATGACATAGCATTGCTGGCTGGTATGTTTCTGCTTTTGGACACAAGCTTGTCCGAAGAAGAAGAAGGGGAAATACTGAGACGTCCCCAACGTACGTTTCCCATCATTGGCCAAGAGTACACGACCTTGTTGCTGAATGGAGATCCAGATACGATGAGATATACGTTGTGTGTAGATGCCCATACATTTTAGGACATTGGTAAATTTATTGGTGAAGCGAGGAAGGCTAAAGTGGGATTGTATGCGGTTATCAGTTGAAGAATCATTAGCCATTTTCTTGTACATTTGCGGGGCATGGCAAACGACATCGGTGTGCTGCCAATCGGTTCAAACGTTCAATGAACACCATAGCCCGACACTTTAAGTACATGATGCGTGCCCTGGGTAACATAGCCTATTTAGTAATTCGACCTCCTGATCTAAATGAAATCCCTTTTGAAATCCTCCATGACAAAATATACTACCCATGGTTTGAGGTAAAAAGCTTATCCTCTTCTATAATAACAGCCGAGGAAGCATTACTAGCATAAAATCGTGCAACTAACATCTGATTTTGGCAGAACTGTGTAGGGTCAATTGGTGGAACATGCATCAAAGGTGGTAGTATGTATGCTCAAAAGGTGATGGCAGCATGTTCGTTTGATGAGAAATTCACATTTGTGTACGCAGGATGGGAAAGTTGGGCCTCCGATTCTCAAATACTTGAAGCTGCGGTTAATCCGCGGTTTAAATTTCCACACCCACCTGCCAGTAAGTTAAAATTGGTTGTAGTCGAATAATGCTTATTTTTATTACAAGTTTGGTTTGTCCTTATTAGTTTGTTGTGTTGATTTAGATAAATATTACCTAGTCGACGCTGGATGTACAAACATGCCTGGCTATCTAGCCCCGTATCATCAAAAAGACGATTTGAATGGGGTCACTACGGCATACCATTCAGCAACGGACTTGTTCAACCATAAGCACTCATCGTTGAGAAATGTGATTGAAAGATGTGTGTTGAAGGCTCGATTTCGTGTACTAAAAGCCATGCCGAAGTATAAGACTGCACGCCAACCCAAGATTGTGGTAGCTTGTTGCGTGGTTCACAACTGGGTACTAATGCAGCGAGGGAGGGATGAGTTTTTCAAACAAATTGAGGAGGAAGTTGGGTATCGTAAATTTTTGGACATGTATATCGACATGTCTTGTGAAGCAATGGCGAAACGAAATTGCCAGTGCTATGTGGGAAGCATATGCGAATTGGAATTGAGTGAGTCTCTTTTGTACCGGATATCAAGTAATATGTGTTGTTAAGTTTGTTGTTTGAAAATGCAGTATTGTCGAAACACTCATTGTGTTGTCACAACTCATTTTCTTGACTCCGTCGTGAATTTACTTCAACGTCTGCTGATGTTGCATTTCTCTTTGTAGGGATGAAGAATTCGCCAAATTGCTCATGTGGCGCTGGGCCTATGCTTATCAAAACTTCATGGGGAAGCTTCTTTTGGATTGATGAGTATCCAATTTCCCAAACCGTGGAATCCACGTTCTGGAAGATTGGATGAAAGTGGCTAATTTGTGCTTTTTTACGGATTCCGTTTCCTTTTGTGCGTCACTCTAGTATCTCATTGGTCTTATTGGTCGTTATGTCTCTAATCATGTCATTAAGGTGGGGTGTTTTGTATGCTTGAAGTCTGACCCACGGGATTATATGGTGCTTAATAGCATATGTCTTGTACATTTTCTGTTGGGTACGAGTACTTTTGCAATTGAATTGGGCATAATTATGGAACACTGCTATTGGTAACGACCAATAGCATACCGATGGGGTACTGATGGGCATGCGGGCCCTACTCTGGGTCCCGTATGGATGCTCCGAGGCATTCAATAATTTTTTTTTAGAAAATTGAGTTGGCTCGTGAAAAATCAGCTCAATTCGATATGTATAGGTGCTTGATTTAATTTTTCATTTTTTCATTTATATTTTGGATTTCCGTGCCCGTCAGTGCTCTATTGGTATGGGGGTGGTCGGTCCCCTTAGCATTAGCGCATGATTATGAGATTGACAATTGATGCCGATCTTGAGAGTACTGATAGTGTACAGGTGTGTGGGGCCCACTTTTGGGTTTCAATGGATAATTCAAAACGTTCATTAGTTTTATACCCACTCGTCCAAAGAAAAGTTCAATGATTATTAGCTTTCGCACCACCAAAGCCACAATAACACAATTCCAGAGATTCTGATGCTGGCAATATCGGCATGCCTGCAATAAGAAGTACTAGAACAAGTCAAACCCAGTTCCATTTCCACAATCCAAACAACCCATATAGCCTGGCATAAGTAGGATGATGAAAGGGAAAAAATAATTGCAAACACAAAGCAAAGGGGTCCATATTACTGAACACAAATAGTCTCTTTACCATGACAACCACCATACATTTTTCAAGAGGTAAGGTGGCAACCTCTCACCTCTTCCTGGTCATGCTGCGAATAACAAAAAATACTTATTGCGGATCATATGTTTGTCAGGTTTCAACGATTCAATATAACTCGATGGAGTCTGTGTTATAACATAGGTTTAGACTTCAAAGCTTGTCGATAGACATCATGCAATCACCCACAGACAGAAGATGGCCAGAAAAGGAAATAACAATGGCCTCAGGTCTCAGTACATATTGCGGACATATTCTATTTGCAACCCTTATCTAGGGATGGCAATGGGGACGGGTCGGGGACGGGGGTACTACCTCCACCCCCTACCCATTACCCCCTATCCCATCCCCGACCCGATCCCCAATGGGGATTTGTTTTTTTTTTTCCTCCATCCCCGACCCAAACAGGGAACGGGGATCCAAAACGGGGATTTGGGGATTTAGAATTCGGGCACCTGTATTTCACAATTTCAGCACCTAACAGCATATACTAGCATGTGAAAGCCGAAAAGACTTGGATTGTTTTGTATTTTTTTTCAGGGAAAAGGGCTGAGGAAACAGTACTAGTAACGGTTGTCGGTTGGCCAGGAAGTTAGGAGCCAACAAAGCTCTACAAACAGAATTAGAAAAGCCAACAAAATAAAATAAAGGTATCAGGAACGGCCATATTTATCACTAAAAAGCTTCAGCAGAATTCTGCAACACACATTAGCATGCACCTGTATTTGCGGCACATAATAGCACCTCCATTTCCTACACTTGTATTTCACAATTTCAGCATATACTACCAATTTTCAGAACATAATAGCACCTGTTATTCACTGTTTCAGCAAGTACTACTGAAGGGGTATATATAATATAGTATATATTTATTTATCGGTATTTATATATAAATATATATATTTTGGGGATTTGGGGACAGGACGGGGCGGGTAACGAACGGAAAACGGGGACAGGTAGGGTTCGGGGCGGGACAGACCTATCCTGGCCTCCTACCCGATCCCCGAATTTTTAAAAAAAAATTCCCCATACCCTACCCAATCCCCAAACAAATCCCCGAAGTTCGGGAATTTTCGGGGCGGGTTCGAACGGGTCGGCCGAGATTGCCATCCCTACCCTTATCTGTTAAAAAAAAGTTCACTGATGCGTCATCTCAGACTGAGTTTTTATTTATTTATAGGAATTGCGTTTGTGCACCTATTGCTTTCAAATGGAACGTTTCGCAGTAAACAAGAAAACAATTTCTCCAACTGCTACTTATTCTTGCAACGAAATTTCCGTCCAATTAGAAGTTTAACAAGTGCCAATAAGACAAAGTGGCATTAGGACAAAGGAATTGCTCAAAATATGTACATATCAACTCTGCATATTGATCCCCGCCAAAAAACCTTCTCCTTATGTTTCTTCTTGCTTTTGGTATTTATTATCATAGAGGAACAGCATCTGAATATATATTTCTCCTATACCTATACAAAAGATGGCCCACTAGCTGCACCTTATAAAAGAATTACAGAACAAAGAAATATACAAAACCTAAATCGCCTTGCGATACATCAATAGTCCCTTCAAAAATTCTCTTGCTTTAATCACTATACTCTTCTGAATCTGCTGACTCTGTGCTTCCTTCCTCATTCGCATTTCCATCTGAATCCTCATTCATATCCACAACTCGCTCAAAATTTCCTCCACCCATCTCTTCCAAATCATTATCTTCCTCACTACCATCTAAATCTTCATCACTCATCACCATCAAATTCCCAGTCCCCCACTTCGCATATTCATACTCCACCACACGATTATTATCATCATCATCAGAAGATTCAACGGGTTCCAAACTGTTACTTTTTTCAGCACCCTCATTTTGCATAGGCTGGATATCTTCCCCAACCTCCTCCTCCTCCCCTCCGGAGTTTCTTGGCGACTCCCAGCCAGAATTCTGAAAACCAGCTTCGTTGCCCAAACGACTCGGTAGCATTTCATCAATGACCATCTTTTCCTCTCTCCTCCTCCTAACGGTTCGGCGACCCCTTCCTAGTCTCTGTCCATGTGCTCTCTCTCCATGCTGCCTAAGTACATGAGTTAGTGGAATGCTCAGATTTCGCCTTCCGGAACCAGTAACTCTTTTCTGCGACCTTCCTCGGAAGCGGCCGCGAATCCCTTGCCCATATTTATTGCTCCCATACACAGTAGTTAGGTCTGCCTCTGGTTGTTCAAAATCTTCTATGTTCTTCATGACAGAGTATCCTGATGTCTGGAGATAACTCATAGAGGTTATTAAAATAATGGTTCTATGGTGAAAAGACAAAGATCAAAAAACTACAATCACAACATTTTAGAACAATATCTAAATAATCGGAAAAAAGAAGAAATCATTCCCAAATAGCACCCCCATCAATGGTAGGGTTATCGCCTAACGGCCTAACATTTGACATCAAAAGAACAAACTGCCTGTGTTCAGTCTCAAATCTGCAACCTGGAGGTTAACAGGCTGTTTTTTGGACCAGTCACCCCTACTTTAGTACAATCAAGAATGTCTAATCAGTCAAATTTAGACCACGGAGGTAATAAGTTGATGTCGTTCTACATTGATATAAAACCAGGCAGCAATATTAAAAAAACACGGAGTCAGTGGCCTACTCGTCAACCAAGAATACCAAATTCCATGCCGTGCCCAAGATGCCTCCACAACTATGGTTCCGTTCCAGCTGTCCAGAATTGTGTGCCGGACAGCTATTACCAGAATTAGTGCATTGGTAGAAAGTAAAGGAAACAGACTCATTTATGTGTCCATCATACACAAGAATTGCGGAAAAGTTAAAATATAGTTGCTTAATTACGTAGGGAACTAACTGAAAAATGAGGGCCTTGTTCGTTTCCCATCGTACTTTGTTTTAACTTTATTTTTCAATCATTACCCTATTTCTCTAATTATTAATTTCATTTCTCTCTCTATCTATCTCCACTCATTACCCCTTTCTCCAATCATTATCCTATTTTTCTCTCCACCCACTACAAAAACTAAAATACCCAAAGTTACCAAACGAACAAGGCCGAGATTTCTAGGGAATTTGCAGTACAATATTCAAGGGAAAATTAATCCTAGTGATAAGCCCTCAATAGTGTAAATAATAGGGCTTATCTCTCTCATTTTTGACACACACACGCGCACAACTTGCTTAATTTTAACGATATTGCACGAAAGGTGTGTTTTTGTCGTTTTCAAGTAAACCGTGTGAACAAGGCACATTTGGACGTCATGGATAGCCCCGAGTGTGTCCAAGTACCCAAGGCCACGTGGCACTCCACGACCGAGTCCGAAAAGTCATGAAAAAGAGGCTTTGAAGCATACTTGGGATGCCAAAGGGCCAAAGGAAGTGATGGAGATGTGAGGATTTTACCAAAGCAACTCATCTTTCGACCAACTGAGGGTAGAATCGTCATATCTTTTGATGTACAAATTATTTCTGATCCAAACCACTTGGGTTAGAAAGTAGACTCAACAAGCTTTTCAACGGTTCAAAGAACATGTGAATCCGAGTTCGGGAGTGCCTAGAGTGAGCCAGCGAAGTTTGCACAACAATCTATCCAACATGTATCGGTACTGAGAATATGTCAGTACAGGTACAACCTGAGCAGAATCAGTTCCAAATCTGCCAGTCAAAGACTTGTACCGGTACTGAGGATTTGCTGGTACTGGTACAACCTGAAAATTTCTGCGTTTTCGCGTCTGACTTTATAACTTTCCAGGGGCATTTAGGACTTTTATAACACGACTTTGAGGGCCTATAAATACATTCTAACATCATTTTAGTAGGTTATCTTCATTTTTGCTTTCTCTCTCTAACTCCCTCTCTTAGGGGCTCTCAATCCCCCATGGATTGAGCTATAGATTTCCATTTCTCTTACAATTTCCTTTCAATCATGTAAGTACTCTTAATTTCAATACATGTTTTAGTTGTTAATCTCGTTTTTCACCATGTTTCCAGCATTTCCTTCGTCTTTCTTGCTTAGTTCATCTCTAATGGAGGGGTAGCCTCCTTGGCTTGGTCATGGGGTGATTTCTACCCCATGATTTAGGTAGTTTAATGGCTTCTCTCATTTCGTGTGCTTAATGTGGTTTGTGAATGGATTAAGTTCTTGTCTTTATGTAAAAAAACCAAGGGTTGTTAACCTCTTTGATTATGTGTAGGCAGAGACTTGATCTCTTGCCACTTGTAATGCTTGGAGCTATGTCACTCTAAGTGTTTGCCATATTGCCTAAAAGAACTTGTTGAGCTCTAATCTTTGGTCTAAACTTAGGGTTGTTAACTTCTTTGATGCCGTGTCAACAAGGAAACTTGGCACACGGCATGCTTGCAACTTTGTCCCTCTATTTGTTTGATAAAATGTCTAAATGAATTCCTTTCCATTTCCAAATTCCGTTGTAAGAGTTTAATTTGAGTTTCATGGTTAAATCTTCCGGGTGAGATCAAATGACTTTGAATCTCACTTGAGTAATTAAAGAGAAGCATTGAACGGCATAAGTTATGGGAGGAATTAACCCCTAGACCTTGCCGCTTTTAATTTCTAGTCAATCTTCATTTTCAATCAAGTTAGGAGGTAGAGAGAACCTCCACCACTCAAAAGTTGGCCGTCTTAACGGTAAATCTAAAGGTTGGAGGTCCTAATGCTAAAAACCCTTTGTAAATCAAACCTCTAGCCTAGCTCCATTGGCTCCATGTGGATTCGACCTCGAACTTCCAAGTTTATTATGCTACAACCGACCAAGCCCTACGCTTGGGGCACTCTTTACTAACAGCTGAACAGGGCCTCTACGAAGACCAAAAATACCCAACAATGGAAAAAGAGCAAGAGAAGAGAAAGAAGAAAGACTCAACTGTGAAACTTTCTCCTTCCTTGTTTTCAAGAATCTCGACCTTCTGATCTAGGTTGTAGGAAATAGAGCCATCAAGCTCTAAAAGCCTGAGAGCAACAGCAGCAGTGGTCTGTGGTATCCAAGGAAGTTGAGGAACCGGTCCAGGATTAGCACCTCTCCCTGATACAGCAGAGGACGCCAATAATTCGTCTGTTGTCTCGAAGTTTGTCGATAAAAAACTCCGTTTGATGACAACTTCAAACTCCGTCAAAATCTGCAAATAAAGTTTAAAATTGAGGTCATTCAAACAAAGAATGACTAATAGTAGATGTCATTCAAACAAAAAAAAAAAAAGACCATTAGTACATGACACCCAATATAGTTTTCAATTCTCTTTATTTTCTCAATGAAAGGATTGGTTGCTTAGCTGCTAGGTCTACAAAATCCTTATTGGACACCATACTACAACTTTAGTGGTTCCAGCACATTAAGTTTCTCCTGGCAGTTATTACTTATCAAAGAAAAAAAAGGTCTATCGTGGCAGTTATAGATGCATATAGTCTAAGGTGTGTATACTCACCAATCAACACACTAGTCTTACGACATCAAGAAATAATGGCACTCAGAAAGCGGAAAGTAAACACTGTCATAAGCTCGATTCCAAACATTTCATAGTTAGTCTTTCAACATTATTTAAGGAACCCACTCCAAGCCCTAGGTCATATGAGAGAGAGAGAGAGAGAGAGATCCAACCCATCCAAGTCATTTTCGCCCACCCTTCCCCTTTTATCTATCTTTTTTGAAAATAGAATTTCCCGTTCTCCTTCCCCTCCAAAAAAAGGCTAATAAGCTCAGAGTATTAAGTAGATACTCATTGCTATGGCTCAGTCACAAAGACCCTCTTCGTTTTGGGATTTTGGATTTGGATTTGGATTTGTAGGTAATGAGTGTAGAGAGAAATAGAGTAATGATTAGAAATAGGGGTAACGATTGGAGAGAGAGAGAGAGAGAGAGAGAGAGAGAGAGAGAGAGAGAGAGAAAATGAGAGTAACAATTGCAGATAGGGGTAATGATCGAAGAGAGAAATAGGATAATGATTAGAATCCAAAATCCAAAACGTATGTTGCCAACCAAGTGCTTGAGCACATTGCAGAGAATCACTAAAAACTTAAGTACAACTACGCAAGCTCAATCAACAAATCATGTCCGCCAAATATGGCAACTTGAATCTTCCAGCAAAATTGTTACATTATGAATTAAAATGGATCCCCGGTCTCTTTTATGAAAAAAGATCATGTTGTACATGCTTTGACATACTGAAAGAGATACTTCACTTGCACAAATAATAAAAGGGCGATAAAAAAGAGCAGAAAGTCACAAAAAAACTTAAGCACTGGAAGTAAACAAGGGCATCTTACAAATCAAATAGGAAGAACAAAAGATCAAAAGGAAGAAAACAAGGCACAAAAATGTTCAACCAAAAGAATGAGAAATAGAACTCCGAAAATTAATAAAACCTGTAGAAGATCCTCAGCGGACAGTGAGGCATGTAACTTAATACCCCAAGCCTTCCTACATTGCTCCATCCAAGAAGATTTAAGACCCTCTGATGGAACTGAAACCTGTCATTCCAAAAATGTGAGCATAGTCAAAACTGGAAAAAGAGAACTATACACAAGATGCCAGAAAATAGGGCTAGTAGCTTAACTGATAATTTTCAAAAAAAAAAAAAAAAAAGTTCGAAACTTCTAATCCAAGTCACATAATGCGCATGCGCAAGCATGAAAATGTCTTTTATAAACTAAAATTCGAGAGAGCAAGGATTGAAAGCGCGAGCACAAAGGATGGAGGGCGTGAGCGCAGGGCCCTACTGAAGGATTACGTGACTAAGGTTCTAATTCCAATAGAACAGTTCTCCAAAGTAGATGTTCCTCACCTCAACGAATGTTAGCAAAGCCCTGAGCAATCTGATTCTCAAGGGATGAGAAGCTTTTGAAAGGTTATAGTTTCTGGGGCTTATTTTTCCTTTATCTTCAAACTGTTCAGAAATAGTAGTCTTGTTATCAGAGGTACCAAATGGCCGGTAGCAAGAAGGGCAGAGCTCGTTTTCAACCATAAAAGAGTCAAGACAAAAATCACAAATTCCCATCAGTGGCCTGCATCTTTTCTCTCCATATCTCATAGCACAGAGAGATGATGAATCAAAGCATTCTTTCCACATCCACCTCTGGAACTCTTGATATCTTTCCATAACAGCCTTTTTCTCGGTTTCGTTCTTCCCAAGCTCAATTTTAAAAGAGAACGATGGTTCACAGGTATTAGAATTTGAAACAGAAACCGTACTACTAGGGCTGTCTTGGGCAGGACTACAATCCATTTCAGCATCTTCATTTACTATACTTCCTTTTCTGTCGACGATACTAGCACTTTGTGAATGCCTTCCGAGACTTTCCTTGAAAGACTTCTCAATGTATTCCAGCATTGTATGCAAATGAGATTCTCTGATCCCACGGGTGTCCAACGATGCCAAAAGAGCATCAAATGCCTACATGTAGAATAATCCCATCAGAAACAGACAGCTAACCGATGCAAAACATCGACAAAAAACATGCTGAAATTACAATCAGACTCTCCATGTGTTAATTGAGGATCATAAAGAATGTGCTAAAACTCAGAATTGACTTTCAGATCATTGACAACACTACGTCTGATCACATGAAAATCCACCAAGATATCATCAGAGTATAACAAAGAATGCAGAAATAAGAGTACAGCTATGAAGCATGAGTCAAACATCTTGAGTGGGCAGTAGTCTCACAAGAACAGAACAAAGTGAGCCAAACATCCTAGCCCTAGTAAACCTCAAAATGATACGCCACATTGCAAAACATACTATTAGTACATTGACTCTAAAATGAGTCAGGTTAATTATGACCAGACAAAGACGATTATTCTCCTTTCCGTACCACAACTTTCTTCAACATTTTGTTGAACATCTCTATGCACAAGTTCATGTGGGCGAACAGCCCCGTCCGTAGCTCATGCAGATGAAATTCAATACAAATGATTTTCTAATATCAATCAGCCGGCAATCAGAGAATAGATACCGCTTACCGAAGGTCCCTATCTCCCATACACCAATAGAAATCCAATCCTTAGGGCGAAGTACTCAAGCAATTAGATACGTATAAAACCAAAAAGCCCCGACCTCTTTCGTCTCTAAGAAACAAACATAGCAAAACACCTATATCCAATCAAGTTTTGAGAAACTGTAGTTATAGATCACATAAGTATAGCTATTTGCAGAAGTGTACCTCTTCAGAATCAAAAAGCCTCCAAGAGCCATCAGGTGATTCAAAAAAGATCCTTCCAGAGCCAGGATCATGTCTAGAGGCAGATGCAACAAATTGCCAGTAACGATTACGCCTTCGATCTAGCCCAAGAGGTAGAGACCTGTATACGTACATCTCTTCTGCTCTGTGGCCAATATAAGATTTCAACTGCAAGCGTGTCCTTTCTGCAGCATAACCATTTTGCTGATTTGAGGAACCAATTTGACCCATGGAGGCTTCGGGTTCCACCAGGATCCTATCCGCCCCAATAAAAGGCTCTTCCTTTGCTGCAGTGGTTATGGCTGGATCGTAAATACTGTTATCGACACCAGTCAATGGGCTTTGGCTGCTCTCTGCTGCAGCACAGTTTTGCTTTATTTCAGGGTCATTTCCCGCAAGAGAAGAGGAATGGAACTTAGGTATACTCTCATCTTTGATGCGCTTTTTATCCAAGTGTGCCTCTGCCAACATTTGCTTTTTAAGAGCATTTGCAGCATCCAAGCGATCCTGCAAAACTCTCAACATGAAAAGACAGAAAAAGGACCAATCTTCTTTCTTGCATTCCTACAATAATGCAACAGCAGTTCCCTTCCATTGATCGCTTCTGGGAGTTCAATTCTTAAGGGAACATGTATCAATGCAGTCAAATCCAATAAAAAAAAAGTGCTTATTGCCAATATTACCCCCCTTTAACCATTCTTGGAAGAGTTAGAACTTAAAATATTGTAGAACTAAATCTTATGTTTCCAAATGGACAGGCATTTGGGACATCCCAAATGGAAACACAGACTAACAAAAGGGGATGGAATGAGTAAGCAATTTAACAATTAACATATAAAAATTCAACAATTGTTACCTCAAGAACAGAACGGATAGAGTTTCCTTCATTAGCAATGCCAACTAAGGCAACAAGAGCTCTGAGACGTTCTTCAACCGAAAGATCTGAATATTCCCCTTCAGTAAGCCCTAGAACCCATGGTTGACCTGACTTGCTTTCATCAATCTCTGTATCTCCTTGACCAGGCACACTTGCACCATTTTCTTTACCAGAAACATCAACAAATTGATTGACAAGAGTGCCTGAAACTTTTGGTCCTTATACCCTTAGAAAAGGAAGAAAATGAGTCATCTAAGGAAAAACAGAAAATGATTCTTACCAGCAGTATAAGGCTCGTTTTGCAGATTTAATGTGATATCGTCTACTAAACTCTCCTTTCCATTTCCTGAGCAAGTGCTAAATTCAAAACTGTTGCTACTGTTTTGGTTTGCATTTGGAGTACCTAAATCATGAACTTCAGGACCCTCATCAGCACCTTCGCCTTCCGAGTCGTCTTCTCTTTCAACATCCTCGGGATCTTTGTTTTCCCCAGCTAAGAAACCATTTTCATATCGCTTTATTTTCTCTCTGGCTGCTGCTAGTATTGCCTCAGAATCATCAGGATCTTTTCTGAAAGGAAGCCGTACACAATATGTCGAAGGAGCTATTCTTTCAAAAAGAACTGGATCTCTTGATAAGGCAACTGAAATAGAGGCCTCTGGTGTCTTGCTTGATGTTAGGTCACGAAGTCCGGATTTCTTCAAGCAAATGTAAGGAAATCAGGAAAAGGTAAGGGTTAAAATGAGCCATTCAAAAATAATATCATACCTGAATCTTTTTCGCAAGGTCTAACACATTCATACCCTTGCTTCCTTCAAGAGAAAGAACATGATAAGCTGCAAATTTGACTGTTCCGGGAGTCAACCGATGCCTTGATCTGCGTTGAAGAGGAAACCCTTTCTCTTGCATAATTGCAACAGCATTCTCAGCTGCAGAACCATTTCGTAGAATGGAAACTATATCTTCGCAACCTTTAGCCTAAATAAAGAGTACTATTAGCACTGTTCTATACAAGGCAAACAAAAAACTCAAAAAAAGTTTAAATTATCTTTATCGTGCGCTTAGTTGCACGACGCGGGAGCGGGGCGCGGATGATCATAGAAGTGTGGGAGCGCTGTCGGGAGCGTTTAGGAAAAATTATTTATTTTTATGTATTTTAATGTAGTTAGATGTCAAAAAGAAAATATTATTCTACCACTTAAAATGCAAACATAAAAATATTTATAGTTTTAATATGTGATTCCAGTTCTCCACATCTTAGTTGCAACCAGCAGAGGCGGGAGCGGGAGCAGGATCGGTTTAGGAATAATACATGAAAATATGTAATGCAAGTAAATATTATGATGCGTCATTCATGTCAATTGCAAAGATTGTCTTAGTGACTAAGTAATATTGTGGTTATATTATCTAAGTGAGCAAATTTAAGTTACTATTTTTCTAATATCTTATCATTACTTTGTCTTTTATCTTGCTTGGTATCTTTTTTTTTTTTTTTGGGATTTACATATGCCTAAGAGGTTCTATCCTAGTTGGGAGCGGGTTCATTCTAAATGGAAGCGAGGTTCCTGACTTGGGAGTGAGGGAGCGAGGTTCTGAGGTGGATTCGCCACCCACATTGGAGGTTCCTGCAACTAAGATCGCACGTCAAATGTCATGAACAAACTTAACCATGTGAAGTTCTATTTGAAGAGGGAAAAAAACCCGCTAGTGAACTGTACAATGGCAGAGCTATCTTGATATTTGATATGCAATTAGTTTATGATAGTTCTAGCATATCTGCCAACCAAAGCAAGTCCTATTAGGACCATCTTCAATTACGAACATGATTATACCAAACAATCAGGTGCACATGGGCATGAGAGTGAGGAAAATCAGCTCACAATCGCAATCCTTCGTACTGAATAATATCTGCCAGTTCCTCCCTACACACAGACTCAATATATCAATAATGCGAACTGCCATTTCCAGTGAAGGGGAGGTGGGATGGTCCAGATGGAAGCCGGCCAGAAGTGGCAGATTTGATCTTACATTAACATCAGACCATGTGTAGCGCTTGATGAATACAAAGCAGGCTCAACTTCAATGCCCACTCCTTTAATCGTTGTTCCCAGTCAGCTCCATAGATGGCAACAGAGTACAGACAACAGGCTGGATTGTTCCTGCATTCTTTGGGTTTTTTCAAAAGGACTTTTTCATCCCCCTAGTGACAAACTGTGCGGAAGCAACACACCAGATTTGCTGAAAGAAGGTTGAAGAGATTGTTAGCGGCTGACCACGACCAGTATCCTTCCCTTGTTTGCTTTTGGCTACGTGGACTTGGTGCAGGTGGCTCAGGTTTGATATAATGTCTTCCTATATTGCAGACAGTTTTACTCCAAATGTTCTTTTTCTCAAAAGAAAAAGGGAAAGAACTCAAAAGTATCCGTTTAAAAACAGAAGAGGATCTTCTCTATGTAGCAGTCGAACCGTCGAACTTCTAGAAGCTTCGCCAGAAGCGACTAGTCACCTCCCGAATGTCTCTTTACGAACAAATACATATACCATACCCATACGAGTTGTGTGTATGAAAAGTCAGTGTATCACATGCTTGAAGACAAAGCTTCTCTCTCTTATCCTCCATAACCACCATTTTTTCATTTCTGCATCTGTTGTAGAGGTTCCAACAAGCTACCTCGCCATTCAACTCCTAGAGTTCCCCAAAACCACTACCCGATCCTAGTTTCATATAAACCATCGACATTAGCAATTTAGCATGCTCACCCAAGCTTATCAAGTAATGAATTTCCTAACAAAACCTCAAGGCCATTCTTCCAGAAATGTCCCCATTGTCAGAGCTTGCTGGGTGTTTACACTTGGTACAGACCTCGACCTTCTATGTGCAATCAATGGCTGCGTTAGACTTGAATTTGCAATATTGTACTTGGCAGGCTGACCTATTACCATTCTTCCAAGCAAAGGCCACCTTTAATTTATCGGGAATGCTACTAGATCCGATCTTTAGTCTTAACTTAATAAACACACAAGCCTATCAAAAACAACTTAATAAACATACAAAAGTGCAAGCACACACTTACACCCCCCTATATGCATATGATATAAGCATACAGCCAAGCCCAGATATGTAAGAAGACCAGTTAAAAATTCCATTTTTGGAATCACATCTAGCATGGAATCATTCAAGAGTCTTCTAATGGCGCCACACAAATAATTTTAATTATCATGTCTTGCATGAATTACTGCAATCCACAATGGGGATGTCAGTAACTCTGTGTAAAACAGCACAGTTAGCAATTAGCATTACTGCATTTATCTTTTCCTTTTCCAGAATAAAGTTGTGAATAGATGCATACGTTGCTAACTTGTTATCCATCTAAAAAATAAATGCAATACAAAACTAAATACCCTCCCCTATGTGCTCCAATTATATCTGATTCTCTGGTGCACTTTGATTGTGATCGTGAAGGCATATTTACTAAGGCTCCGTTCAGTTACCAGGAATGTTGTACCGGAAAGTTATTCTTAGGAAAAGTTAAAGTAAAGTGAAATAAAGGAAAAAGAAATCAATTTTCCTGTGTGTGTTCATTTGACAATTTTTTTTTCAGGAAAACTAAAGTTTAGTGGTTCATTTGCCGGGAAAAGACACTTATGAAAAACTTCTTTATTTTTATTCCCGTGGCTAATTTTAAATAAAAGTAACTTTGAGAGCTAAATAATAGGCTATCATATTTCAAAAATTAACACACACGGAAAATGTATTTTATCTAATGCAAAACCTTAACATGAAATGAAAAAATTGACTTGCAATTCCCTATTCAATTTGCTATATTCTGAATGGGCATGCAAATCCCCCATTTAAATTGATATTCTCTAATAATCAAGCGTACAAATGAAGTTTAAAAAATAAGTAAATGATAACTAAATAAATAAATATTAAACGACCATGTTTAATTAGTTGCCGATGCAAAAACTCACTGAAAATTAGTTAGTACAAAACAAAATTGAAGACTAATGACAAGATAAATAAATACTTCCAAAAAAAATAAACTATCAATCTTTTTCCAAACAATTATCTCAGAAAGCACCATAGTAGTCGAAATTGTTGTTGCTCACGTAAATCTCAAGCATCTTTCTAAGAACCTAATTCGTATTTTTTTGGTATTGGCGTCATTCACTTTTTTTTTCTTACCCGCCAATTATTTTGGCCCCACAACGGAGAAAAAATTTCCCGTAACGCAAAATCTTATGATTTTGGCCAAATCACTTTTGCAAGAAAGTAAATCTTGCAGGAAAACTTAAAAACATGTTTCCCACTACTTTCCTGCCAACTGGACACTACAAAAGTTATGGGAAAGTTGATTTTGGCCTAAGCCAACTCTGACAAAATTAACCTGGATACTTTTGCATACTATCTCAAGCACAGAAATAGAAGGTGAAATATGCCACACCAAAAAAGTTAAAGGGGGGAAAACCTCAACATGGTCAGGCAAGCCTGGTTTTTCAATTCTTTTTTTCTTCAAGCGTGGTCCAAAGCCTGCTGATAATGCAAATTGCCGCAATATTTCAGGCCATGTCAATGGATTTAGGCGGTTCTTCCAGTGGCATATGTCAAAGCCCCATAGATATGCCTAGAGGAATCCAAAATAAACAGAAAGTTCAGTAACAAGAATGAAACTTTATTCCAAGATACAATTATGGCGTTAGATGTGACATCAGCTAGAGGTTAATTCCAAGATACAAATATGGAGTTAGATGTGACATCAGCTAGAGGTTACCCCTTCAACAATCCGTGGATGTCCACCTTCAGGATTAGCAGAACTATATTGATTTGTTCCCACCACAGTGGAGGGAGTTCTTGCAACGTCTTCAATATCTTTGATAATCGATTTCAGAAGAGCAATGTGTATCTCGCCCAATAATCTCGAATCCTAAGAATAACATGCAATATGAATACCCGACAAATTAAGGATTACAATATTTTGGCCAGATAACTCAAATAAGGACCTTCCAAGAAACTTACATAGTCATGAAAGCCTTGAACAAGTTCATCCAGTGTAAAAGGCCAAAGCTCCAGAACATCCGCAAACGTCATGCAGAAACTCCACACCTGAAAAGCCAGCCACAATGATAAGAATTCGAGCCCCAAATTCACAGCTTCAACAAATCTTTCTCCTGAGTGAACCTATATGAACAAAGCACATACACTTGCCTTCCTTTTAAGCATGTCATGTAATGAGGAGTTATTCATTCTGTTGTTGCTACCTCTAACTAGACTCAGGGAGATGATCAGATGGAAGAATTAGAGTTTAGTTCTACCTAAGAAACCAGGGCCAGATAGGTATGGGGGTTAACTCCAAATATGACGCAATAAGCATACTTCTTCGGTTTTCTAGGATATCACATAGAGACCTAGCCTATGAAGCACGGCCACTTCGACAAGGGTCACATACCGGTGTCGACCACTTTGTCGGTCACACTCTACGGACACGTGCCTGACACTCAAATCAAAAGTGTCCTATTTTTTCCAATGTTTTCCTGTTGGACACTCCGAGGACACTCTAAATCATGCACTAGACACTCTCGGCCCACACTATGAATTCTCACAGGACACACTGGGGTGTAAGCCAAAACTTAGGCACTAAGTAAAACTTGTGAAAGTATTTTTTTCTGTGTGAATCAGTGATAGATGTCGATTACAGAGTATAAGACACATGAATGATGAAACGGATTGTGTTGGAACACTATTGTGAATGATGTAATCACAAAAGTTAATAAAGGCATTACAGTATTTTGTTCGAGTTACATTTCCAATTAATGAACAAATGTATATGTGCTACCTGAGCAAATACATGGCAAACAAAAATTAAATAATTTTTGTAGTTTCACACAGCAATAGAAGAACACCATTAATGAACTTCAAATAGAACTTATTCCACCACAAAGTGCAGTATACATATCATGACACGGAAACGATGGCTACGTTTCAAGCAAACGTGAGAAGGCTTACATTAAGGAACGAACTAGGAACATCTCATTTTGACAAAAGAAAGGAAGGCGCTTGTGTGGCATTGAAAACGAAAGCTTACAGCGCAGTCGCCAATACAAAGTATCCAAAATACCATGTACATGAGATGCGCCCTACATGCTTGTCTCAATACACGCTCTCAGCAAGAAATAAACAAAAAGAAAAATGTCATGGGACATACCATTAGAAGGTCCCCGATGTTCTCCTCTGAATCAGTCCAGGGTGGAACTGAAAATGGTCTTTTCAACAGCACCGACTCAGGAGGGAAAGAAGCCATAGAATCTGAAGCAGGAAACTTTATTTAGCAATTCATGAGATTTCAAAACTAAGTTGAACAGATCAATAAACACATTTAAGTCAACAAGGTAGCTACTATACAACTGAACAACTTGTGAAACATGAAAGCCATAGTTTCAGAATAAAAGACACAATATTAAGACAAGTCGAATCTATAAAATGCACCAAAGACAAGTTCATGAAATGTTTGAGACACTCCACCAGCGTAAGGCCCATTTACATAACTCAACGAATTTAATTCCGCACAAGAATCTTGTGGTTTTATGGTTTCTGTTGCTCACTTGTCAGTACCTGGGTTGCATCCCTTTACCATTATTCAGGGGCGCCTTTCGACTTCTTGAAGAAGATTTGTATGTATGAACAAGCAGCATTGTACGTGTGCTACGTACGGGAGCAAGGGAAAAATAATGCTATGTTTTACCATGCCTATACTTTTTAACATAATTTTTTTAAACCACATGCAAATATTAAAGAAGTGGTGTGCAATAGGGTCGAGGAAGGAAAGAGTGTGAGAAAAGAGAAGTGGAGAGTGTAACGCAAATTTTCGTGTGATTTTGTTTAATCTTCTCAGGAAAAAAGAGGCAGTGCCAAGCGGACTACACCTCTCTAGTATACAGTATAGATAATCTATGCTCTGAACTGTGCATATTGTACTATATGGAGAGTGCCTACCGGTGTAAAAACAATAACTCAATTCCAAGGTGAGTGAAGTAGATCGGATTGATCATCTCATGGCATTGCATAACCAAATAATTAGAAAAATGGGTATGTAAGGAAAAGAACACAATTGTTCTACTTGTTAAGCAAAAGGGAAAACAAGAAAGCAAACTTTTACATGCTCATGTTAAAGCCTGATTCTCTGCAAAATTGAATGTCGTATTGTTGTCTCAATTTACTCTATTCAAGATAATCTTAAACCCTGTACACGGCCTACAGTTGCAAAAACACCCAAGTTATAAAGATAGTGAAAAAGTTCTCATGGGAGTATGTCAAACACCACCCACCTCTGAAAGACTCGAGGTTTTGCATAGTGTCATGGTCAAGAGAAACTATTGAGGGTAATCCCTTGCTTGAAGCAGCCAATTCCATTAACTCCAACCGATCATCCTCAATTAGCTCCATGGATTCCCTAGCAAGTCTGCGGGTTGTTGCCCTCTCCGATGCAGCTTTCAGTCTTGCTTCTTCCTTCTCTCTGCGAAGCTCTTCTTTTTGCTGCCTCCTCTCAGCCTTGACAAACAAAAAATGGAGGAAAGACAAGAGAGTGAGTTTTTGTAACCACTATTTGTTTGGAGAAGGAAGGTTACAACTAAAACAAAAAGCTTGCAACATTTGTTTCTCAAATGTACTTTCAAAGATTCCTTCTGTAAAAATTTCTCCCTCCTTTCATTTTCACGTCTTTCCTCCCGTTGAAATCTCTCTTGCTGTCGTTGCTTTTCGCGCATCATCCTCTCTTCTTCTTTCCGCTTTTCACGTTCTTGCTTCTCCATCTCCCTCCTTATTTGCTCATCTCTCTTGCCAAAGAAATAGAGAACATTAGTTTGAAAAGGGTCTATTTGTCCTCTTCTATCAATTTCTTTTCCTTTTCTCCCATACTCTGACGTTAAAAATTAGTTACAAATAAGGACAGATAAGACCAAACCTTATGCCTCAAGGTATCTTGTTTGTCAAGGTCTTTCTGGATCCTTTTGTCAGGGGGTTCACCTTGTCTTCCAAATCTACCTTCATTACTCTGCTGGAGGAAACCAAGCATTACTACCAATTACTAATACATTAACAAAATAGCAACAGCTTTACATTACCTTGCGTTTTTTCTCCACTGACAAACCATGTTTACTTTTTGAAGTGTTCCTGTCAGAAGCCTCTCTAACTTCTGGATCCATATAGTCTGGAGCATCCATTTGCATGTTTATTGAGACCTCCATATGTTGAGTACAATTATTATCCCCAGAAGGTGATGCAAAATGTCCCTTCCTATCTAGTTGAGATGATAAGCTTTGACTAGGTACCCGGCCTTGGACTCCAAATCCACAGGACGGTTGTCCATTACCAAGCAGAGGTAAAGAAGCATTGGCACCAGGACAACCAACAGGCGAATCATAGAGGTTATACGGCATAAGTCCTTCGTATGCATCAGATTTGATACTGTCGAGAAGATATTCACGGTGACCCATCTTACCAGCCTGGAGGAGAAACAAATCAAAATGTCAAGCTGTACTTTATCCAGAAGACCTAAGTATCTTTCATGTTTTCTTTAGCGTTTTTAGCAAGAATTGCAGTGCAAAACACAATGAAGCCCTTTGATCTATGAAACCTACAAGCTTAGTTTCTCTCATTAAATTAAAACCCTGAAACTCCAAGCCTTCAAAGACTAAAGCCAACCATATAGTGAACTATGGGCAGTTCCTTCTTCATACAATCCCTTCTATAACGAGAAAATTCTTGCACGGAGAGAGAGAGAGAGAGAGAGAGAGAGAACCAACTTTGATCGGCTTCAAATCACATTCCCCAAACGATTGTTCCAGCTGCTTTGCCATCACTACTCCGCAAGGAAAACCAAAAAGTTAGCACAAAATAGGAAAGGCACGAAATTAATTGAAAAATCATATTGGCTAGAGACCAGCTACTACATGATGCTGCCGATAAGGTGACATTTCTTGGGCAAACATAGAAGTAGAATAACAACTAAAAGGAAGCAGATTCTTCAAGTTACTAATTTTACAGCACATCGAAGTTTTCTCATCAAAGCAATCATGTACCTTGGAGATAATTAACCTAGCTTATTATTCAACTGGCAACCACAAGCTTCATCAATGGGCATTTGTGCAATTTTTCTTCTTTTCCTTTCGCTCTCAATTACAAGTAACAGAAGGATCCCTTTTGTTACTCCTTTATAATCCCTCCCCTTCATCCTTCACAAAAACTTCTGCCATTTTTTGGTAAAATTATTCGCAACAATTTAAGGAACTCAATTACGTTATTCCCCATTGAAAGTAGGACAAAATTACACCAAACACTTGCAAGGACTTCTATTCCAAAATGAAAAAGCACAGTAAGCAACCCTATTAATATGCACCACGCCCCTGTGTTCACACTCACCACCTCATAGAACACCTCATAGAACAAGCAACACAATGATTTATTGCAATGAAACATGCCTTTGACCAACTATCAGGCTTGCCGACCTAAGTTCTTAAAATCATTACAGAATGCTTCCAAATCATTAGAGAAACCCTAAATTTAACCAAAATTGACTGGCACAATAGAAAGATGTACTTCAAAATAGGCAACAAGGCACTAATATTTCAAATTACTTTTCATAAAAAAATAGGCAACAAGACAAAAAACAAAGGTGTATAAAATACAAAATTCATTGTTTCACGAGCATACCCCAACCACAAATATGATTACAGTTTCTAAGTACCTAACAAACACAATAAGTACCTATAGGAGCCTCAAAATCAAACTCACCACCCTACATATTCTAAATCATACTTCTAACTAGTTTAATAATATAATAGACAATAATAAATACCTATAGGAGCCCCAAATGCGCCGGGTGGAAGTTCATCAAACTCCATCCCAAGAATTGGCCCATCCTCCCTCAACGGCTCTCCGAGCTGTGCCTCCACACAAGCTATCACTCTACTCTCCATTACCGACCTTGGTGAGCCATAATACCTTCCTTCCATAGGCACACCATCCCCATATTCGAAATGACTCGAACCCGACCCTGATCCCGAGGCTGACCCTGAACCCGACCCAAACCTTGATCCATGATTCCCACCTCCTTCAGAAGCAATAAACTCATCTCTAGTAGAATCAAAATTATCCGTCTTCGCTTTCTCCATATCCTTCTTATCCTTCAACCTTCTGTGGCAAAACCACATCTGCAACTGCCTATCTGTCAGCCCTAATTTCTCTGACAGATCCACCCTAATCTCCTCTGACGGATATGTCTCCACTGCAAAATGCACAAGAAACAGAACAAATAAATCAGAAACATCATCACTGAACTCACCATACATACAAATAAGCACACGGCTGCACATTGACATACATATAAATCCTCTCTTGGTGTGAACGGCTGTAACGAAGCCGGCTCACACTTTTAATTTCCTAAACTATCCCCTTAACGAAGAAACTGGCAAGAAGAGAAAAAAAAAAAAGTCACCCTAATTTTCTTGATTTCTTCTCCTCTTTTTCTACTTTCACATCCACGACTTCATCACAGATTGATCTCAATTCAAGATTTTCACTTTTCCTCTTTTACATAACACGTGCGCGCGGGCATCTAGTGCTTACATATGCAAACAGGTACGCCTCTGATGCAAAACGCCTCAAGAACAAAATCACATCGATCGAAAACATCATCGCGCAGATCACCATTCATGCATACATGTTCACATTCCTACACATTACACATATATAGATATATACATATATGTTTCCTCTTTAAAACGCAACAGAAACAATAACCCACTACTCATAAACGAAATCACAAGAATCAAGATTCATACAAACACATATCTATGGATGGAATTATACAAACACATATCAAGATGACCATTCATGCATACATGTTTACATTCCTACAAATTACAGACCTATGTATACACACATGTCTCCTCTTTAAAACGAAACAGAAACAAGAACCACTACTCGAAACCTAATCACACAAATCAAGATTCATACAAACACATCTATACGGGTGGAATTATACATACAGGCGTAGGTTTTCTCGAGGATTTCCAGCTGATAAGGGGTCTTCATCTGGCGCTTGGGCTTCTTCTCTCCCTCTGAAGCAGCCTCCATTGAAGATCAAAAACCGCAGTTTTTTTTTTCTCTTCAAACCCTACAAATCGAGACCCAAAAAACAAAAACTAGGGCTTTCTGTTAGAGAAGCAAACGATATGTATAATGGGATGATCCCCCCCTCTCTCTCTCTCGGTCTAGAAATCCCAAGGGGAGACGACTTGTGGCAAAAATTTGACAAAACATATAATTATACATATAGATGGAGGAAAAAATCTGGTGTGAGGCAGGACTAGGATCAAAGGAATAATTGTGAAAGATTGAGGAAAGCGTAATTAAATGGAGGAAAATAGAACAAATGTTCTTGCTCCTGGCTGCACATTCCATCTTCTTGTTATTTTCTTGTTTTATTTTTATTTTTTTTTCCCCTTTTGCTATTTTTTGTTTCTTGAAATTTTTTTATTGACAAGGAATTGGGTTTTTATTTTTGACTGATTCTCATTCATGTTTCGTCAAAGTCTATACGGGAACTTGCATTGTGTTTTTTGGGATTAATGTTTTCGTAATTTTGTTCTATGTTGTTTTTTTGGTTGTGTTCTTATTTGAGTTTTGGGTAAATTAACACCACCTCCCTGAGGTTTACAGCGATGACAATTTTTCCGCACACGAGTGTCTACAAATGCCCGCCCCCTCCTTTTTATAAGTACGTTGCAGCAACCCCCATCTGTGAGCATCTCCAATCCTTGCCTTTTCCTTTTTCCAAATTTGGATCAAATTAAGAGTTAGCTGTGCTTGGTTAGGGGTTTAGTTTAGTTTTAATAATGGATGGAAAGAGAAATAGGATAATAATTGAAGAGAGAGGTAATGATTAGCAAGAGATAGAGAGATATGAGAAAGTAATAATGGGAAAAATAGGGTAATGATTAGAGAAAAAAGTAGAGTAATGATTGGAAAATAAAACAAAACAAAGAACCGAACACAAAACATTGACTTGTTTTGGTACAAGTATATTTCTTTATTTCTCTCTCTAGGAATCGAAAAGTCAAGCTCCATAGGGTTTCTTCTGCCACCAAGGGGGAGCAGCCTTTCCCTTCATCCCCCGAGCTCCCCTCCTCTCCTCCCCTTCTCTTTTTGTCTTCTCTCCCCTCTTTCTCTCTTTTCGTTTTCTCCCCCTTTCTTCCCTGCCACCTTCGTTTTTTCTTGTTTTTTTTTTCATTCATAAAATCGATCGACAAGGCAACGAGACAACGATGATGGTGGCTTTTAGTGGCGGTGCTAGTGTCTTTTGATCTCATCGATTATTTCTCCTCTAGCCATTTTTAGGAGCTAAATTAGCGCACTTCACGGTGACTGCACATAGGGTTCGATTGTCTAACGAGGTTGGCTCTAGTATGGTCCTCGATCACAAGTTTTCTCTCCTTCTCCCCTCTTTTGTTTTCAACCCCCTACCCTCGTCGTGTTTGCCCCCGTTTTTCTCGGCTGTTAGTCTACCTTTTGTTTCCCAGTCAAAGTTATTGTTCGGTCTCCGATTTTGCTTAACGAGGAGGGTTATTTCGGGTCTTGACGGAGCGGTCGATGTTGGCTCCCATTGTGGCTGTTGTTGAACGGCTCGGTTCTCGCCTAACGGCTTGGTGAGCGTCCGCATCAATTTTGGTGTTGTCTAGGTTCCGGGTTCCATTTTCGTGGGTGGATAGGTGGAAGTCGGGTGTGTTAACCGGCGGCGGTGGATGTTTTGTCTAAACCGGTGGGCGGCAACATTTTTGTAGTTCTAGGGCTAGGTTTTGGATTTTCTTTGGGCTGGGTTTTAATATATTATTTTGGGCTTTTTAGGCCTTTCTGGTGGTTTGCGCTTCATTTATTTTATCTAGGCACTTTAGGCCCTTAGGTGTTGTATTGGGTTTTGTCCCTCTGGTTGTATGTTTCCAACTTTTGGACGGAACCCCTTTCCCTTTCCCTATCCCAAATAAAATGTTAATTTTGTTGATTAAAAAAATTGGATCAAATTTTGAGCAAAATCTCATTTTGGGTATAAGCATCTCCAGTGGCAAAATCCTATTTTGACCCAAATTTATTATTTTTTAAATATCCAATGGCATAGGTAAATAAGAAAGAGGAGACAATCAACCCCGACTAACTCCAACGGCGGTTCGAAAAGGTTTGGGTTGCTCCAACGAAGCTCTGATGGCAGATCGACAGGGTTTGGGCGGCTTCGACAAAGCTCTGACGACATACCTAAAGGGTTTTCATTGCTCCGATGAAGCTCCGACGAATATGTGATGACAGATCAAGAGGATGGGTTGCTCCGGTGAAGGTCTCTTCCTCTTAAACTTGCATTTGTCTGGGTTGGTATCAGAGAAAGCAGCTATGCTATGTTTTCAATCTATGGTTGTCATCCTACAAATGGCAGAACTGTAAATAAAGAATGAAGTTATATAGCTGTTGGAAAAATGTGGGGCGGGGGGGGGGGGGGGGGAACTGAGGCTTGGGTTGTCCCTGATTTTAGAAAAGAAATGAGTAAAATCCAAAATAGGGAAGGATTTAGATAAAGAATTGAAGAGATTATTGCCCAAATTTTGAATTTGAATCCTTAAATGGGTCAAGATGGGATATGGTCTTAGTTGGCCAATTTTGCAATAATCCCAAATCTAACATTGATGTTTCTCCCCTCTATTTTTAACACCACATCCATCCACAACTATGATTAGGGATGGCAATCCTGGCCACCCCGTTCCCCGCCCCAAATGGGTTGGGGATTCGGGGATTTTTCGGGGATCGGGTAGAGGATGGGGATAATTTTTTTAAAAAAATGGGGAACGGGTAGGGGATGGGTATGAGTCTGTCCCCGCCCCATCCCATCCCGTTTATATATATATATATATATATATATAATAAGTTATATACATAAATGAAAGTTATATATAGGAGTACTATATATACATAAGTGAGGAAGAAAGTAACAAATTAAATCTCACTGTCAATTAACATAGAAGTAATTGAATTCACATACCACGGATAGAAGATTAGTAGAAAGAAGAGCTCAAATTGATAGTTCTATTCAGATAAATATTGTTCACGTCTGATAATATTGTTCACGTCGGAAACTCATGAAATAGCATCGTGTTGAGAGATTGAGAATCCGAAGCTTTAAAGAGCTCTGCGTGTTGTTTGTTCTTGGCGTCTTGCTGGAGGGTTACCGGATTAAGAACACCGGTTTTGACTTTGGGTCCAGTTGGATCCCCGATTCCCCGCGGGGATCCCCGTTCCCCGTTTGGGGAGTGGATGGAAGATAAAAATAATTCCCCGGTGAGGATCGGGGAGGGGATGGATTTGGGTTCGGAGATTAGGGACAGGGATAGTGGTATCCACCCCCCACCCGCCCCATTGCCAACCCTAACTGTGATGCCACCAAATCCCACAAATCCCCATGTCGTTCATTTCATTTGGTTGGTAGCCAATGGTCGCCTAGCTACTAAAAACATCACTCCCAACCCTTTTTGTTCGCGTTGTCCAGACAACGCGAACAAAAAGGCATAGGTAAATAAGAAAGAGGAGACAATCAACCCCGACTAACTCCAACGGCGGTTCGAAAAGGTTTGGGTTGCTCCAACGAAGCTCTGATGGCAGATCGACAGGGTTTGGGCGGCTTCGACAAAGCTCTGACGACATACCTAAAAGGTTTTCATTGCTCCGATGAAGCTCCGACGAATATGTGATGACAAATCAAGAGGATGGGTTGCTCCGGTGAAGGTCTCTTCCTCTTAAACTTGCATTTGTTTGGGTTGGTATCAGAGAAAGCAGCTATGCTATGTTTTCAATCTATGGTTGTCATCCTACAAATGGCAGAATTGTAAATAAAGAATGAAGTTATATAGCTGTTGGAAAAATGTGGGGCGGGGGGGGGGGGGGGGGGGGGGGGGGGAACTGAGGCTTGGGTTGTCCCTGATTTTAGAAAAGAAATGAGTAAAATCCAAAATAGGGAAGGATTTAGATAAAGAATTGAAGAGATTATTGCCCAAATTTTGAATTTGAATCCTTAAATGGGTCAAGATGGGATATGGTCTTAGTTGGCCAATTTTGCAATAATCCCAAATCTAACATTGATGTTTCTCCCCTCTATTTTTAACACCACATCCATCCACAACTGTGATTAGGGATGGCAATCCTGGCCACCCCATTCCCCGCCCCAAATGGGTTGGGGATTCGGGGATTTTTCGGGGATCGGGTAGAGGATGGGGATAATTTTTTAAAAAAAATGGGGAACGGGTAGGGGATGGGTATGAGTCTGTCCCCGCCCCATCCCCGCCCCATCCCATCCCGTTTATATATATATATATATATATATATATAATAAGTTATATACATAAATGAAAGTTATATATAGGAGTACTATATATACATAAGTGAGGAAGAAAGTAACAAATTAAATCTCACTGTCAATTAACATAGAAGTAATTGAATTCACATACCACGGATAGAAGATTAGTAGAAAGAAGAGCTCAAATTGATAGTTCTATTCAGATAAATATTGTTCACGTCTGATAATATTGTTCACGTCGGAAACTCATGAAATAGCATCGTGTTGAGAGATTGAGAATCCGAAGCTTTAAAGAGCTCTGCGTGTTGTTTGTTCTTGGCGTCTTGCTGGAGGGTTACCGGATTAAGAACACCGGTTTTGACTTTGGGTCCAGTTGGATCCCCGATTCCCCGCGGGGATCCCCGTTCCCCGTTTGGGGAGTGGATGGAAGATAAAAATAATTCCCCGGTGAGGATCGGGGAGGGGATGGGGATGGGGATGGATTTGAGTTCGGAGATTAGGGACAGGGATAGTGGTATCCACCCCCTACCCGCCCCATTGCCAACCCTAACTGTGATGCCACCAAATCCCACAAATCCCCATGTCGTTCATTTCATTTGGTTGGTAGCCCATGGTCGCCTAGCTACTAAAAACATCGCTCCCAACCCTTTTTGTTCGCGTTGTCCAGACAAAGTGGAGGATGCATTGCATGTCTTGCACTAAAGCCTGAGACATGTGGTCTCATCTCCTTCCTCCTAACTTCGACACTGAGTTTTTTTTTGATAATTCCACTTCATTTCCATTTTGGCTCAAAACAAATTGTAAATCCAGGTTTAAGCTTTCTGGCATTCCTTTCCCGTTCGATTAAATAAACTAAGTGGCTTGTTTTTTTTATTCTTATTTAAATTTTTTTCATATTTGTTAGTTTGCCGTTAATTTTTGGAAGATTATTGCGTTGTCATGACGAAAGAAATCTAAAATGTAAAAAATTATTATCGAAATCAAAATTTTCGCTTGGTTTAACTTTTTGAGAGTAACTTTTAACTCTCGGCACAGTTTTCAATAAATTTTTCTCTCTATCTCTCTCCACTCATTACCACTCGACTCTCAAAAATAACTTTCTAAAATGTAAACCAAACCAAAGTAATTGAATTTCTGTATGAGCACATACTTCTGTTGAGATTTTCCCCCCACAGCTTCAGTTTAGACTTTGGATTGTTGTTCTTGCAATCGCTTTGTGAAGAAGAGGAAGACTCTTTCTCTTGCAACAGATAATGAAAACCAATACATACAGAGAGAGAGAGAGAGAGAGAGAGAGAGAGAGAGAGAGAGAGAGAGAGAGAGAGAGAGAGCTTTGTTACATATCAATTAACTTGTACAAATTTTATCTGTACAATTTTTATGAGAGAGAGAGAGAGAGAGAGAGAGAGAGAGAGAGAGAGAGAGCTTTGTTACATATCAATTAACTTGTACAATTTTTATCTGTACAATTTTTATCTGTTTTGAGCCCTTCTCCTGCTTATTACTTTGTATCATAAGCACAGAAACAGAAGTCCGGGAATATGGAAACTTTGAGCAGTCAACAATAAATCCGTGCACATAATGATCAATATTATTGACATAATTTATCAAAGAGATCCCGTTACCTTCCGACAGAGCTTTTAATAGACGTGATGATGGAAAAACAGAGACGATACATCATTTTATTACTAGTAAACATGAGATCATCACAGTTTATCAGTTGTTTGAACTTTGAATTGAAGAAATTCGAGCAAAAAGATAACTTCACAAAGAGATGGTGGAATACTGGATTCATCATCTCTATCTGTCGGATGGAAATGCGTGTACATCAACAACAAAGATCCCTCCACGCAGATGTGTTGTTTTCTCTCATGCCGCTTTCATTTGCTGCAAAGAAGTACAAGCTTAGCTAAGTGAACTCATTCGAAAAATAACAGTTACAGTCGCTACAGCTTCACTGATCTTGTGGTCGAATGCAATGCTAATATAGTTCTAGTACTTGCACGACTATGGAGTGCAAATTGGCTGCTTGTCCAATACAACTGATTCACAGATGCACATAATCTTTACTTACCATTTCTTTCATTCTAAACCCTTCGCAACTACATTTTCAACACAGCATAGAAAAATTGAATATTTCCTCCTTTTCTATTTTTTTCTTCATGTGTTGTATTCGCATGGTTACCTCGTTCAAAAGGGGGGAAACTGTACACCATGGCAAGAACAGTCCAATAACAACGAGTAAGGATAAGTTTCCATTATGTATTAAAAATAAATCATTTTTACTTCAGTTAGCCAAATGCCAAGATTTAATAGCATTTGATATGGAAGCCTTGTTTGGCTCCTCCAAAGCACAGATGGGTGAGTTAAACATCTGAAGACCTCATCTATGCACGAACACGGGTGAGTTATTGGGCTATTTCTTACTCTCTATTTCAAGACAAACAATTGGCATGAATGCTGAGACTTAGTAAAGGAGTTCAGAGCATGTTGCATGCAAGATAATCAACAAACTAAACCTAGTACATAACCCAGATTACAAGTTCATTGGTTCATATTTGCGAATATGTTTTTTGGAAGGCCTTACCCTTTTCTCCTCCTCCATCTTGGCCTTAATGAACGAGTAGATAGCCACTCCAGCAATCGCAATGCATGTTCCAATACCAGTTTGTGTTGAAATCCTGTTACCTGAAAGAGCGAATGACAATGTTTTTGAATATGAAGACCCAGAAAATAAAGAGCTAACAGACATAACCAAAATAAGAAGAAAGGTGTATTTACCAAAGACGATGATTGAGAAGCCAATCACAAAAACACGCTTCAACACATTGCCAACTGCATGCGTAAGAGGTGCCACCCTCTCAAGGGTATTCGTTGCTAACTGAGAACGTAAACAGGGAAAAAAAAAAAAAAAACCCTATTAAATCATCACATACATTATCAGCTACAGCACTTCAAATATAACAATGGTAAGGAAAAAATCAATAATATGCATCATGGGTAAATAACATGGAAGGTGACACTTTTTTTCCACTGAAAGCATAAGGTTAACAACTGATCATTAATCTCGAAAGGACACGGCGAGATATGGCAATGTATTATGGTATTACCTCTAGCATGACATACAAAGTGGTAAAGTTATTTGTTGCATTGTTTATTTATTTCATCTTTTCTTTCGTAAATTTTTTTTCCCGAAAAGACGAGTATACCTGATTGTAGAGGTGGTAGAACATTCCCACCCAAAACAGATCTGTGATGAACTTTGTTAGCCCTACTTTAGCAATGGCGTCACTAAACCCAGATTTGAGAAGTTGAGGTCCTTCGAACTGTATGATCATACATTTCACCACCGGAGAAGAGTTCACGTAAGAAATTCATTCTCCGATAAACAATTCCCTTTAAAGTTGAGTATTACTCACAATGATGGCAGGTGGAATGCAGACAAAGAGGGCAATAATGGAAATGTAAGCATACAAATTAGTGCTGTCCATATCAGTCTGCAAAAAGAATCAGCCATTAGAAAGACAGATAACGGTGAACAAGATAGAATTCCTCAAGCTGCGTATTTTAACGTGAACTGGTGAACGAGTAATGCAAAAGTTCTACAAGAATTACCATGGCTTTCTTCGAGTATATACTTCTGTAAGTGAAGGAGATGTTGGAAATCATCGCACTGATGAATCCCAACCAGTTGAATGACAGCTCAGTCAATGAAGCCATTGAAACACCTGCATTCAATTGGATGTTACTTTTTACATAACAAATAATATGCTGATTGTGAAGTATATTGTGATATTAACAGAATAAAAATTATATATCCTTCTCCGGCTGGATTCACATTGTCCATCAAATGAAGGGCGTGTCAAATTCCCATGTTTTCAGATTATCTAGCACAATTGAAAATGATAGCAATAATAGCTGACGACCTACATGGTAACTAGTTTGACAAGAAAAGGATGAGAAGAAACACTGGAGCTTACCAAGAACAACCGGAGCCAGTGATAGCCATAGAGTCAGGGGTATCTGCTGTCCAAGTATGAATTGAGAAGCAGCAGCATTGAAGAAAGGCTCCAGGGCTGATCCAAAATAATAAGAATATTATACCATAGGTTTTTGAAAGTTATCTCACTCAACTTCTCAAGTAACTTAACCAGTTAACAGCTAACATTATGTCAGACAATAGCATAGAGCTGTGTCGATCTTGGATTTGTGGAGTGAATTGCGAATGCTATCTCTGTTTTTGTGTGCGCGCGTGTGTGTTAGGTCTTTTTCCCTTAAGAGGCAGATCCCTCCACAAATTCAAGACCCAAAAGGTCTGAAGGTCACCTTTGATTGTGTGAGTAAATGAGACAGCAACTGCTGCAAATGAAACATTGCTGGTTACATGGCCTAAAGCATGGCACACAGCGACGGGAATGAGCAGCTTCAGTTGGTTTGAGTCCATTGGCTACAAAATCACAACTCATATATCGTCAACAAATCAAAACAGAAGAATGATGGTGGTCACGGTTAAGCCAGTCTAAATCTGGACAGAACAAAGAGAAATTAACATTTAATACCAGTCAAAATCTCATGCTTTGAAACATCAAACTTAATTTCGTTTCACTAGTAGCAGCAAAGAGATTCTATTCACTCTCAAGTACTTGAACTTGAATATTACTCATTATATATGATTAATCCAACTGGAAAATTAGTGAGCAGCATAAAAGAAGCATAAGTTAACGTTGGCATGTAAGAAAACCAATGGCATGTTCACAGAAAAATTTAATTATAAAAAACAAAGACTTGCTTAGATCAGAGGAGTATCTAGTCAGCAAGACACTTCCACAGCATTCATCATCAATAAGTACTTGAAAATTTCCTAAATGGCCCACACAGTGGCAAACGTAGGATTCTTAATGTGGGGCACCAAAACATGTGTATTCATAAATTAACAACAAAATATCATCTTTAAATATTAATAAAAAGGGAATGAATGCCAAAAGTAACAAAAATAAATATTGTCTAATACATTTACAGCTTGCAAACAACGAAAAAGACCCAAGTGGATTACACAAGTATTTGTTTTGGAAGAAAATGACTGGTATACGTTTTCTCAAAGGAAAAGCGCTGAAAGAAATTTTACTTGGGCTCGCAATGTGGAGGCATTCTTCATAACTTTTACAAGCAAAACCAAAAATATAGTACTGGTTGTGTTTGGTTGGGAGTTTAGTTTAGTTTAGTTTTGGTAGTGGGTGGAGAGAGAAATAGAGTAATTATTGAAAATAGGGGTAATAATTGGAGAGAGATAGAGAGAGATGAGAAAGTAATAATTGAAAAAATAGGGTAATGATTGGAGAAAGAAGTAGGGTAATGATTGCAAACAAAACTAAAACTAAAACTAAAAAGGGAACCGAACAAAGCCACAGTAGAACTTAAGGGATAATTGGGAGGTGTGCAGGGACCTGGGGCCCCCATTGCACCCCCTACAACCGTCACTGGGCCCGCACCAGTCATCTATGGAAGGTTTCTCATGCAAGGCGAAACTATGAATCAAAGAAGAAACGTGCACAAAGACAATCACAAACAGGATAGATTTAGAGAAACTCTCTCTAGACTCTTTCTTATTCAATAATAATAAAAAACTGACTAGCCCTAAGGCTTACAACTTATTATATAGGGAGCAAACCCGAAGCTTTGCTGGAAAACAAAAAAATACCAATTTCGGAAAAAACCAAAATTATTATAAATTTAGAAAATATAGAAGAATCTAAGACTTCTCCAAAAAGAATGGATTGAAACGGAAATTCCTACTAAAAGTTATAAAGAAAACAAATATTTCCTAAAACAGCAAAATTGTCCTTTCAGTTTGAACCTAGGTAGGCCCGACTCCTAATTCCATCGTGGCACCGCCGCATATATATGACTATGCCACTCTAGGCTTAGAATGCCTAAAGTGGTACTCCTCTTCCATGGCAACTGCATCAGTTTCCCCATTAAGGACGGACCCTTTAATCCTTAATGGCCCATTCCCTCACGAGGCACAAATACCATTAAAAAAAACACAAGTGGTGTTGGTGCAGCTTACAACTGCTTTTGGCTCCTTTTTTTTTTATTTTTTATTCTGTGGCAGTGTATTTAGTATTTACCATAGCTTCTTCTTAGAGCTTATGAGCTAAAAATAAAAATTGATTATCCGGGAGCAACAGGAAGGTGCTTTTGGCTTCTTCTGCTTGCATATTTTAAAATTTCAGCAGAACAACCATCCAGCCATCCAGTTTAATTACTAATACTAACTTTAACAATCCAG
The DNA here is from genome assembly GCA_014282245.1 of Rhododendron simsii. Classification (NCBI taxonomy): domain Eukaryota; kingdom Viridiplantae; phylum Streptophyta; class Magnoliopsida; order Ericales; family Ericaceae; genus Rhododendron; species Rhododendron simsii. The sequence goes on from CM024954.1 coordinate 22,077,002, forward strand.
TTATTATTTATCAAAGGATCAGGTACACATGCTATAAAAAAGAAGAAGAAGGTTTTAGAGTATGGGTCTGGAGGAATCCACTTACAGCGCGCTTAGGAAGGCCCACAGCCCAGCTCACCAAACAGTACACCACACCAACGCCCAAATGTATAACTGACACAAAACTGCGCATACAAGCTAATATTTCATCACAAAGATGCTAGCCAATGAAAGCGATAGGATCCTCTATGATCCCCGGTCCCTTTTTTGGGACAAGGCCGTAGAGCTGAGCTTGTTTGTGGTCCCTTTCCGGCTACAATGACCAAAATCATTCATTTTTTACAGCTCGTGTTCTCGATCATGTTAAAAATCACGTTTGTATAACTCATTGAGAACTCAATAATGATAAAAGTCTGGTTGTGTGTTTTAAAATACAAGTATCTCTTAAGAAAATAAAGATTGACTGGATTGAAATTCATTAATCCTGAAATAATTTAGAAGCGACGATGTAGTGCTTGGTATACAATCAGCGTAATTTTCAACATCCGTTGTTCTCAACGAGCTTACAAATGAACAGTTCCGATCATCCAATGGTTTTGGAAAGGGCCCATTTAAGGGGTCCGACACGACCCAATTCAAAGGTGCTGGACCTTAATTAAAACTACACATTGAGTGCATTTAAGCTCACTTACTAGGGGTATGGGAAGTAATTGTAGATCTTCTTGTTGAGTATGTTGAAAATCACGTTCAGAAAGTACCTGAAAAAAACAGAAAAGGGCAAATCAGTAGCTTTCAAGGGAACACTAACGCATATTTTTTAGGCTTTGTTTGTAGTGCTTAAAAAGCGAACCTTTCTATGATTCTACCAAACTTGTCATCATAAAAATACTGTATAAAATTCTGTTCGTTTGAAACCAAAACATAATAAAATAGTACTACCCAATACTTACTAAACACACACACACACGGAAAAAGTATATATTCTAAATAAGGGAGCAGTACGTGTCATTTTCCAATCTTTTGTTTATTTTTTCAAAGAATTTTTCGTTTTCAGTTAACTCTTCTTTTTATTTTTATTTTATATTTTTACTTATTATTATTAGGTGAAAGTACATAAACACCCCATCAACTATCACTCTTTCTCGTAAACAACCCCTCACATTTAAAAGCACCCATGGAGACCCCCTCACCTACTGAAAACGAAAAAAAGACAAACTCCGTTAACGGAATGGATGAATTGGCGAATATACCCTTTCTATTATTACATGGGTAAACAAAAAATTCTGTTTCTATCTCCCTCTCTCTCTTCCAACCGAACAAACCCCAACAATTTGCCATTTACCCACTTGATTTGGTAGAGTTTGAATCTCCTGGCGATTGTTACGGGTGGGAGTTTTGATCATCATTGGAAGAAAGCAGTGGTAATGGCACTGTTGCTGGTGTGCTTCTTCAACGTGCTCGTTGGTCCTTCTGCGGCGGCCCTGCTTCAAAGGACAATCGAGTCCGGTAGTAATAGTAGCGGTGGGGAACTAAGTCGGTGACACCTTTTGGCCAATGGACTCAGCCTCACTCCCCCCCATGGGGTACGTTATTAATCTCTCTCTCTATCTCTCTCTCTCTCTCTCCCCATTTTCCTCCACCCAAATCGATCCACCACAATGACGGCTTCAGAGAAGGTCGCGCCTGCGCTGTGATGGGGCATCGGTTTGCGATCGTTCTAGCTCGCCTGAGATTGTCTCAGAAAGAAGAACAAGGTTTTGGGGTGCAATCGATCGATATGTGCACCAGTTTTTCAGGTCTGTAATTTTTTTTATCAGAACCGAAAAATGAAGGCGGAACAGTGGCTATTTTCTTGGTCTTGGTGGGTTTGTGCACCAATGTTTCATATACTTTTCTTGTTTAGTTTTGTTTAATTTGTGCAACCGATTTGTTTAGTTTTCTTTGTAGTCCCGAGGATGTAGTTCGGCAACCTCAGCGGCTTCATCCATTACGATTTGGGGGCTAGGAATTTGAATTTGGGTTTGTTGATCGGGGATTGGTAATGCAAAATTGGGGTTAAGGTTTGATGTTAGGGTTTTCTAAAATTGGTGATTTGTGGTGATTGAGTGTGGGAGGGGGGTTTCAGTGATGGTGATTGGGTAGTGGTTTGGGGTTGTGTGGTGACAGCAATGGAGGTGGTGAAGTCGGTGATGAAGGTGTAGTTGGTGACTTGCATGTAGAGAGAGAGAGAGGGAGGAAAAGAGAGAGAGGAAGAAGAAGAAGATTTATATAGTTGTCAAAGGGCATTTTTGTCCAAAAAAGGCCCATATTACTAACGTGTGACCTCTCAGCAAACGGTTCTAAGACGGAAAGGGGTCACTTAGGTAACGGGAGTAGTTGAGGGGGTCCCCATGGGCGCTTTTAAATGTGAGGGGGTGTTTACGAGAAAAAGTGATAGTTGAGGGAGCGTTTATTTACTTTCACCTTATTATTATTTGGGTTTGTAACCAAAAACGTAAAAAATTATGGAACAAATCTTAATTCTTTACTGTACTACATAAAAGATTGTTTATCGGTAATTGCAAAATCAAAGATTTGATCCATACCCCATAGTCTCTTGTTGAGGACTTTCGAAACTTCGTGTTATAAAATTTATTTTTTTTTAATCTCTTTAATCCTATTTCCCTCGTTAAGGAAAAAGAAAAATGACCAAAAGCTGAAAACAAATAATTAGGATAAAAAAGTGAGAAGAAAAAACAAATAAAACTATGGGTACACCATTTGGAGTACACCAATGCTCACTGTGTTATGGTGGATTATTCGGAAATTCACATAAGTGATCGGTGTCATACAATTTAATTAAAATATATTTTTTACCAAACTCGTGAAAAAATAAACTCAGTCGGATTTCGGCAAGGACTTAATCGATTTTTTGCTCAATTTCCTGACAATAAATTGAGCAACAAACGATGAAGCCCTTATTGATATCTGCAACTCAGCTGATTTTTACATGTATTCTTAATAAAATATTTTAACAAATTAATGCTTTATTTATTTGGAACACTTTTTGAAAAGTATTTTTTAAAAGATTCCTCCTACATTATCCCTATTTCCAATCATTTCTCTTTCTCTATCTCTCTCAACTTATTACCTGCTACTTTTTCAAAAAAAATTCAATTTTTTGAAAAATACTGTTCCAATTATTTGTTTTTTGGGACCCGGGGTGGTTCTCTCCCCCACTTGGCGGGGTGCAAACAGCGTATCCACAGAAGGGGTCAGTAAAAAATAAGAACTTACCACATGAAAAAGAAGAACCCGGTAAGAAGTGTCGGGTACTTCTCGAAAAACCCTACCGGAGCGACCTTAGCTTCCCTGCCACACCAAATTAAACAAAACAAAAAATCCAAAAATAAATAAAATCAGTTCTGGGTCCGGAAACGGGACGGGTAACCGGGTCGGAAAACCGAAACGGACCTCACCCGGAGGAATCGCTGCCCTCTGCCGGCGATGACGCGGCGGCAAGGCTCGGTCGGAGAATCTCGCGCTTCGTCACCGGAACACTGGAAGCCAAAGGCGACGAGCTCTCGAGGAGTATAGCTGGCCGGAGCTGCCTCCCCCAGATGAGGTTCCCGCCGGAGCCATCGACGGCTCCGGCGAGCCTCACGGCCGCGAAGCAGGTGGGGCTCAGCCTCGCCGGCTTCGACAGGCTGGGGATGCCGGCGGAGACGGTGGTGGCGCCAGACAGCACTCGCGACTCCATTGTTCGCTAGAGAGAGAGAGAGAGGAACGGGGTGTGGGATGTTTGAATTATCACAGAGAGAGAGAGAGAGAGAGAGAGAGAGAGAGAGAGAGTGATTGAATTATGGTGAGCCGATAAGGTTATCTTGCGCCGGTGAGGACATGTGAAGCGTTTTGAGTGGTGGTCAGCTGACGAGACCGACGGTTGATAATATTTGGTTGGGGTACTTATTTTTGGAGGGATACGGGACTTCGTGGGCCATTTTAGGCTATATTCGGATTCGGAACAATAATTCTAGGGACACACCCATTTTCACACCCAAACACACATCCACATTCACATGAGTAGTGGACTCCATACACACACTAAAGTGTGAAGTGTGTGTGGGACCCACCACCCATGTGAGTGGTGGGTGTGTGTTCGGGTGTGTCCCTAGCACCACTCATATTCGGAAATAACTTATGTCGTAAAACAGAAAATAAGTACGATTTATAGCATTTGCTTAGGGGCGCTTAATTTAATTTGGAGGGATTCGGAACATTGGGGCCATCTTAGAGCATGTCCGATCAAATGCTCCATTTTGCCTATCAAGGCAAGAAAACATGATTCATTTGTTTATGTTGTATTTATATGATTCATTTACATAGATACCGATGTTCAATTTAATTGATTTTTTTACATGATTATGAGTTTTTACGAAAAATTACAAATAAATGGTATTATAATTTATTATTGTGAATCCGAATAGCATCCTCAATGATAGATTTGAGGCGATTACACTTAATTTGGCCTAAGTGAGATCAAATTTTTACAAATGTTGTGAAAATCTGATTTGCACACGTATCACGTGTGCCCAACCTCTAGTGTTAATTAAAAGTACACGTAGAGAGTTACTTAAATGTCAACTCAAGAGAACATGTAGGATTACATATCCAAACATAGCTTATGGTGAATTCAAAGGGGTACCAATTGATGTCAAGTCCTTTGTCATTATCAATGTCTAATATCTAACAAGATACCTCTCAAAAAATCTCTATAAATTAAGCCGGATAAAATTAGAATTTGGCTTGTCTATAATTCAAAGATGTGCGGTCTAAGAGATTGTAACCATCTGATAGTATTTTTAATGGTTCAGATTTGTTTTCAATCTTCTATCGGTAATAACATATTTTTACCGGTAAAAGATTCAACAAATCAAAATTATTGATTGAATGATTGTCAATATGAACGGTTTAAATTGAACCGCAAATCTTTCTCTGCAGTTGATAAGACAAGCTGGTACTCCCTTCGTTCCTTTTTAATTATTCCGCTTTGTAATTTCAACTTATTAAGAAAATATCATTATTACACATTTCACATCAACTTTTCTTTCCACTTTCACTACTTACCCTCTACGGAGATATTATCATTACACTTTTATTCACTAACTTTTCAAAATGGAATATACTTTTAGGTGCAAAATGAAAAATGTATCAACTTTTATCCATTTACTTTACAAAATGGATACTTATTAAAGAACAGCCCAAAATAAATGCTGTACCTAAAAAATGGGACGGAGGGAGTATTATTGGATAGGTTTTGAAATGGAAATCTTGAAATGGATAGGGAGTGACTGTGTATTTAACGTTGTGAAAGGCAAAAGGCAAGAGAGGGTGGATATGATTATGGAGGGTGGAGAAGTGGGGCATATCTTATCCTCAATTGAGAGGCTCGGAAGGAAGGGCTTGTCATGTCCAATCCGCCCAAGATTTCCTAAACTGTCTCTCCCCATTTTTTCGTGATGTGCTGAATCCTGAATATAGTGTACTCCCGGAGCGGATCGGACTTTCGGGCATCAAATCGGATTCAGCAAAAAAATTTAGAAAAAATTTGAAAAATAGATTTGAGGCGATTACACTTAATTTTTTTTTCTTTCTAGATTTGAGAAAATATCACTATAAATTTTAACTACAATGAAAAATGCAAGTGTGTACACATTTTTTTTTTATCACACATGTAAGTTTTGCTATCTTATATTTATCGAAACATAAAAGTGTACATATTAAAGTGTTGTAACGCTTAGGGTGATAGTTATTTTTTGGCAACTTTTCTTTATAAAAATAAATAAAAAAGACTTAGGGCGATACTTATTTTGAAGAGATTTAAGAAAAAATCAATTGGATGCCCGTTCCCGTTTGGGAAACACATGGAGGGTAAAAAAAAAATATGCGTTAGGATTCAAGGTGAGAATGGACATGGGAAATACTCCATCCGTCCCATTTTGATAGTCCCATATGAAAAGAAGTGCAATTTTTTGATAAAAAAAATAAAATAGTTTTCTTCATAATTTTTTGAAAATTTTCACATCAAATCGGAATACTTTAATTTAGCATGAAGAAACTTGAAAAGTCATACATGCGTAGAAGTATTTTATTTTTTAATCTGGAAATTGCATATCTTTTGTAGCAAACATGGTAATAAAAAAAATTGATACTAGTAAATAGGCATGTGAACAATGGAATTGGTCTCTCAAAAATTAATCTAAAAACTTAATCGTGGTGTGCATATTTAGTCCGGATGATGATCCATAAAAAAGAAAAGTAGACAGCTGAAAAAAATAGGAAAAATGACTGCCTATGACGTATTTTGATACTGCTAATGATATTTTCAGTATTAACAAATGATCTCAGCATATCTTTGATGGATATTAATTATTAAAACACGTTATTGGCCGTCATTTTCTCAAAAAAATACCGCTGGCAAAATAAGGTGTATAACTAAGGACCGATGATGGAGCTCTTTTGGGCTGGTCCTTTGCTATGCACACTTTTTGCCATTATTGGGCTGCTGGACTGGACCCCCAAGATTTTGGACCTAGACCGACCTATGTGTTTCACCAAAAAATGGTCACAGCCGAAGAACAAAGCAGAATTTGCCCCTCTTATTACCCTGTTCGCTCATCAGATCAGATAAATTTGGTGTCCATTAAATCTATATAATAATGGAGCTCATTTTTTGAATCCAACATACAATCCTCCTAAGGGTGTATACGGTTCGGATTGATCCGGTTTTTAAAAAAATCAGTAAGGACAATTTCAAACGGTTCTAAAAAATTGAGAACCAGAACCTAATTAATATATGCATGAAACCTAACCAGAACCAAATCACAAGATCGGTCCGGTTTTGATTTGGTTCCGGTTCTATCAAATATGCATCTAAACACTTATTCACAAAATATGAACTCATAAAATTAGAAAAATAGGAAGATAATATGCTAAAATAAGAAATGAAGGAAGAAAATAAAAGTTTTCCTAATAAATGAAATTTTATCTCTAAATAAATTAAGTTTAGTAAGGAAAAGATTAACCTACCAAATTCAAATATATATTTAATTACACACACATATGTATATCTATATTTATCTTAGTTTTAAACGGTCTGGTTCTAACTACGATTCATTAATTGAGAACCAGTAAGCGAAAAAAAATTAACGGTTCTTATTTTTTGGAATCATAACTTGACTGTAGAACTGCAGAACCGGACCAAATAAGACGGTTCGGTCCGGATCGAACCAGTTTTACGGTTCGAACGGTTTTCTTGAACACCCCTAAATCCTAACCATTGAATTTATACACATATATAAGTCCTACGGTTCACTGTAGCCTATCCAAAAAAAAAACTGAAGCACCCCCCAAGTGCCCCCCTCTGGACTTGGGGGGCTGCTGTTCCGGCCGAGGAGGCCCCGCTTCGGTCTTGGTCCGACGATCAGAAACGTTCACTTCGTAGAGCTCGTCGAGTTGAACAGTAATTCAAAAGATCAGTTTGATCGGATATCTTTAAGTGCTTGATCGGAACACATATAACTTGCCATTAATGGATTCTAATAGATTTGATCAAGTGTTTCGGATTCATTCTTTTCAAGACAAAAAGGTTTCGATTAGGCACTGAATGATATTCAATCGAACTGATTTTTTTACATATTCGTTCAACTCGACGAGCTCTACGAAGTGAACGTTTCCGATCGTTGGAATGAGACCGAAGCGGGCCCCACCAGCCCCCCAATTCCACACCCCCCCTTCTCTCTCTCTCTCTCTCTCTCTCTCTCTCTCTCTCTCTCAAACACGTTGATTTCAAAATCCCAAATTCGGCCCTCATCTCTCCCCCCACCCGTCTCTCCTTCTCCTCCCTAAACCCTAACGCACTGTCCGACCTTGAAGCCCTGAAGCACTGGCATTTGGCTGCCTAGTACGTCTCTCTTTCTTGGGCTAACCCGTTTCTTCATCAGATTTATTCTCTGTTTTCCCATATCATTCCTACCTAAAAAACAAAGTTTTAAGGCAGGCTTAAAAATTTGACTTTTTCTTGGAACTCGAATTAAATGGACCATAGAGAAAATTTATTGTACACCCTTGATAGGGATGAAAGCTTGAAGATTTTTCCAGGTATGGTTCCGATGAGGTTATTGGAACCGAGATCAATTCGTAGAAGACGTTTCCTATTTCCCAAGGAATCAGGTATCCTTTCCTCTAGCTTATTGTCAGCAAGAGAAAGGATGCTTAGCTGGCTTAGGTTTCCAATGGAGGATGAGATTTTTTTCTAAAAAGGTTATTTGTGTACATAGTACATGTAAATTTCTTCCAACTTGAAGAATACCAATGGATTCAGGAATACTGCCGCTGAGCATGTTCTCACGTACTGAGAAAAACTGTAAGTTCAGAAGGTTCCCAATCCCAACAGGTGAGTTTTTGGCCGAAATGGCCATAAAATATAATCATATTGGGAGAATACCCATCTTTCGAAACGTTTTGTAAAAATATGCCATCGCTCCTTTTCAAAAGGCGTTATAGGTGTCCTACGTGGCCAAGAGTCCAAGTCAGATTTATAGCTCCTTTTGGAAAGGAGCTATAGGTTAAAGCTCCTTTTGAAATGGAGCTGTAGGTTAAAAACCCAGACAATAATCAAACCATCCTCTTTTCTCCTCCTATCTGATATTTCCCTTTCCCTTTCTCACTCCACGTCGATCGCGACCTCCGAAGATGCCCGATCTCCTCCAGCCGCCATCCTCCTCCAGCGTGCTCTCTCATCTCCGGCGTGCTCTCCAGCCTCTGTTGTCACTCACAGTAAGTCTCTCTCTCTCCATCTTCCTTGTCTCATGTATGTATATATGTATGTGTATACTAGGGTTCGACTCAATAGGTAATTTTCAAGATGCAATTTGTCTTAATGCTGTTGTGAAATTTTCGTTTTTGATGGTTGGCTTGGCGATTGGTTCAGTTATTTCGTGGTATTGGGTCATATGAGGTACGATTCCTCGCTATGGATATCTGGGTTGTCCATGGTTTTGCCTATTCATGTTTTGAATCTTTAATCTATGTTATATATGGGGTGCCTCTCCTCCATTTCCTACGAGTGATATATTTTGCCACTCATGTATTAGAAAGGTTATAAATTTTTCCTGTGTGCTGCATGCCTGCCTGTGCAAATAGCATTAATCGCCGGTTAATCCGATTAATCGCTTGAAGGTGGCCGAGCGCCCGACTAGCGCATAGCGACTTTTAGAACATTGCAAAAAAATAATACTTTCAAAAAACCACATATTTTGCAGAAAACAGAGAAAAAATGGAGATTTGTACGACATAAAGGCAATAAAGGAGAGATAGAGAATGTAGGCGCCAAAAATTTGAGAATGGCGGGAGGAGAGAACTTCCCCGTGACGCTAAATTCCATATATTTTGCAGAATCCGTTTTAAGGGAAAGTTTAGTGATTTAGTCCTGGTGGCAAAATCATTTTCCTGGTAAACGAACACTCTAAAATGTGGAGAAGTTAACTTTGTCATCCTTTCTTGACATCTGACGGGGCCTTGGTAATATGTTACTGTTAATTCCCTCAAATATTGAAAAGGTAGGAGATTTACTCAAACATGAGCATTTACAATCTAGGTTAGCAAGGACTTCCTAACCGGTGAAATTTATCATTACACAGTTTTGGTTTATGCTGTATCATAGTCTCATAGATAAGATATGCTTCCCGAATTGCTATGACTTTAATTGGGATCCACGCAAGTGGGGAGTTATGGTATATATGCTTCACGTATATACCCGCGACCACACTTTTTGTCGATTGAATCATCATTGGTACCGTTTTGAGTAGGCGATCCTGAATAGACATGTTAAATACGATACTATATGAAACCTTATAAACCATTCAGCTATATAGTATGATAGTTTGCAAAGCTGTTACACATGTCACACTGGAATAATTATTCCAAATACCATTTTTAGCATTTTGCAGCAAGAATTTTCACACCAAATGGAATACCGTTGACGAGTTGATAATTGAACTCTATTTGTTTTAGGTACCCAAGGGAAAATATGGTTCTTCAGGAGGGCCCCATTGACGGGAGTTTGTTAACTTTTCAGCAAAGTCATCGCTCTCATTCTATATGGGCAAATAATGTAAGTACAAATTTTAAGTATTTGTTAACACTATTTATATGATTCAAATTACAAATGTGAAAGTAAGTTGACTTATTTTTGTAGGGAGAGCCTCCAGTTGATTCAAAAACTCTTAAAGTACGACGAACTGAAGCTAGACTAAAGAAGTTGCCCCCCCAGCACCACCAGTTTTACAATTGATTAGGCAAGCTGGTTTTGGTGGTGTTCTAGATCTCCCATTTATCTCTCTTGACCTTGGCCTGATGACAGCTTTATTAGAGCGTTGGCGGCCGGAGACCCACTTGTTCCACTTGCGCACGGGCGAGTGGACTGTGACTTTACAGGACGTGGAGGTTTTGTTCGGCCTACCTATTGATGGTGAACCTGTAATCGGGACAACCAATGAAGACTGGGATCCATTGTGTCGGCGGTTGTTAGGGATTGTGCCAGAACATAACGTTGATAGAAAAGGTGGTAAGGTAATGATGACATGGTTACGGCAACATTTTCACGGGCATTTGGTGGAAGGGTATAAGGACGAAAATGTTCAGCAACAAGCCCGAGGTTATATTCTCCAGTTGATAGGTGGAATGTTGAAGCTCGACCACTCAGGTTCCCAAGTCCATCTAGCTTACTTAACCCTCCTTGAAGACTTGACGATTGTGCGGAGTTAGGGTAGCGCTTGTCTCTCAAATCTTTACCACTATCTATGCCACGGTTGTCAGATTGGTAAGGAAAATATGGTTGGGGCATTCATTCTCCTACAGCTATGGGCTTGGGAGCGGTTTCCTTTTGTTGCTCCTGCACGTTTGGGTACGCGTCAGCGTCCACCAGGTTCTCTCCTCTTGGTGCACGGTACGATTCCATTAATTTTAATTTGTATTTACCTATTTCAGATTAGCCTGTTGCATGTTATAATTTTTTTATATGTAATACATATGTTTAGGTGGGATGATCGTTTTCGCTCTTCGGATTTGGCAACCCATATTGTTGGATATTATAGAAATTACTTTGACATGCAAAGGCCGGATGAGGTATGTGTTTCATAAAAATAATTATATCCAATCTTTTTCAAATTAAAAATAATTCTAATTTTTTTAACACAATCATGAAAATTTTTCATATCTTTATGGCTAGTCTATTTCTTTGGATAATACTACAAATTCTCACACTTTGTGTTTAAAAAATTGAGATAACTAACGTCGGGGTTATTAGGGTTAAAATTAAAAAAGGAGCTATTAGGGTTTAAATTATAACTCCTTTTCAAAAGGAGCTATTTACAAATTCTCACACTTTGTGTTTAAAAAATTGAGATATGGTGGGGTTAAAATTATAGCTCCTTTCTATTAAGGGTTTAAATTATCACTCATTTTCAAAAGGAGCTACACTTTGTGTTTAAAAAATTGAGATAACTAACGTTCGTTTAAAAAAATTGAGATAACCAATGTTAGTGTTATCGGGGTTAAAATTAGGGTTTAAATTATAACTCCTTTTCAAAAGGAGCCATCTACTTTGTGTTTAAAAAATTGAGATAACTAACGTTCGTTTAAAAAAATTGAGATAACTAACGTTGGTGTTATCGGGGTTAAAATTAGGGTTTAAATTATAACTCCTTTTCAAAAGGAGCTATCTACTTGCCAGGATTAGCTCCTTCTCGAAAGGCGCTATTAGGGTTAAAAAATTGAGATAAAAATTATAGCTCCTTTTCAAAAGGAGCTATTAAGGGTTTAAATTATAACTCCTTTTCAAAAGGAGCTATATACGGAGCAGAATTAACTCCTTTTCAAAAGGCGCTATTAGGCTTCGAATTATTGCTCCTTTTCAAAAGGAGCTATCTACGTGGTGGCCACATGGCGCCTAACCGCTATAACGCCTTTTGAAAAGGAGCGATGACATATTTTTACAAAACGTTTCGAAAGATGGGTATTCTCCCAATATGATTATATTTTATGGCCATTTCGGCCAAAATCTCCCCAACAGATATGCTTCCAGATATATAGTTCGCCTAAAGACGCAAATGAATCAAAAAGTTTGAGAGATTTGCTACGGAACGGGGCAACAAACCACTAAAGATATTTGGTAAGTGCTACAATACACACCTCTTATTTAAGTGTGTTTCGTATGCAGCCTTATTGAAACACACCAAAATGTTATTGTAGGGAGGTATTCCCGAACAGGAACATTTGGTAGTCGAACACGCGATGTGCGGGGGCACGTGGCAAGTAGATATGGCTTATCGCCGGGCAGTGCGGTGAACGGCATGTGGACCAGTGACATGAGGAGTCATTGATCTAGGAAGTCTGTTCGGCTAATAAGGATAAACGACATGTGAAGTCATTTGTCCAAATGTAACGATGACGACCAGTTGCATGTGAAGTCATTGGTCCATGTGGACTGTTCGGCAACGAGATAGCCGAACAGGGGAAGAAGTTGCCATAAATCGTAAGGCGGCAAGAATGCTCTGGAAGGTTCCAGAACAGTGATATTCAGTAAAGGAATGAGATCCCGAGTATATAGGATCAAGGCAAGACACCCAATGTGAATGGGATATTCGGGTGTCTACGGGAAAGAGTCCCAAAAGGACTAAGCTATCATACCGATAAGGGAACGAGAATCCGAGGGATACTAGGTTTCCTATACGGAATAGAAATCCTAGGACAACAGGGATGCTTGGGTAGCAAGCATCCGTGAATCTATAAATATGAGGTAAACCTGGTGGTAAGAGGTACGTAATATTTGGCATTCTTATTATTCTCCTACTGATAATTAGGATTTATATAACCAGTACGTGATACTAACTTTGGCCTCGAGGGCCTTTGCTACAAGAAGCAAAGGTGCGCTCACCCCTTGTCTGTTTTGCAGATTAGGGTTCCGACGACGAACTAGGGTTCCGGTGTAGAGGCACGTGAAGCCGTTACAGTTTGGTGTTGTCCAGAGCACCAATTGTTTTCATCCCCCTACAGTTATGATTTTCAAAATGTTATGAATCTATTGTTAAAAAGTTACGAATCATATTGATGAAAGTTACGATACGAAATAAAATGGTATGAATGACCGGTCTTATAAGTAATTTTTATGAGGTGACAGAATGTGAACCACACAATGGTTGTATATGGTACATACCTTAAAGAGGTGTGTATTGAAGATTTTTCCAAGTTATTTTCTCCTAAATTCAACCGTCGTAGATTGGAACAGTTGGGTTTATACACTCTAGGATGGTTTTATGTATCGTCTCTCCCATTAGCACCCAACAACCAGTCTAATCCGAGACTTGGACACCCGTTATTTGTTGACATCTAAAGTCTAGCTCAAAGGGAAAGAAAAGGCAACCTATCTCATGAGAAACGAAAATGCACAGGTATAATCCTTACATTTTTTTAAAAACAATGTTTATAGTCTTCGAACCATGTTTTTTTTTTGACATTTCTCAACTGACTTTGTTCGAGTAGATTCAACCACTTCGAGACAGAAATATCGGAATTGTATTCCGTGATAGCGGGACCACAATGTCATCCATATGCATTTAGTACCCTTAATACAGTTTACGTATTTCATAATCGAAAATACCAAGAAAAGAAATAATGGCTAGGAAATGGAAGACAACACATGTAGGGAATGGAAAGGAAATTTACTTAACAATCATGCTACTCACATAACAACTATGCACAGATTGCAGGGTGGGGCCCACTCCGGGTCCCACATAAACGATCCAATCCGTTCATTAAATGTAAAACATTTTTTCAAGGGTATTCTTGAAAATCAGCTCAACCCGATACCAATAAGTGCTTGATCCAATCATCTAACTTTTTATTTAAATTTTAGGATAATGAAAAGTTAGATGATTGGATCGAACACCTATAAGTATCGGATTGAGCTGATCTTTAGCGGAACCTTTGAAAAAATATTTTTCATTTAATGAACGGGTTGGATCATTTGTGTGGGACCCAGAGTGGGCCCCAAATCACAATCTGTGCACAATTTGTTGCACAAAAAATCTGTGTGAGTATTCTTTTGTTTACTCAATCACCTTGCATCATCCGCTTACCAATCTCAACATCATCCATTTGCAATCTCAAAAGAGAAAAACTTTTTTACGACGCTCAATCATGCGCGTCTAAAATTGTTTTGGACGATCCGGATTTTTAAAAAAAATATTCGCTGGAAGAGTTTTTTTAAATCTGGACCATTAATTGTCGAAATGAACGGCTGAGATATCGCTAAACCGTGAAGAATATCTTATTCACGGTTCTCTCATCTCAAAAAAATGAAACTCAACTAATTTATGGAAATAATAGTCCTGGGATTAATTACATATGACCAGGTAAATCATATACTACTCTAACTGAAGGAAGATGAAATGGGGCTGGTAGAGCTCAAAACCACCACCAAATGAACAGAGATAGAAACAGGAAAGAAAATGCCATAAATTTGTGGAAAGCCTAAGATTTGCCATCAGAGGAATGAAAAACATCTTTGCTCAAAGATACAAAGAAGAGAAGTACTACTTAGAAGTGACGGGGAAGCCGATTCCATGGCGTTGGGTAGGGAACACAACGAACAACATGCTGCAAACCACCCCAATTCCAATTGGCAACGACGCCAGGACCTCCTGGGCCTCATCCGACGGCCTTGGGTAGAAGCAATTCACGACATTCTGATCAAACAGAGCAACTGCTGAAAAGACCATTATTGACATGAAAGCATGCATGAAATCTATAAATTTCAGCCGGTATTTTGCAGCTTCTTCGGGTGGTAGTGTCTCTGACCCATCAATTACCCACATCCCGTGGGTAGTGGCAAACCCGTAGCAAATATTCCCTTTCTCGTCCTTGAAGCTATCTGTGAAGCTTAGTAAAATACAAGACAGCCCACATAGAACGATCAGGCCTGCGGTTAAGGACCGGCTGACCGCATCACACTCTCCTTCGTTTGTGAAAATCGGGGAGAGAAGTTGGAAAGCGAGAACTGACCCAGTCGGTAAAAGGTTGGCTAAATGGGCTGTGCTTTGGAATGTTTGGCTGATGGCTATTTGTATTAGGGATTTTTTCTCTTCGAACTCGGGAATGGATTTATCTTCCAGGAGGGGGAGTTTTTGTTCCTCGTTGTTTTCTACCTTAATCTCCATTTTCTTTTCCCTTTCTTCCAATCACTGTTTTGAGATTGTTGTGGCATTTTCTTTGGTTATGGGGGTGGTGATATATATAGGGTGTGAAGAGATGAATTGAGTGGGATTAAAGGGTGGGAAAGGTGGCTAATGATATGCCTTGCAAGAAACAGAAACCTTGGCAAAAAGCACTCCTAACCTGGATTTCAGAAGGGATCGAAAGCTTTGGATTCATCTGTTGGTGATGGAAATGGCAGTTTAGTTACATCTTTTTTGCGTGCAAAGCTTTGTAACGGTTAAGGGACTTGTTTTAAAAGTACTAACATGAGAGAGAGAGAGAGAGAGAGAGAGAGAGAGAGAGAGATGGTTTGTTTTCTAATGCTTGTTGCGTACGCGTATTTGGGAAATTTCGTTTTGTTCGGCATATCTCATGCCTAAGTTCTTGATGTACTTTTGTTTCCTTGTTTTTGCCTTTTGTCCTCCTTGCGGTTCTAGTCCTTAAAAAAAAAAAAAAAAAATCCTTTTTTGTGACGCTGCTGCGTTTGCTTTTCATTTTAGCTTTACTGATGGGTTGGATCACTTCCATCTTGGCTACGAGTAATAGACGTCTCGACGCAAGAGATAAAATTTGTGCATAATGTAGAGGGGGTTTTCCCTGAGCTACTCCCAAGTTGGTCTTGAAGAGCGTATCCAAGAAACTAAGTGGATTTTTCCCCTTACGTACACATAATACTCCTATATATATGTAACATGATTTTGCAGCAACAAGGCATACAAGGAAAACTATAATACGAAGTGTATTTAGAAATAGATGTTGTACATGCATTTATCATACATAGCAATGTTGCCCCCAAAATAAAATAAACCATACAAATTGATAAAATGACTCAAAAAGTTTCGAAAATTCGTAAATGTTTGTTGTAATGATGAATTTCATGTCGGGTCGAGTCAGGTGAAATAGGAGATCTTTTTTTCACTCAACCGGCTAAGTGGTCCAGCATACTAATGAATTTGAATTTATTTTCTCTAATTGGCACCGCTATGTGTCAATTATAATATATACACTTTTTAATGTTTGACATAACTTCAACGTTTTGACTTTCCTTTCAATAAGAACCCGACAAAAAAACCCGTTTCAACTTGATGTGCAAGCAAGGGAGGAGTTCTGTCGGGTCGGACTTTAATTTTAATGTTTGGGTACGTTGTGACCTTTGTTGGCAAATCCTTAGCCCAACCCAAGCTTTTATCCTTTGGATCAGAACCCAAGTTGGTAGATTTTTCTTTTCATTTTTTTTTTGTTGAAATCAAAATGGAAGTATAGTTATGGTACTCCATCACGTCCATCAGGCAATATTGTCCCATGTCTGTAGAGACTCTACCGTACTTATGTCGGGGCCAAAACTAAAGTCCCACCAAGTTCGTAGATAATGTGTGGGATTAACGCTCCTCTCTTTGTGGACCCGATAGAGCTTCCATTTGAGAGGCCCATTAATCTCTTCCTTGTTTCTTTCCTATCTGGGTCAATAGGATCAGTCCAAAGACTTCCGAATATATGGCCCATTTGTTTGGTCCGCCGAACTCATCGTTTCAGTTATTTTGGGCTTTTTCTCGTTATTGTCGCTGACTACAGCTGATGTAAGGAGAAATCCTCTGTTTCTTTAGTTTAGACTCTGCTAATTGCAACAAAAATTCTAGAGCAAGTAATAGTAGCTTTTAGGGTTTGTTTGGAACTCGAGAAAAGAAGGAAAGAGAAGAAAACTTACCTTGGATATTTTTGTGGGCTTTCTCTTGGATATTTCTAAAAATATTTGGGTAAAAGTCATAATTTTTTTTTCAACTTTTTCGATTCCTCTCGTCAAGACAAATCGATGGGGGTAAAATGTTTATCGTAAAACAAACTAACGCGATTTTTTTAATAAAGACAACGAAAAAACACAAAAATTTTTAGCGAAACTTAACCTAATACTTGTAGAAAAGTACATGATGCATGCGCCCATAAGTTTCCCGTTGTAATTGCAAAAATTGTGTTTATTTTTCTAACTGAATGGGTTCTAAGGGTATCTACAATGCTATTATGCAATCTAGATGTCTACAATGACATAATTAAAATTGGATAACCAAAATTTATATGTCATCTTTTCAAACTATAAAAAAATAAAATTTGCGAACAGTAGAAAATAGTTTTAAAACTAATAAAAACTACTTATTTACCAAAAATAGAAAATAGTTTCTGAAACTTTTTTTTGGAAAAAAAATAATTTTTTTGAAAATATTGTTCGAAAAGAAAGAGAGAGAAAAAGGGACGAGAGATAGAACATTTTTGTATAATGATTAGTGTATTTGATTGAAAATACGTAGAGTCTATTAAATTTGGTTATTGTTAAAAGATTGCTAGTTTTGGTTATCCAAAGCCCAAAATTTGATTATTTTAAGTTTTTGTTAAGTTTAATTATAACATTGTGAGTCATATTTTGCACTAACATTGTTAACTTTAAAAACCCTTTACTTTTGATTATAGCATTGTAGATACTCTAAGTGATAATATTATGAAAGCACTAGCACCTTCATTTCAATCCAATCATACCAAAAGAAGTCCATTGATGTCGTAATTCAAGTCCAAACCATAGTCACATAATTTTTCAAAATGTTCTGCACTCTTGATCTCAATTCTTACACTGCGCTTAGAGTATCCACAATGCTATAATCAAAAATTGATAACCAAAAGATGCCACATTAGCTTTTGATTATTCATCTAAGAGATTGTTAAGGTTAGCAATGTAGATATCTACAATGGTATAATCAAAATTGGATAACCAAAACTTGTTACATCGTATTTTCAAACTACAAAAAACTAAAAATTGTGAACAATAGAAAATAAATTTTCTAAAAATAGTTTTGAAACTAATAAGAACTATTTACTAGAAATAGAAAAAAAAATTGAAAATTTTTTTTGGAAAAAACTATTTTCGAAAAAAAATTAATTTTTTAGTAAAATATTTTTTTTCCCAAGATATTATTCAAAAGAAAGAGAGAGAGGAAAAGGGAAGAGAGAACAATTTTGTATAATAATTGGTGTATTTGATTGAGAATATGTAGGGTCTATTAAATTTGGTTATTGTCAAAAGGTTGCTAATTTTGGTTATCCAAAGCTCAAAATATGATTATTCCTAAGGAGGTTGTTAAGTTTGATTATAGTATTGTAAGTTATATTTTGCACCAACATTGTTAACTTTAAAAATCTTTTACTTTTGATTATAGCATTGTGGATACTCTTACGCTCACAATCATTGTGCACGCGCTCTCTCTCTCTCACTGGATATATATTCTAAACAAGTAGGTGAGCACCTTATCTGTCACCATGTTTAACAAACATTAATTCGAAAATGGTACATATAACTTTATTAGCTGGATGTGATCATGTCAGAGCGATGCATGAGTCTGCTTGTCTACATCAACACAATTGCTATAAAACATGTCGGAAAATTGCACATGTTAAGAACATCACATCAGCATTAGTCTAAAGTAAATTTTGGACCAAATTACACTCGAAAACTTGTTTTTCTATTTTAGCAAGTCGTCTTTTAAATGCACTACACATCAAACTCTTTGTTCTATCTCTCTTCCATTACAATACTCATTTTTTATGCTACTACTAGTTTTGCATTTTTTGTTTGAATGTATATTTCATTATTTTAATCCTCTATTCCTTATTGTATTATAGGAGATCAAATGAAACTTTTTAAATTTTATCAAATATTTACTTTTTTAGATTTTGAAATAATCTATTAAATCAATTTTATCCGTCTAATGGCGAGCATCAATTAGCAATAATAGTCCCACGGGCTGCAATGGCCAAGTAGATATGAGAAAGCCAATAAGACCTTAACCTCCATGAGGTTACATGTTCAAATCTCAAGGAAACCAAATGTTTCCGATCGACCATCAACCATGGCGTTATTAGTGAGGTTTGCTCGATCATTAACTTTAGAGTCCCAAAATTAATTGAGGCGTGCGGAAGTTGGCCCGACGTCAGGTTGTAAAACGATCGTTAACTTTAGGATTCTGAAATTACTCGAGGTATGTGCAAATTAGCCGGACATCGGATTGTAAAATAAATTGATGAGTAATAATGCATTCACACTTGCATAGTTACCAGATATATAATCATATAAACCCTTGCACCAAATAGAAGAATAATAGTAAAAGACTAACAAGTGGGTCCAAACTCACAGTTTAAATAATAAAATATTGTGGAGTTGATGAACAGTACCTCGCTAGGAGACACGAGCACATGTATGAAAGTTACATAATTTGTAGAATAGCGACGTAAGAAATGAGTTTGATGCAACCCAATTTTGGGGGATTTGCTTGTTATTATAGTTTCAAAAGGAATGTCAGCGAGAGTAATGTGGACTTTTTCTCTGATAAGCTAAGAATCCTGTTTGAACGGCAGAGAAACCTGTTCGTAATTTGCGTCCTATACCTGTGAATCCTAACAACAATTCCTTTTCCTATTGGGTTTGTTTTTTTTTTTTTGGAGAGACACTTCCCACTAGTTGTTTTTTTAAAAGTTGTCCTAAAATTCTGGGAAGTTATGGAATCATTTGATTCCCTGATTTCTGTCCATCTAGAATTGAAGTTGAGCCCCATCTTCTTAATATCTATGGGGTTCTTTTTCCAACCAATATACTGTTTTTCATTGAAGCCCATCATTCGGAGGGGCAGGGGGAGAGAGAGAGAGAGATGGGCCACACGTAGTAATGGTGATTGGTGATGATGAAATCATGAAAATGATGAATTGTCATGAATTGCAGCAAAGAGTGAGAGCTAGCCATTCCCTTAGCTTTTGGAAAAAAACTCAAATCTCTTAGCACAAATTAACATGCATGTCGACAAGAATGTGGCCCCTAAATATCATAGCATTGATACTATTCCTCGTGTCTAGCTAATAATAATGGGTATTGGGACTGAAGCTTTTTATTTCCAACAATTTTGTTTTTCCTTGCAGTAGATCCCGTTCCGCTAAGATTATTATTTTTTAAGTATTTATTTTTTATTTTATGAGATATATCATTTTTTCAAAATACATCATTTTGAATTTAAAAAATAAGTATTTTAGTTTGTGAAACACACTCTAAATCCTGAGCCAATTCCCTCATTTGAGGACTCCGCCTCTCTCGAAGGGGAAAAAAAAGTGTTCATGATTATGTCATAGCCATGGGCCGCAGGCTTTTATAATGGCTGCTATATACATATAAAAGATTAATCATAAGGGCATGCTCCTTATCTCCTCTTATTGTAAGTAGCATTATTCTGTAATATTCCATAATTTCAACTCTATTGTGGTTATTATAATAAGCAGACGGGGTGGATTCGAAATTTTGAGTTTCAAAAGTCAAAAATTCTAATTAAAAATGAGAAAATTTTGTAATGACCTTGAATGATTTATTTGTAAATTAAGTCTTCATTAGAATTTTGTGAAGATGCTTCTGTCCTTTTTGTATACACAAGCAACACTTTGAAAAAGGTAATAACATCATGTTGCGATTTCGAGTGCATTGCAATAGAAGTAGTTTCAATTTGAAGGGTGATTTTCGCGATTTTACGAGATGTTGTAGGGTATGTAATTGGAGTAACTTTAATGGAGTCAAATTTGAAAACTCTATTTCCACATTACGAGCACAAATGGAACTTTAAAAAAATTAAGTGGAGTCAAGTGACCTCGTTTGTCCTCATATAGCCCTGCATTGCATTGACTATATCATATATCTGCTTTAAAGTTGTCAAATGGGCGGGTTTGGGCTAAATTGGGTAAGTTATTAGTGGGTTGGGTCTTTAATGGGTTATTGACTCATTTAGACCCAATTAGTTATGAGTCTAATTATCCATACCCAACCCAACCCAACTCATTTATTTGAAATCAAACCTGCCCATCCATTAACCCAATTACATATATATTAAAATTTAAAACGACTAAAATATCCTTGTATACTAAAATGACCATACTACCCTTATACATTTAAATGACCAATTTACCCTTGTTTACTAAAATTACCATAATACCCCTATATACTAAAATGACCAAATTACCCCTGTATACTAAAATTACTGAACCGAATGGAGATTTTGCTAAAATTTTAGCATCCAGTAAAAAATGACTTGAACGAATTGACTGTTGACTAGATAAAAAAAAAAAAAAAAAAGAATCGCCTATTGTCAAATCTAAAAGTTTCCTTCAAAAATAAAAATAAAAAACTTTTTACAAATGAGTTGAGTTGAGCAGCTCGTGGCTCGGCTTGACTCTTTAGTAGCAGAGCCGAGCTAAAGCATGCGTTTTTGGCTCGTTTACTAAACAAGTTGAGGTCGACACTCTAAAGGTCGGCTCAACTTGCAAAAGTTTGGCTCATTTGTATAGATTTGGCTCGTTTGAGCTTGATCTCGAGTTTTAGGCTCATTTAATATTTGATTGGTGTGCTTTAACAGTGCTCGTCTCTCTCTCTCTCTTCCCTACTTGGAAATTCCCATAGGGTCGTTGAATCATTGCTATGCTGTTTTATGCTTCTTCTTTTTTTTTTAAATTTTATAATCAAACTCAATACAAATTCAAATTGTAAACAGCGTTACAGTAACAATATGCTTATGTATTCAATGAATAAAAGCAAACTGTGTCGCAATTATTGTTTTAGAAAACACTTTTGTTTTCCGCCCATCAAATTGTAATCAAATTTTGCATTTATGCTATCAGAATTATCTACATTCTCGAAATTGTGGAGGTAATTCACGACAGTAACGAGCTTGAATTCTATGTTGGAGTTTCCTCCGCTAATTTCCCTGTCGATGGCTATGACGAGTGGATTTGATTGTGACGACCTTAGTGGAGGAAGAATGAGATCGAGACGGGCTAATTTTAATTTGTATTGTGTTTTTTCTATTTTTTTTATGGGTCATATTCATGATTTATTGGGTCATTTAAGTTGAGCCATTAAGACTCAATTACTAAATGGGTTGGATGAGTTGGACCCATTCTGACCCAACTAATAAATAGGCTGGGTTGGGTCTATTTTTTAATGGATGGATTTGAATTGATTAATAGGTTTAGGTTTAATTTTTCCACCCCTAAATTTCACTATACTTACGACTAGGCATAAAAAATGGTACATATTCGATGACAGAACTTTAGGTTAGGTTGAGAGTTGAATCTGCTGAGATAAACAGTGAGGGGGAAGGGAGCAAAAAAGAAGGGTAGGGACTTCTGCAAATTTTTTAACGATAAACACTCTTTTTCTTTTTATTATTATTCCTATTTTATTGGCACGTTTTTCTTTACACGTGAAAGGTAATACAGCAAATTCACATGAATAGAGATGCAAAAATTGCGGGTGGTAAGAAATGAGTAAGACTTCACCATTTATTTTCTTCTTTCCCTAATTCGTGTTCCAAACGCTGCATTTTAATATAGTTATTTTTGGTCTAACGAAAATATTGCATAATTAAGAATTACGAGTACAAAGAATGGGGATAAGAAACGCTCCTCATGCCTGGACGGAGCCAGAAATTTTATTACGCAGGGGCGATCGTGCGTATAAGAAAAAAATATAAATACACATGCATAATCATTCAAATACATTAAAACTAAAAATAACGTAAATACATAAATCAATTTAACTAATAGGATCGATCTTGATGTATGTGTATTATTTTTCTTTGTACAGTCAAAAAACAAAGAATTAGCAGAAGTCTAGAACAACAATTGAGGAAATACATACCTATAACTTAAATTTCACCAAAATTACTTAGGATTTCCAAAATCTCTTCTCCTCCGTCTCTATTTCTCTCGAAATTGCCTTTGAAGTCTTGACAATTGGGGATGTTTGTGCCAAGAGAAAGAGAGGGGATTGGTGTGCCATTAAGATTTTAGGACAAAAAGAAATAAAACTGTAAAACACTAAACCCATCTAACAAAAGGTGGAAATTTATTACTTGAATATTCACAATATTAACTCGATAGTTCTATTTTTTGTTATATTTTAGCCCTTAGCCTTTAGTAATTAATGTTGGTATCCCCGTATTTCAAAGGTTACTATTATATTCTTTTTTCAAAATTCTACACAGGGGCGAGCCTATGTAGTTTCATAAGAATTTTTTTTAACATATAATAATAATGTTTCTTTTTCTTCTTGTAGGGACGACCGCCTCTACTAGCTCTTCCCTGGCTCCGTCCCTGCCCTCATGTCTACCAAGTTGCCAACAGCTGCAGGCCTGCGGCTTAAGACATTTAGCTAGAACAATCATTCTATTTCCACACCCACACTCACAACAGAGGTGGAGCCCGCACACACTACACAATCAATGTGTGTGGGCCCCACCTCTATTGTGAGCATGAGTGTGTAAATGGGTGTGGAATTAGAATTTTTGTAGCTAGAAATAAACTGATAAAATTAATCTTAGTTTAGTTTAATTTTAGTTTTTTTTTGAATCATTATCATATTTCTTTCTCCAATCATTATCATATTTCTCCAATTTCGTATTACCTTTTCATCTCTTTCTATTTCTCTCCAATCATTACACCTCTTTTCAATCATTATCCTATTTCTCTCTTCACCTACTATCAAAACTAAACTAAACTACAACTCAACCAAATAAAGCTAATGATCTTTGGCATCGATCTTTAAGCAAGTCGCATGGCGCATTTGTTTCCTTCTCTCATAAATCATAATATGGCTAGCCGTCGGGTTGCTCAACACTTGGGGAGTAGGGACCTGCATTTTATTTTTCAGTGCATAGAAGGGAAAAGATGAAACACTGTAACTTGCCTTCATGAAGGGACATGCGAGGGAAAAAGCAATTGAAAAGAGATTTGTGGAGCATGAGTCATCTTTTTTGTACGTACCCTACTTTTTTCCATCACAAAATTCTACAAACACGGTCTTAATAATAAAGGATCGATGCTGATTTTGGCGTTGCACTTTTGTACTTAGGTGCTCCACTTTTAACGTGAAGTTACTAATTAAGTGGAGCGCCTTGCAAACAAAAGTGGAGCGCGAAAATCAATTTCTGTAATAAACCAACAAAGGAAGGCTTCATTAAAAGTGCCTTAAAAGTTAAACCAATGAAATACTCAAAGAAAGGTCCGTTTGTTTGACCGATATGAATATTAAATTGGACGTCTACATATCTAAGCCGATCATATATTTGGTGCCTGATTAAAATGTTTACGATATGAATTAAGCATGCCTTAGATATAGAAACCTCATAAAGTTTGAGATATATTATCGTGAGGTCGTGGTTAATATGAATCCTACCATTATTTATTTGGTGAGAACATTTATGTAGCGATATTTTTGATCCCTTCCTTATTAATCCCGTCGAGCAAACGGTATATCATTGTTTCCTCACTGTTCCAGTATCTCTTTTAAGACTACCGTTCAATAATTTGAGGAAGAAAATTTTAATTCTTTTGGGATACTGTTCTGTTCCAATCATATTTACCAGAAAAGATAGTAGAAACATTTTCATCTCTGAGAATATATCTTGAGGTATGAAAAGATTGATGGTTCACGGGTTGGAAAACAAAACATATCAAAGAAGATTTGCAAGAATATATTTCAAATCAGACTTCAGCTTGGGGTAGGCCCTGAATTTTTACAGAGCACCTTGCACCAAACAAGCCATGAAAAAACAGATAAAATTTGTCACGGATCAGCTATATATTGTCATGATATATTCAGCTATATATTGTCATTCCTCACTTGTTTTCCGATAATTTTTGCCCCCACGTACTTCTCCTCACAGTTTTATGGTAAATTCATCTTCACATGCCGTTTGTTGGCTCGATGAGTTTTATAGCAATCTAGGAATACAGCGGAAGGGGAGATATGATAGATGAGGGTATGAGGGATGGATGGGTTGTTATGAGTATGACTAGTCCGGAGATATAGCATCTATCGTTCATTTCCCCTCTCAAATGGGGTGTATCTGAGTTTTAAATAAGTAGACTTGGATTCTGTATTTAACCTTTTGATTTCTTTAATCTAAGAATTTACTACTCCTACTATCTACATTTACGTTTTTTTTTTTTTTTTTTTTTTCCATTCGATTTATCACCTCTGTTGATGTTTAATTAGTATATGATTTAGTCATCCCCCACAAAGTATAGCACACGTTGAGCATTGAGTTCAAACAGAGCTTAAAAAATCGATGACCCATAAATGAGTTCAAGTGTAATTTATACATATTTTAAGGCAATTTTGGATAAGGTCCGGTTTTAGCAAATTTCCAACTCCAATAGCTTGTTACATTTTGAATTGTTTTTGTTTATTTGGTTTTTTATTTTCTACCCTCCTATATTCTTTTTTTTTTTTGTAGAGGGACAAAAGAAGAATTTTACTTGACCACTGACCTAGGCAATTGTTGACTAGAGAGGGTAAGATGGACATTTTAAAAACACACACACAAATTTAAACTCCCGATATGAGAGCCAGCCCCACAGACACATGCCCAAGAGCCTCATCCATCCTTCGAACGGGCCCGATGTCGAGGGTCTGGCCCAAGAGCCTCATTCGTTCCCACATTTTCCATTTCCGATCATTGTAGAAAGGACAAACGAGCCAGAAGGGATAAGAGAAACAGACAAAAGCTACAAAAATCCAAATGCAAGCCATTTCCTTCCATCAATCAATTGTGTATCTTGGGCTCCTTCGTTGCTTCAAGATTTGTTTTCAGGGAAAACTTTTGCCAGTGGCGGGGCCTTTACTGTTGAGTCTGACTACTCGTACAGATTCCCTGTGCACAATCTCAATGTGTGGGGCCCACTACGGGTTCCACACAAACGATCCAAATCATTCATTAAATTTAAAATACTTTTTCAAGAGCCCTCGCGAGAAATCAGCTCAATCCGGTATCTATAGGTGTTCAATCCATACATCTAAATTTTCATCCGGTAACTATAGGTGTTTCAAATTTAATGAACGGCTCGAATCGTTTATGTGAGACCCTTAGTGGC
This sequence comes from Rhododendron simsii, assembly GCA_014282245.1. Lineage (NCBI taxonomy): Eukaryota > Viridiplantae > Streptophyta > Magnoliopsida > Ericales > Ericaceae > Rhododendron > Rhododendron simsii. Next base: position 22,103,219 of record CM024954.1, read on the forward strand.
CCCACACAGTGATATGTGCACAGAAAATCTGTATGAGTAGACTATCTGTTTAGTTTTCTTTGCCCTTGGGTAGACTCTCCCAGGGTTTGTTGACCGTCACCGAGGATTTCGTTTTTAAAGGGAACCATGCAAAAAACTCAACTCAAGAGAATATCGGCAAAGTGTTTGGTCTACAAATTCAAGCCTTTGAGTCGAGAATTATTGGCAAAAAAATAAAGTTTTAAACCAAGCACGTACAGATATCTAATTAAATTGAATTTTTTATGGTCTCCTAATAAACGAATCTGCACGATAAAATGAACGGTTTTGATCCTGAAAATATGACCCGCCGCAAAATACTACACCTACACGCCTTCAATATTTGATTGACCAAACCAAACCAAGTATAATTTGATTTCAATATTTAAAGATTAAAAAAAAAAAGGCACTGGAAACATTAAAGAAGGAAGCATAAGTTACGTTAAGGCTCTGTTTGTTTCGATGTAAGATGTTTTATAATGTAAAATATTTTTCACGTAAAATATTTTTTTAGAAAATAAATTTCAAACTTTTATTTTCCAGTGTTTGGGTTGGCAATTGAAAATATTTTTCAGAAATTAACAAAATAGCGTAGAGAGATGGGGGGCTTAAACGGCAGAGAGATATGAGAATATTGGATTTGAACATAGGTCAGAACAAACGATTGAGGAAACTGAGCAGTGAGAATTGCAGTAGAAGGCAGAGGGTTCATTTTGGAAAATAACTTGCGGAAGATTTAAGGGTAGGTCATTTTCATCCAATTAATGGAAAGTATTTTACAAGTAAAATGTTTTCCTTATTTTTTACACAACCAAACACCGAAAAATAGGTAAAATATTTTACCGGAAAATATTTCACGCCCAAAAAAACGGAGCCTAAACATCGCAATGGTTTTAGGAGAAATCTGATGAATAATTTGTAAAGGGTGGCTAGTGCATTTGTCAGAATCTTAGAGTATCCACAATGACATAACCAAAAGTAGAAGGTTTTAAAAATTAACAATATTGATGCAAAATATGGCTCACAATCCTATAATCTAATTTAGCAACCTCCCTAGAAATAATCAAATTTTGGGTTTCGGACAACCAAAACTAACAATTTTTTGCCAATAATCAAATTTAATGAACCTCACATTCTCAATCAAATACACCAATCGTTACAAAAAAATGTTCTCTCTCTTCCATTTTTACTCTCTATCTCTCATTCTTTTTCGACAATGTTTTCAAAAAAGATATTTTACCAAAAAAAACTAGTTTTAAAAAATGTTTTCTCCCAGAAATTATTTTTAACTATTTTTAAAAAACATTTATATAAAAAAAACAATTATTTTTTCAAAAAAATTGTTTTGTTTTTAAAATTGTTTTTTTTTTTCAAAATCTTTTCTGATATAAAAACTATTTTTTCAAGAACCGCAGTTACACTTAAAAAAATTTAAAAACTATTTTCTATTTCTAAAAAATAGTTTTTATTAGTCTCAAAACTATTTTTACAAAATACTTTTTCCTATGTTTACAGTTTTTAGTTTTTTTTTTTTAATTTGAAAATGTGATGTCACAAATTTTGGTTATCCAATTTTGATTATGCCACTGTGGATCTCTATATTGCAAACCTTAGCAATTTCTTAAATGAATAATCAAAAGCTGATGTAACAACTTTTGACTATCCATTTTTTATTATAACATTGTGGATACCCTTAGGAGACGTCTCTACATTTGTTAGAAACCTTAGGAGGAAGACATTGCAATTTACCCTATTTATTTTGCGAGCTCTGCTACACGCAGAGACAATTCGCAGAGAACCACGCAGAGACAAATACGTTTGGCCCCATTTCGGGTCCCGAAAAAATCTAGAAAAATATCCATAAATTTTTGAATATTATTTTATGGAGCCCTGTAAAAAATCAACTCCAGTGGATATCGATAAGTGTTACTTTTGGATTCGTAGGGGCAAAACTGCTCTACGAATCCAAAAGTAATACTTATCGATATCCACTGGAGTTGATTTTTTACAGGGCTCCATAAAATAATATTCAAAAATTTATGGATATTTTTCTAGATTTTTTCAGGACCCGAAATGGGGCCAAACGCATTTGTCTCTGCGTGGATCTCTGCAGATTGTCTCTGCTGGTAGTATTTTTGTTATTTTGCTCCTTCCTGCTAAAAATAAAGTAGTAAATTTAGGTGGCATCAAGCTCACCCTCCTCCCTTAGGGTATGTTTAGTTGGATGGAATCAAAGTTGGAATGGAATAGTCATTCAATAACTTACTTATTCTATTTGGAATGATGATTCCAAATAGAATCATTATTCACCTCAAGGAATTGTCATTCCATCTAGGAATTGTTATTCCATTTCTTTGTCACACCAAAATTACTAGTGCCAACATTCACTATTGCCACACCCAAAATTACTATTGCTATTCCAAAAAATGCTATTGCCACTCCAAAAAATGCTATTGTCACTCCAAAAATTACTATTGTCACTCCAAAAATTGCTATTGCTACACTATTCCATTGGAAATGAGAATGACTATTCCTAGCACAACCAAACATGAGAATGAGAATGATTATTCAATTCTCAATTCCTCTAATTCTATTCCATTCCTATTCACATTCCATTCCATCCAACCAAATGCACCCTTAGTGGAGACAGGAGTTCAAGCCCAGTGAGGGACAAGGGTGGGGTTCAAGGTTATAGACAACCTTAGGACTCCCTGTGAACTAACCTACTAACTCACTCTCTCATGCCTCGCTGATGTATAAACTATGATCACCAAAACAAAACAAAACAAAACAAAACAGCATCGATGAAAAATTAAGGTGCCATTTACTAAACTTTTCTCTCTTGTCCTCTCTTAATCTAGATTAGACTGTTTTGTATCATCTCTATTCTAAAGGGTAATTTGGATTCCAAACATCACTATTTGCATGATGACCGTTCATATATAGATCCCGACGCGTAGAATAGCTCTAAAAAAATCAAGTTAATCGGGACATCATAATCTAGTATGAAAATCACACTCATTATGAAAAATTAATGACTAGTACGATTTAAAATATGCACTTCCAATATAATTTGGTTTGATAACTGAGTTATCGCTGTTCGATCGACTTTATCTAAAAGGCCTGTTACACTCGTCGATGTCGACGAAATGAATTGTTCAAATTATATTTTTGAGCTTGGGACGAAACCCATTAAGAATGGCCCAACACGTTGTTTCGGATCACCCCAACCATCCACATAGTTCGAATCTGCAATCTTCACATGGTACCCGAGAGAACTCAATAATTGGGCCATGAAGAGGTTGAGGGCATGAGGCAATGCCACTTCGACTATAAAGTGCTTCGCGGGTCTCCTTTGTTAATTCTTCTTTTATCCCAATCCCATGTGATTAATAACTTTTGAACAGTACCAAGCCGAATCTAGTTAGCTGCCTAAACTCAGAATAAATGAACCTGCCTTTTTCATTAAAGTTTTTTATATATGCAGTCTAAGGTTTTTGGAATAACAAATTGTTATCCTAATATCGATCACTAATTGCGGCGTTAGTTAAGTTGGATATACCAAATACACGCCAACCCTAACTAATCTCTCAATCATAATTAAGCTCGCTCACAATTCATCCGAAATCATCAATTAAGATGGCTTTTTTAATGGCAAAAATACATAAACACCCCCTCAATTATTACTTTTTCTCATAGAGACCCTCTCACATTTAAAAGCGCCCATACAGATCCCCTCATCTACTGAAAATGAAAAAAAATGCTAACTCCGTTAACGGGATGGAGGAAATGACTAAGATACCCTTTTTTATAAGGCGAAAGTACATAAACACTCACTCAACTATCACTTTGTTCCACAGAGACCCCCTAACATTTATATTATACCCTTATTCTATCAGCCATTGTTCTAATCGTTTTTTTTTTTTTCGTTTTAGACAAATTTTTTTTTCCTTATATCAATCATTTTAAAGAGAACCTTTTGTATATAACCATAAAAAAATAGCGCAAAAACCGTGGCACAACAGCGGCAGGTGCCGTGGTGGTTCTTTTACTGATAAGAAATGAGAAGGGAAGAAGACAAGGGACAGGAGAGAGGTGTGGGAGAAGAGAGGTGGAGGAGAATGGTGGTGGCAGTCGACGGCAACTACTGCGTTGCTTTTTCCATCTCTATTTTTTAAAATTTTTCTTTGGAGAGAGTGTGTGTTTGTATTGGAGGAGAGAGTAAAAAAGGTCACCGGAACCAGTGGTTAGTCGATTAGGTATAGAGAGAGAACAACTTAGATGAAGAGGGAGAGAAAACCTGTGATTGAGGGGGAGGAGGAGAATACAGTCATTTTAAGTTTTAATTCAACCATTGATTTTAATGGTTGAGATCGAGTGTTTTTTTAAAAAAACTGTGTGGGTGGAACCGGCCCCTATACATATATATGAACCAAAGTTTCAGATTTGTTTGCTGATTTTGAGTTTTGATTGGATGCTGTTTGTAGAGGGAAGAAAGAGAAGGGTTAGAGGGGGTGTACGTATGTAATGTAACAAATGTATTTTTATCCGATTTATGGATGAGGGGGTTCATCACAAACGGTTTAGAGACAGAAGGGTGTCACTTGGGTAATGGAGATTAGTTGAGGGGGTTTGTATGGACGTTTTTAAATGTGAGGGGGTCTACGTGAGAAAAAAGTGATAGTTGAGGGGTGTTTATGTACTTTTGCCTTTTTTAATAATCGGGTGTGCGGGCAACTTGCGCAAACATCGACTAGCTAAAGTCAATAACCTAGATCGTCTCGTATACACATGGACTAAGCTATAGCTAACTCGTCGTAAACAAAATACTTCGTTTCTTGTTATCAACCCGAAGCAATAAGAAAAACAGAAGTTGCAGTTTTTTTTTTTGTTTTGATATTCGGGTGTTTGGACCGGATAAGCTTGCTCACAGTACCTAGACTAATATCGGGGTTCTGAAGTTAACGACCCAATAAACCTCTAGTTGCTGCAAAATTTTAAACATTTGGCTCTCGTGAAATTCAACATTACGAGTCCTACGACCTCTTGGAGGCATGCCCTTTGGTCACACATAAGCCCATTCGGCACAAAACTAATGCGATTAACAGGAGCTGTAAGAGTCGAATTCCCAAATTAGCGCCTCAACCACTAGCATTACTTAATGTAGCGCCGAAAAAATTAATTCATTTCCAAAGTTAAAGGTGAATTAGAGATCAGTATGATCCCTATTAATTAAAGCTAGCCTAGTTGTTAACAGATTTTTGTTACATACTCGTCAAAGGAAATGGGTCCCAAAGACACACTAGAGCTGATCCAAAAAAACATGAAAACTCAAAGGGCCGGGTAAAAAAAGAAATCATTTCTGGCCCCTCCAAGTCCACCACCACTAGCTCACTGACAAAGCATGAAAGAGAAGGGCTTGTACAAAAAGAAGAGAAAGTAGCAAATATTGTTTTCTTCACCAAAAGGGAGGTTGAGAAAAGTGGGAGAATGTGGCATGGAGAGAGAGAGAGAGAGAGAGAGAGAGAGAGAGAGAGGTGTTGAAGTTGGACCATAAGATGCCAATTATGAAAGTGGTGAGAACAAACTCAAATGGGTTGGTGCCACAATTGCCCTTTTCTAGGCCTTTTGTATAATTCAGCAACTTATAAAAAGATCAAAATGAGATGGGGGTTCTTGCCTCAAAGTTTGTAAAAGGGCTTGACAGCCTAGTCCCATGGATCTTACTTTTGGTGAGAGATCCCACCAACTAGGCTACTACTAGCCTCCCTCAATCTTTAAAGATTGGTTAGTAATCATATTGAATCATTTATAATGGTTTTGCACAATTTAAATAATGAATGCTAATCACTCCCATTCGATAGGGATTGAGGTGTAAAGGTATACTAAAATATGCAAAAAGAATGCAAAAACATGTACAAGAATAACAAAATGTGAAATGGAAATTCAAGACATTCAAACCTGTTATAGTTAATTGGCACCTCAATCATCTTTTTGTGAATTCATAGCATGATCCTCTTAGATAACAATATTCACAATGACTTTATCATCATGGATGAGGAAGGGATTAGTTTAATTAATTTGATGCTCTTCTATTTGTTTTTTTTTTGGACCACCCACCACTATTAGACATGTTAAATGGTGGTTGTTTGGCTCACGACTCATTAATTTGTAGATGAAAAGAAACTTATGAGGTGCACATATCAATTAATAATCACAAACATATATTTAAAGTTTGAATCTTCAATATATGAAGGGGAGAGGAAATTGATTTATGCACTCCACTTTTCTGTAAAGGTTCTACCAAATTTATCTTCCAGCATTGAATGAATTTTTTTTTTGGTTTCTTTTGGCTTAGTTTTCCTAATAGGCACTATTGCATGTTTATTTCCTCTTGAGAAACCCTAAATTATGCTATTCGTCGACCAAATAATTGGTTAAATGAAACTTGGATTGATTTCTCAACCCAGTAAAATTACTTCTCTGTTTTCTAGAAATGTGGAATAATTTCTTGTTAAATTTAGCCGATGCAAGGATACATTGCAAATTCATAGTTACCTAAATAAACTTTAAGTTCTCAACCATTCCTCTCTCTCTCTCTCTCTCTCTCTCTCTCTCTCTCTCTCTCTCTCTCTCTCTCTCTCTCTCTCTCTCTCTCTCTCTCTCTCTCTCTCTCTCTCTCTCTCTCTCTCTCTCTCTCCACCACAAATATCTTTCTTCTTCCTCCCCCTCCCCCCATACCCTTGTACGGCGGAGAGGGAGAGGAAGGTCATGATACTTCTTCCGTCTCTTCAAATGAAAAAACGACTTGTCGTTTAATCTGTGAGAGTTTTGTCTCCTGTCTTTTTGAAAGTTAGTTTCATTTTTGAAGGAATATTTCGTTTGCAAATCTGGTTCAACCAAGGAAATAGTAAAGAAATTAAAATTTTAGAGAGTTTCTTTCCACATGGATATTAGAATTTGGGGGGTTTTTCAACCAAGGAACTTGCAATGATCAATTCTATTTTTTAATTAGGTCAAAGTTTACTTTGACCCTTTGTGGTTTGGGTCATGTGCAGAAACACTTCCTATGGTACAATAGTGTGCACATAACACCCTGTGGTTTATGAAATGTGCAGACACACCCCCTACCATCATATTTTCCATCCAAATTAACATACATAGCATTAAAAGTCCGATATGCCCTCATCTTCTCCCTTAATTCGTCTTCTTCCTTGAATCTAACCAATCCATCCCAGCCATGTAGCAAAAATTGGATCTGAACTATTGATATTGTAGAGTTTGATGAGTACTACATCCATACCAAAATTCAAGTCGATCAAAAAATAAAAACCTCGTGATCGAATCGAATTTATTGAGAAGTAAATTTTCAAATTTAAATTTATCATTCATTTTAACAAGAATTAGATCATTGAGTTATTGATGTCTGATCGAGTTGATATTTTTTTACAAAGATACTCTACTCTATGATTAGTACATTATGAATGGCTCGGATTAGATTTTGGTGGCAAAAAGGTATTTTCCACTTATATTTTTTTTAAATTCTATTAATATAGATGGAAAACATAACGGCAGGAGGTGTATCTGCACATTTCACAAACCACAGGGTGTTATGTGTACAATTTTGAACCATAAGTGGTGTATTTGCACATGGCCTAAACCATAGGGGGTCAAAGTGGACTTTATCCGTTTAATTAACTTAAAAAATTAACACAAGTAGTAGTTAATATTTAGAGTTGTGCAAGAGCTGACCACCTATGCACCCCATGTGTCTGGCTATCCACCCCTCATCTTCAATAGTCATACAAATGAGGTGAACATATACCTGCAGGGTAGAAATGGGAATATAATCAATATACCTATGTCGTGAAGATGATTTCCATAATTTTGTTGGGAAGATTTATATTGCATATACCAAACATAGAAGATTAGAAGGGTGATTTTTATACTAGTGAAATATGTGAATAGAATTTTCTCTCCAAGAATGCTAATTCATTTTGGAGCAAACGCAATTGTTTGCATAATTAAACATTGGTCTCTAGGAAATCGCAAATCGATTGTCTTAATCATGTGCGAGAAGTTATTCAGTGATCTACGAGCAGTGCTAACAAGCAAGTACAAACGCACGTACAAAAAACAATAACGATACAAGAAACAACAAGAAAAAGGCCTAAGAACATCCACAGTGAACTAATTAAATTTGGATAATTAAAAGTTGCCACATCATCTTTTGATTATTCATTTAAGGGATTGATAAGATTAGCAATGTAGATGTCCACAGTGGCATAATCGAACATTGAATAATCAAAACTTGCCACATCATCTTTTTAACCTGTAAAAATTTAAAAATTGTTACCATATAAAATATTTTTCTTAAAATAGTTTTCAAACTAATAAAAACATGTTATTAGAAATAGAAAATAATTTTTTGAAAACTTTTATTTTGGAAAACAATTTTCCAAAAAAGTTTAAAAAAAACATTTTTTGAAAAAAAAAGAGACAGTTTAAAAAAACAGTTTTTAATAATAAAAAAATAGTTTTTGAAAAACAGTTAACTGTTTTTGTAAAAAAAAAAAAAGAACTTTCAAAAATATTTTTCGTAGAAACATTGTTGAGAGAGAGGGAGAAAGAGAGAGAATATTTTGGTTATTGGCAAAAAGTTGCTAGTTTTGATTATCCAATGGCCAAAATTTGATGAGTTGCTAAGAGATTGTTAGATTTGGTTATGCCACTGTGAGCACTTTTTTTTAGAGGACATTGCTAACTTTAACAACCTTATGCTTTTTGTTATTCTACTGTCAATGCTCTAAGATCATCTTCTACCAAGCTCTATATCTTTATTTTGGTTGGCTAGTGGTGAACGGGCGTCGGAATATACCTATCTCGTGAATATGATTTTCATAATTTTGATAGAAACATTTATTGTGCATAGATATACCAACATATATAGAAGATTAGAAGGGTGATTGTTACTAGTGAAATATGTGAACGGAATTCTCTCTCCAAAAATGCTAATTCATTTCGAAGCAAACGCTTGTTTGCGTAATTAAACTTTCGTCTCTCTAGGGTATCGCCAATCGATTGTCTTAATCATATGCGAGTTATTATTCAGTGATCTATGAGCATTGCTAACTTTTGTGAGGGGAGGAGCAATGTTGGTGCAATGAATAATCTTAATTTAATGTGTTTACTGCACAATTATGATCAAAACAGTTCACTTTTTAGAGCTCGCCGAGAATATTAACCATATTATAAATCAATTGGATCAGATACCGTTTGATATTATTTCAAAATACATTAATCTTGTTTTAAAAAAGTGTGCAATAAAGTATTACAACCCATTTGACATACTTATCTAAAGCTTAATGCATTTCGAGATCATATCAAACGGTATCCGATAGGCGTTTGGGGTGGCGATTTGGGCAACGGTGCTCGTGGTGTGGGCAGCGCATTTTTGGGTGTTTGAACAGGGGAACAAGGGGGCGGCAGAGGTGTTTGCTGCGGTCTGGGTTAGGTTTTGCGGCTTTTTGGGCTAGGTTTTGCTGTTGGAGATTCTCAGATAGTTTTTAGGATTGGCAAGCTCACGGTGATCTTTCGGGTGCTTCGCAGCAATGGCGTTTTGATTAGTTAAGGGTTTGCGTGTGTTTTGAGCTCTATCTGTTGAGCTTATCCAGTACTTGTACTTGGGCTTTTAGGCCTTCTTTGGTGTTTAAGCTGCATCCTATTTGCGTTTATTGTTTTATCTAGGCATTAAGGCCTCTGAGGTGCTGGGCTTTGTCCCTTGGGTGTCTCATTGGTTGGCATCGATCTTGTCAATCTAGGGTTTGAGTCTTGGATGGGCAACTCTTGTCTTTCTTTTTAATTATTCCTGTTAGTCTTTGTAATCACTTTCAAAGATTAATAAAAAAATATCACTGTTCAAATTTTAAAAAAAAAAAAAAACTTGATTTTTAACGTGGTGAAAGTTCTCAGTGAGCTCAAAAAAGTGAACGGTTCAAATCATTGTTGTAAGTTGATTCGGACACCTCAATTACAAAACAAAATATAACACCACTTGAAAAGTAACAATTACTCCAATAAGTAATACCAACCAATTTCGTCTTTGGGGAACAACAAGTACGGGGCAGTTTTACATAATTTGTCTGCTAATTTACTAGCACGACAAGCGTCATCTGCCCTCCCTCATAGGATAAAGACACATTGATTTGAATGTCCATGATATTGTTATATATGGATGTAAAGGGTGAAAAACATGCAAATGAACATCTATCATCATTTACAAACACAGTTGATTTGGAGCTAGCAGCTCAAGCATCGACAGTGCCCCTCACTCACTCGGTCCGCCCCTGCGCAGCAGCAGCCGGCAGCATGGATGATGAATGATCAATCCACCAGAACTAGTAGGATTACTATTCTAGTAAACAGTTTTTGACCATGCATTAATTGCATGCGCACGGTAAACTCTAGGGATTTTATGGTGATGGTGTTTCCTCATGCACTGGACACGGAGCCACGCCCCACCCAGATATAGCATATGAAGCTAGCTCGATCATTGTACCTTTATTCATGCATGTGTATATATTGGTCCTCCGATTTTCGGCAACATTGATTAAAAAAAATTTAGATGGTTTTAGTAACGAAAAGCTATTTTCTGGAATATGATTCATAATATTTTCTCTACGAACCATAACTTTATCGAGGTGCATATGATATATACCCAAATAAAGAATGTGTATTAAGGAGTCACACACTTCACACAGTCATAGTATGTTCAAATGTGCGTGCATATAAGTGTTTGTGGAAATTTGTGTATGTTTTAACAATAATTCTATAACCACACCCACCTTAGGTGTGTATTTGGGTGTAGTTGTAGAAGGGCTCATGTTTAAAAGCAAGTCCACTCATGAGCTATTGCGGCGGACAGTCAAAATTTGACCTAAAAAATGAAAATGTGGGGTTGCACTGCAATGTGTATGGAGCTCACACACTTATGTGTGTGGATGCGTATTTGGGTGTGTATTTGTAGAAGGGCTCATGTTTTAAACCAAGTCCACTCATGAGCTATTGCGGCTCACAGTCAAAATTTGATCAAAAAAATGAAAACGTGGGGCTGCAGTACCACCTGTAAGAGCTAAAGTATAGTTGCTGCCAAATAGCTTCCCCATCAAATTTGACATCAACTTTAATTAGCTTCGCAAAATCTAGTACCTCATACAAGCTAATATTTCTACATCAAAAAAACTGAGATAGATTTAATTCAATACTCTCGATTTCAGTTATTATCACAGTAACACCAAACCGGTACTGTCGCAACATTTCTATTTTTTCTTTACAACATTTTTCCCACCAACAAATCGACTTGTTAATACTACAATTCCCTTTCGGCTGTTGCTTCTCTCTTTCTCTCTTTCCTCTGTGAGGCGGAGTTGTTTTCTGCTTTTTGACTGATTTTGGTGGGAAGAAACCTCCCGATTTGGCCTTCAGCTTAATTATATCACACACATGCTGATCGACCTCAATAATGCTATGTCAATTGGACGCATAGGGAGACCTTATATATTAGTCTTTGTTTGAATCGGCGGAGACCACCTTTTTTGTCATTTTTATTTTGTAGTTTGCTTCACGTGATGTGCTTTTTTATTTGTAATTTTCCTCGTTCAATTTTGTTTGTTAGAATGAAGTTATTTTAATGGCCTTAATTTCCTCGTGTGGCTTCGTCTGATTCAAGGTTTTTATAATGTCTGTAAGCTCACCTTTATACAACAACTTCCCACTTAATCTTTGGATTTAATATGACGCCACTTATTTTGGTACTAATTAACTTTCTTACTTCAAATTTACGAAAATGAGATTGATAAATTTATTTCTCTGCTTAGTATTGAAAAACGTACGTGTGTACCAATCTCATCGGAAAAGAAAATGAGATTGGTACACAACTGTAAGAGCCAAATTCCGGAGTCTTTGTGTATTGGTAATTCTATTTGACAAAATACATAATTTTTATCGAGTTGTAATTTTATTAATTATTTTTTATAGGTTAGTGAGTTTGTATAGGATTAGAGTAGAAGAAATCATATTTATTTATAATCGAGAGTCAGCAAATTGGATAAAAAGGGATCGACTACAGCGAGATAAATTTTGGTGAAGATGGATCGATGGAGGAATTGGTTTGGGTATCCATCGGAATCTACTGCCTTCTAAATGAAAAAAGTAACGTAAAAAAAGGTCACTGAGAGGACTAAATATGGACATGGACTTTTCATTCCTAGGCTTTTACCACAACCATATATAAAAAGAAAAGAGGCAATAAAAGCAACGTGGGGCAAGCCACATATATCATACTGTGACAAAAGAAAAAGATAGGTGTGCGGCATAATCGAAGCAACGAAGCAACAGGTATTTTTGAGAGCTATTTTTACTAGGTCTATTGGAAGGTTCGTGGACTCAAGGCCGTTGGCGATTAAGATCACTGGGTGCGGTGTACGTGTGACTCGGCAGTTAGTACTTAGAAAGTTGTGAGGATTTACACCGTTTGGATAAGTATATCTGTAACTGCACAATGGTTATAGTGATTTGATTCATTCCTGTGATTTTTATCCATTCTAGAGTTTTCCATGTATATCTCTGCGTTGTGCAATTGATTGTTTTGCATAGTTTTTGCTGATAATTTTACTTAGTGATTCACGTTCATACTGTTAGGGAACCCTGATTTTTCAACAACACTTACCGAAGAAGAGAAAAAGGTTAGGAAATCTACTACGTAAGTTTATCGAATTTGCTTCATTTTGTTTATTTTATTTTTATCTTCTATTTATTTTCATAATATCTTATTAGGAAAAAGATAATGCAAACTTTTTCCTAAGCCCCGCTAATTTTGCCACTCCCTTTTCTGTTAACGCTACTCCCTTGCAAGTGTATTTTTTGTGCAAAAATATACTTGCAAGGGAGTGGAGTTAACAAAAAAAAGGAGTGACAAAATTATTTCCCTTTCCTAAAAATGAGTTATCTCTTTTCATTAACGAATGTTATCATAAAATAAATATTTGAATATGTACCTTTCTATCTCGCTAGGCGGGCACCGTCACGTTTACGCAATCAACACTTACATGAATTGAGCAGTTTTTGTAACAATGCTATTGATATTTCCTTTTCTATGGTGTTGCCGTATGTTTGGCTGTTTTCGTTTGTAAACTGTATCAATATCTATACAATTTTTTGCTCTTTCAAATAAAAAAAAAAATCTGAAAAAAAAGGTATTTGTGCATGCCCTAATTAAAGAATTGAAGCATGTATGTAGAAAAATATACTTGTCTAAGTTATAGACTTATAAAAGAGATAATAGACGATACATATTCATGGTTGTGGCATTCTACATAAAATCGAATTCTCGGTACGGGAAAAAGTATAACTGCTTTAGGAACACTGTCACATGGTGATCCAAGTCTTTCTTCAGCACACAATAATATCAGCTCCACCGCATTATGCGTGACTCCCACTAATATATACTCCATAGAGAAGGATCCTGAAGTAACACGCGATTCTACTGCCTACTGGATAATCACTCGGATTGGAGGGTAGCGTAGTGGAATTAAAGACAGACATTATTAATACGAAGAGTGGACTGGCCGCCAAGTTTGAAAAGCATTGTGCACCCTTTTTAATTGGCAGGTTCTTGGTCTTGCCTTGGTTAAACCTTTACATTATTGAAGTCTACACCGAGTCCCAAGGAAGTCTTTGCAACTTCCACTGATCTTCCAAAACTACTTTTTTGAATTTCCGAAATTATAATTAAAAGTTACTCCTACTTATCCATCCAAAAGCTATGATCGTGGCAATTTCCGACTAAAAATATCGAACTCTTAGGCTCTATTTATTTGGGTGTAAAATATTTTACCTATTTTTCAGTGTTTGGTTGTGTAAAAAATGAGAAAAATATTTTTTATTAATTGGATGAAAATAATTTACCCTTAAATCTTCCGTAAGTTATTTTCGAACTGAACCCGTTGTTTTCTACTGCAATTCTTACTACTCAGTTTCATCGATTATTAGTCATGACCCACGTTCAATTCTAGTATTCTCAAATCTCTTTATCTTTTAAGCCCCTCCTCTCTCTTCTACACTTTTTTTGTCGATTTCTTAAAATATTTTTCAAATGCCAACCAAACATCAAAAAATAAAAGTTTGAAATTTATTTTCTAGAAAAATATTTTACATGGAAAGCATTTTATATGTAAAACATTTTATATTGAAACAAAAGGAGCCTTAATTTTGGATACATCAAAATCCATGCTAGTGTGTTTTGTCACAGCTTATGATTTCACTCCTACTTTTGAAATCCTTGTGCAAAGTTCTTATTAATTTTTTTTATCTCTCTTTCTACTCATTACTTTTAAAAACCTCCCTTAGAATCTAAATCGGAAAAGGTTGGATCTCAGATCCTTTGGAGAGTAGAGAATAAGAGAAAGACAGGGAAGGGGGGAAAATAATGACAGACAAATTTGTTTTGGTTACCTATAGCAAAATAAATCAGAGTTCTGATTAAAGGGCAGACAAATTTATAGGAGATCGAATTGGTTTGGAAAATAATATTGGCACTCCAAAAATTGATTCAGGCACTCCAAAAAACAAAGGAAAATGACTTTGGAATTACACTGATTTTGGAGTGCCTGCATCAATTTTTGGAGTGCCAATATCATTTCCCATTGGTTTTTGCATTCTACATGTTATCACTTGCTCTATATTCTTTTTTTGGGTTTTAGTACAAGATAAAGGTGCCAAAATGATATACCGTAATGTGACAATTTTATGGACCAAATGCTCCAAAAGTTTTTTTTTTTTTTTTACACAAAAAAGTTTATTTTATTATCCTTCACTTTTTGAATTAGTTTTTAGAAATGCAATGATAATGTTTCCATAAGACTATTAAGAGAGAAGATGGGAAAATAAAAATATGATAAGTGGAACGATTATTTTCCTTTGACAAAGTAAAATTTCGAAATAAACCATTAAGTACAAAGTTACCAACGGAGAGGCAGATAAAGAAAAAGGATTATTAATTACTAAGAATTTGAATAATTACTTAGTTTTGAGGCACTATCACATGATGTCTCAATAGACTTTTCACCACATTATTGGAATTAAGGATGGTGTTGTGCAGTGTTGTGCGCAGCACTGTATTGCACGCCTTTGAGCTGTTGGATTGTGCATCCGACGGCTCGAATATCATCTCGGTAATGAACGACTCTCAATCGTTGATTATAAAGATAAAATTCGAGTTATTAGATGCACGATCCATGACTCAGATGTGCGCAACACGATCACTGCACAGCACCAATCCAAAATCTACGTTATCGCGGGGATCATACACTTGTTACGGGATTCCACACATGAATTAATGTTTTTTTTTTTTTTTAATCCGAATCTCAATGCTTGAGAATCCCGTTTATTAATGGGGCTTGTTGTTTGTAACTACCAAGATTCTGTACTGTTACGGTTGACCTTTTTTTCTTTATCGACTTTAATTTGATTTGACCTTTACTTTCCTAAAGACTCTGCCAAGATCCTCTCTATCAAACGGTACCATTCGGCATTCGCTACAACCTGCCATACCGGATCCGGATCGTATGAAGATTTTCATCAAGATCGTTCATTTCGATAATTAGTGATTCAGATGTGTTCATATTTTTTATTTGTAATAGTTAATTTTTACCGGTCTTCAAACACATTCAAATCATTGATTATCGAGATGGACGATCTGAATCCCATGAAGATCCTCACACGATCCTCATAGGGAATAATCCTCACAGAGGATCCCGATCCAGACCAACGGGTAAGGGTGATTTTGCTTTGGTTGGTTTGGTTCAGGGGGATTTTAACAACCAAAAAATCGGTTTGGTTTTCCATATAGAGCTACCGATATCAACTGAAGAGGTATTTGGTTTTTTGCAGTTTTGGTCGGGGGTTTTCGTTTTTTTCAGTTTTGTATCATAGCAAAAAAGTTTTCAGCTTTCTGTTTAAGTTTTGGCTAATTCTCAATTTCCAAGAATCTAGAACAAGAGTATGGCTTGTGAATCAAAATCAAGGTAATAGGCCAGCGTTACAGGTTGTATCAGAGCAATTTGTCACGCCCTCAATTTTGAACATAAATATAAAATGTTTCTATAGCAAAATTCTCACAATATCCTGTACGATACCCAAAAGAACTCCCATTTTCATAATTGCATCTTAGCGTCCAACAGTTTCCAAAATATTACATTATTGGCACAACGGCCTCAAATCAACATAAGTACTAAGTGTCAAGCGAGTTAAGAGTCTACAGATATTCCATAGTCAAAAGAATTATGATTAAAGTTACAAACACATCTTCCAAAAGAGATTTACAAAGATGAATAAGTAACTTCTTCTGTTAGCTTTCAAAAGTAATATCCACGTCCACGCACTTCAAGCATGCAAGCTAATGTCCCGGGTTAGCACCTAAAAGTAATGTAAGGTTTGAGCTACATTAGCCTAGTCGAAAAGTCTACTCTAACATTATATGCTCATGAGATGATTAGATGCATGAATATAGAGACAAGGATAACAATCAAGACATAAGAAGTGATCAACTCTTGACAAATTCCAGTTCCAAGTCATTCTTTTGACTCCCACTCACACTTTAGAAATCTTTTAACCATTTTCGTGTCATCATACTCTTGTCGCTTTGTTTCATGAGCATAAAGCTCCTGCCGGGCCAATTAAGGGATATCAATACCCCTTGCCAGGCACCTCACCCATTGACAGGTCCTAAATAGATAACGAGCATTTGTTCCTGCCGGGCCAGTTAAGGGATCCTGATACCCCCTGTTAGGCACCCAACCGTCGATAGGTCCTGAGTGTTTGCTTTTCATTTAAGTGTCAAAGTGTCCGTTCATGCACAATACTCATTCCATAACTTTCGTCTCAAAGCTCGGTTGAATCTCATAAGTCCAACAAACTAGACACAAGATGTTATAGCATGTGAAGCTACTTTTAGACTTGTAAATTAGGATATCAAAACCCCATATGGTGAATCATAACCTTGAAACATGCATTAGAGGGATTTTCAAAAAATTCGAAAGCTCTATCGGTAGGGAAGGAGTCCTACTGGTACAAAAAGAAGGGCCATAATTTGGGCACACGCGTTTTTTACCGATAGGAAGAAAGTTTAACCGGTAGGAGACCAGCTCTACCGGTAGGGAAGAAGTTCTACCTGTAGTGTGGGCACACGCACCTAAAAAATTTGATGTTTGTTGGGTGTGCCCTATTGGAAAAGCGCGACGAAACGCTCAATTCAGAGTCACCAACTGGGTTTTGAAGGATAACACCCAAGGAACCTAACTTGATACATTTGCTACGTTGTTTGATTTTGAAAAAGGCGTAGATTGGTCCGTCATCAGCCTTGAAATCTGAGGTTCAAGAGCCAGGTTATAAGAGGGGAACGGTTTTAAAGCACCCCTCTCGCCCAATCAAGAGATCGGTCTCTATTCGGACATTTGTAAAACATTTGTGCTTCTCTCTTATTAATCAATTTTAAGCCAGTTAGGGCGGGGGAACAGTTTAAAGGGGTTTAAAATTGTAACATGTTTGCAGGATGTGATTGATGGCATGCATATTTATTGAAACAATTAGTATAGAATGAAAACAGACTCTGTGGGAGTTTTAAATAGACTGGAAGGCACCGTTTTGGAGTGACGTGCGCAGGAAAAAACCAGCATGCACTGATTGAGTCACTGCATGCTAATTAAACCTGCGTGTGCCATCCCAAGACACGTGCGCGCTAGTAAGTTTAAAGCCCACAGCTCTTATTTTCAACCCTTTGGGCTTTGAAAATGACCAGTGCACACCCAAGACAAATCAAGTAGTTCATATGACAATTTATATACAGTTATAGGCAGTTTAAATAGGCTATAAAGCCACAAAATGAACAGAACACCCCATAAAAATTATGGGGATAAAACAGAGGCCAAAGCCTAGTTACCCAATCCAAAAGCCAGGCACTAGTCAAGAAAGGACCTGCGTGCGCGGGTAAACCACTACAGCACGCAAGTTCGAGCCCTTTGACTAGTGTTTGGTTTTACATTTTCTAAGTTCTGAGACATGTTCAGAAAGACCCCAGGGGTATTCCATAGCAGCAAATATGACTATTGAAATACAACTAGCAGTTTTACCAAAGAAAAGCAATAAACTGGTTTTTATCATGCTCAAAGTGTTGTATATGTTAAGAAAGACATAAAAGAATAGGACACCAATCCCCACGCAAAACTTGCGCACGCAGCCAACGAGTTGCGCGCGTGTACGTATGGCCGGTGCACACTGGATCCCACCACTATGGCTTTGAAGCCTTGCTAACTTTAGGGCCAGGGCTTAGTATAGATTATCAGCCTTGACCCTACCAGCCCCCCTTAGGGATCAGAACAGTATACAGAACAAAGGTATTATACCTTTAGTTTTTTAGTTTGAGAGGTGTTTGAGCTTGAGGGTTGTTTGATGAAAAGTGTGTATGGAAGGATGAAAGTGTATGGTGTATTGCTTCTTAATGTATTCCTTTGGCAAGAAAGAGATGGACAAGAGATAGAAGAGATGACAGAGCTTCGTAACCTTGTAAACTTGGTAACAAAACTTGTAGCCCTTTGAAAGACCATGGAGGGGGGGTATATATAGGAGTGGAGAGGAGTGTAACCAGCCAAAAGGTGGCTAGTTGACTTGGAGTGGAAGTTTCCTTCTCATTTAGGAAAGGTGATGGGAGGCTTGTGTGAGGGGAGGGGATATCCCCATGTCTGAGGATCTCTCTCAGACGAATAAATAGAGTCTTGCGGTGCCCCAAAAGTCCTGTCATCATGGCTGAATAATGGTTATAGGACAAGGTTTGACAGACACACGCATGTAATTGACCTACCTGGGTAGGTCCAGACTACCCTGCCCTGGTCAACGGTCAAAACAGGCCAACGTTCCCAATGCATCAACGAACCTATTACTCACTCATGGAGTATGCGTGAAAATAACGGAGTTGAATTGCTGAATTAGAGCTTTCAGCACAGAGTGATATAGTTTCAACGTGTCCTCTCTTTAACCTTCCTATCTCCCCTTGCTTGGGACACCACTAAGTTTGAATCTCCAATGACTTCTATCCTTCTTGTCCCTAGTTCTAGTGCTGCCTCCATTCTAGCAATGTAGGCTTCGTACACAGCTTGGTTGTTGGTGACCTCAAACCTTAGTTTGTATGACAGAGGGATGTGAGAGTTGTTTGGGGAAACTAGCAATACCCCTACGCCATATCCAAATTAGTTTGATGCTCCATCAAACTAAAGCTGTCAGGTGTCGTCCAGGAGAAATAAAATGTCTTCGTTTGGGAACATGAAGTCCTCTTCCTCGGCCTCTGTCATGGGGGGATCTGCCAAAAATTCTGCCATAGCCCTTTCCTTTATCGATTTCCTTATCATGTATTTGAAGTCAAACTTTGCTAACTGCAGTAACCATCTAGCCAGCTTTCCACTAAGTGCTGGTTTCTCAAAAAGATATTTGATTGGGTCTAGGGGTGTCAAATGGGCGAGTTTGGGCCAAAATGGATAAATTGTAAGTGGGTTGGGTCCTTAATGGGTCATTGACCCATTTAGACCCATTAATTATGAGTCTAATTACCCATACCCAACCCAACCCATTTATTTAAAAGCAAACCCAACCCGCCCATTAACCCAATTACCCACCACCACGACGCCACCCTCACCACCGCCACCACCGCCACTGCCACTGCCACCACCACCACCACCACCACCATGGCCATCGCCGCCGCCACGCCACCCCCACCAACCCCACCACCATCGCTGCCACCACCGCCACGGCCATCGCCGCCACCACCACCGCCATCATTACACCGCCGCCACCACCACCATAATGCCGCCGCCACCCCCACCACCACGCCACCACAACCACCACCACCACGGCCACCGCCACCACCACCACCGTGCCACCAACATTGCTGCCACCACCACTACGACCACCATCGCCGCCGCCGCCATTGGTGGCGGCGTTGTGGTGGTGGTAGTGGCGGCCGTGGTGGTGGTGGTGGTGGGGGCGGCGGCGGCGGCAGCGGCGGCGGTGGTTGCGGCGGTGAGGGTGGCGTGGTGGCGGCGGTGGCGTTGTGGTGGTGGCAGCTGTGGCGGCGGCGGCGGCGGCGAGGGAGGCGTGGTGGTGGTGGCGGCGTTGTGGTGGCGGTGGCGGTGGGCACGGTTGTGGTGGTGGTGGTGGTGACGTTGTGGTGGTGGTGGCGCGGCGGTGGCTGTGGTGGTGGCAGCGGTGGTGTGGTGGTGAGGGTGGTAAGGGTGGCGTCGTGGTGGTGGTGGTGGTCATCATTGTAGTGGTGGCGGCGTTGTGATGGTGGTGGCGACGGTTGTGGTGGTGGTGTGATGGCGGTGGTGGCGGCGACGGCGGCGGTGGCCGTCGTGGTGGTGGCGTGGTTAGGGGATAGGCTGCATTCATTGGGAATCTGGTAAAGAGATGAAAATTTTTCATGGGTTACTTTCATACCCATTGGGTCATTTAAGTTGACCCAATTGATGCCCAATTAAGACTCAACTAATAATGGGTTAGTTGGGATTGGACCCATTCTTACCCAACTAATAAATGGGTTGGGCTGGGTCTATTTTTTAGTTGATGGGTCTGAGTTTAATTTGCCACCCCTAATTGGGTCTAATCGAGAAACCAGAACTACTGAATGCGCTAACAGGTAATGCCTTAGTTTCTTCGTGGCCCATCCTAGTCCCTAGCAGGTTTTCTCCAAAGGAGTATATCTTATTTCATAATCCATCATCTTTTTGTTGAGATAATATATGACACACTCTACTTTAGCATCATTTTCTTGTGCTAGCGTACATCCCATGGATGTATTCATTACTGAGAGGTACATAATTAATGGTTTTTCAGGGATGAGTGGTGATAACACAGGCATGTGGTACTCTTTGACTGCCTCGAATGCTCATTGACAATCTCGATTCTATTCAAGTGTCTTTCTTCAAAAGCTTGAAGAGAGGTTCGTAAGTGGCTGTGAGTTTTGAAATGAACCTGCTGATTAATTATACTTTTCCCAAAAGCTTCTCACTTTCTTCTCTGTCTTTGGTGGTAGTATCTCCATGATAGCTTGTATCTTAGAAGGGTTGGCTTCGATCCCTCTTTGAGATGAGATTGGTGAGATGAGATGAGAGTAGTGTTTCTCCTCGGTAGGCGAATAAATCAAGATGTCATCCACAAAGATGACGACGAAACGATCAAGATAAGCACGAAAAATAGGATTCATCAAATCCATGAATATAGCTGGAGCGTTCGTCAATCCGAAAGGCATAACAACGAATTCATAATGACCATAACGAGTATGAAAAGCGGTTTTAGGAATTATCCTCTCTCTGAACCCTCAACTGATGATAACCAAACCTCAAATCTATTGTAGAAAAGCAAGTCACACCCTGAAGTTGATCAAACAAATCATCGATTCTAGGCATAGGATACTTATTCTTGATGGTGACTCGGTTGAGCTTACGACAGTCAATACACAAACGGAGTGAACAAACCTTCTTTTGTGCGAAAAGAGCCGGTGCTCCCCACGGAGACGTACTCGGACGAATGAATCCTAAATTCTCCAATTCTTGCAACAGAGTCTTTAACTCTCTCAATTCGACGGGCGTGAAACGATATGGGGGTACGGAGATAGGAGCGGTACCGGGAAGTAAATCAATAGAGAATTCAATCTCTCGCTCGGGTGGTAAACCAAGTAACTCTTTTGGGTACACATCTGGAAAGTCGCAAACCACCAAGGGTAACTCCCCACGTAAGGAGGCATCCTCATCCAACGTCAAACTTGCCAACAATGAATAAACTGACTCTAGTTCTCGGCACTCACATAAATACGGTTTCAATGATTCCTGACACTCCCCAAAGAATTTGAAATAATGACCCTCGGGAGGACAAATGCGAACTCGATGCTTGAAACAATTGATGGTAAAACGATCCATTCCAAAGATAAGGTTAAACCTCGACATTCCTAAAACGATGAAGTCGAATATGAAATGACGGTCACAAATAACCAACTCACAATCTCGACAAATACGATCAAGAGGCGTTTTACCCCCTAAAGGTGTCTCAATAAACAAAGGAGGACTAATATTTTCCGTTTCCAATTCCAAGGTACACGCAAATGATGGAGCAATGAATGACTATGATTCTCCAGAATCAAAGAGAACTTTAGCAAATGAGTTAAACAAAAGAAATATACCCCTCACAACAAATGTCTCCGGAGCCTGAGAAGTGTAGATGGAATAGCAAAAGTGATGTTGTAAACTTGCCCCTGGGTACCCTGACCCTGCACAGGACCTCCCCTCTAATCGGAATCCTGAATAGGTGCGGAAGAACTCGCTCCCTTATCAGCCCTGGAGCGCTAAACTGATGTAGTCTGGTGGAAGTGAGGCTGCTGCTGCCTCTCAGTGCCCCTGAAATGCTGGCCAACACTATGCCCTGTTCTCGGCTGCTGCATGGAACCTGACTCACTATGCATTCCTGACCCCTAAGGACAATTCCTAGTGAGATGATTTATCTTACCACAAACATAGCAAGCCTTCTGAAGATGTGAACACTGAGTACAAATGTGTCCAGGTTGATTGCATTTGAAGCACATGGCCTGAGGTCTAGACAAAGCTCCCTGGTTTCCAAAAGAAGTAGGCGGCGACCTAAAGTTCGATGAACTACCCTGTGGTGTCTGAGATGGTTCCCTTGTCCTTTTCCTTCCTTGACTCCCAAAGCTTCCCGACGAAGAACTCGCACTCACAATTGGTTGCCGCGGTTCCCAAACTCCCCAATTGCTCTGCGCTTCCTTCGGTATCTCAATACTCCTCGCACACCCAACAACCTCCTCGTATTTTGTCTTGCATTGCACCATTACCATCCTCCTCACAGTATTATGCAACCCCTTTTTCAAAGCGTTTACATTTCCTTTATTCCGTCACCACCAACTCTAGCACAAAATGAGTTAAAGGCTGAAACTTCTGAGCATACTCCGAGACGATCGTGCTCCCTTGCTTTAACTTCTCAAATTGGTCTCTAAATTGATCACGACTAGTTTCCGGGAAATATTGCTCTTCAAAGATTGTCTCAAACTCAGCCCATGTCAGATTCTCAACATCAGGTTCATTTTCTTGAGCCACGGTGCTTGCTGCTCTCCTCGCATCCTTCCTAGATTCTATGACAGATTCTCACTACTCATTTGCCCCACCGGTAAGTTGGACAGTCACAATGTTCATTCGCAGGTCATCTTCAATAATTTTGAGAGCGTTAAAGAGTTTATGAATTTGCGCTAACCATTGATCAGCCACAAGAGGGTCACTATTTGCCCCATTGAAGGTTGGAGGATTCCTACGACTAAACTCTCGCAATGTCAATAAGGCTCGGTTGTCTACATTTTCTCCAAGAGCTTGGTTTAACAGATTTGCAGTTGCAAGTGCTGTGACGAGGTCCTTTGCGAATTGATTCTAAACAGGAGGAGTTTCTGCACCCCGATCGGCCCTTGACCCTAGTGCCCCACTCAAATTCTCGCCATACTGACTAACCTCATCCTCAAAAGGCACCCCACGGCCACCCCAATTTTCGACCCCACCTTGTCCAGCACGCATCCTCAGAGGCATCTTATTACCTGATATAAAAAAGAAAGACTATTAACCACAACATTATTACTCTGAGGTCAAAGCCCCAACTTCTCAACATGGGTCAATGACGACTTTACGCCACTCTACAATATTGAAAATGCAATGTCACGTAATCATATGAATGTTAGTCACACAAGCATGCACAAGTCTTGAAAAAGTTTGCGGTGTTTTGAACCCATGAGACTAACGTCTCCCCACGGTCTCTTGATGTTCTAAACTTATACTCTGATACCAAGTTGTCACGCCCTCGATTTTTAACATAAATATAAAAGGTTTCTATAGCAAAATCCTCAGAGTATTCCGTACGATACCCAAAAGAATATTGCATTCCTAGTTCCATAATTGCATCTCAACGTCCAACAATTTCCAAAATATTACATCATTGGCACAACAGCCTCAAATCAACATAAGTACTAAATGTCAAGCGAGTTAAGAGTCTACAGATATTCCATAGTCAAAAGAATTATGATTAAAGTTACAAACACATCTTCCAAAAGAGATTTACAAAGATGAATAAGTAACTTCTTCTGTTAGCTTTCAAAAGTAATATCCACATCCATGCACTTCAAGCATGCAAGCTTATGTCCCGGGTTAGCACGTAAAAGTGATGTAAGGTTTGAGCTATACTAGCCTAGTAGAAAAGTCTACTCTAACATTTTATGCTCATGAGCAATGTTCTGAATACCGTACCGACCAGAGTACTAGTTTTTCTACTGGTACGGTACGTACCGGTACTGGTCAAATACCGAGTACCGTTTCGGATTTACCGCGACTATAATATATATAATAATTATATATAATTATAATTCAAAAAAATCCCCCATATCATGTAATTCATCATTAAATACCTATATTAAGACAACAAAATTCACCATATAGAGTCCAAAATCAAACATTGCAAGTGTATAAATAAGTCATAAGACGTTGCTGATTCACGATGATAATAAATAAATCCAAACCTAGTTTGTTGCTGTTACAACTTTGGTGTGAAGTCATAAAATATTGTGCTTGCCTCTTGCCCCACATTACCTAGTTACAAGACTTTTTTATATCTTAAATGACTTTGCACACTAATGGGCTTGTGAATGAGGACTCAAGGAGAGGTCTCGCACGCTTAGGAAAATAGCGTTGCACCGGAGCATTATTTTTCAACCCAACCCTTTCCCATCCTTCAAAATTTTGGCAGGAGAGACAAATCCCTTAATTTCCTCCCTAAAACCCTCTCCATTCGACAACTCATTTTTACCCATTATGTAAAACTCCCCGTGTAAATCCGACCCATCATTTTAATACCTCTTTCTTCCTTTTATTTTTCCCAGCCAACTCCCTCGCCCATTTCGGCAGAGAGAGAGAGAGAGAGGTCGTCATCTTCACCAATCGCCACCACCTCTCGCTACCATCACCACCGTGGACCGAACCACCATCACACCACCTCCTCCATTCTCTAACCCCAGCAGTGTATCATCATCACCACCGGTTAACTCCACTCCTCAACAGTCAAACACCAACTGGGTCCCCATTGCCATACAAGCCAGCACCACCGACGAGCTCCGTTGCAGTTCCGAACCGCTGCCAAAATCACTCTATAAATCGTTCCACAAGACAATTTCTGAATTTTTTATTCCCTGGTTGCAAAATGAAATTTCAGATCTACCGAATTCCGGCCAAAATTTCTGGTAACCTTTTCTCGTCCGGTATTTTTCGAGATGTCCGGTACTGACCGGTAAGCCCCAGTATTTAGACCAGAACGGTATTGAAGACTTATGGTACCGAAAGCTCACAAATTCTGGACGTATCGGCCGGTACGGTACGGGATTCACAACACTGCTAATGAGATGATTAGATGCATGAATATAGAGACAAGGATAACAATCAAGACATAAGAAGTGATCAACTCTTGACAAATTCTAGTTCCAAGTCATTCTTTTGACTCCCACTCACACTTTTGAAATCCTTTAACGATTTTCATGTCATCATACTCTTGTCGCTTTGTGTCATGAGCATAAAGCTCTTGCCAGGCCAATTAAGGGATCCTGATATCCCCTGCCAGACACCTCACCCATTGGCAGATCCTAAATAGATAACGAGCATTTACTCCTGCCAAGCCAGTTAAGGGATCCCGAAACCCCTTGCTAGGCACCCACGCGTCGATGGATCCTGAGTGTTCGCTTTTCATTTAAGTGTCAAGTGTCCGTTCATACACAGTACTCATTCCATAACTTTCATCTCAAAGCTCGGTTAAATCTCATAAGTCTAACAAACTAGATGTTACCCAAAAAGACAACCTAGAAAGGGGGGGGTGAATAGGGTTGTAAAAGAAATTACTATTTTAAAAATTATTCTCTAACAATATATTCAAGATAATATAAGTAAGTAAACAGAGAGTTAGAGAGATAGAACCCGTTTATAGTGGTTCGGCCCAAATTTGTCCACGGTCCGGCCTAGTCCACTTCTCCTCAAGCAACTACTTGAAGGTTCCACTAATCTTCAGAAAGATTACAAGTAGTAAGTTTTGCGGGTGCTTATAATGACCTTATCCCCTAGCTTTCCTAAGGAGCGAGTGCAACCGCAAGAGTTTTCTCCGAAAACCTCTCGAAAACAATAACACTCAAATTCAAAACCGAATTTGGTCTTCTAAGCTTTCAAGTGTTTGACTCAAACACTCGCTTAGGAATTACAAGTATGTGGAGAAAGAATGAAATATTGCTCACGACTTGTACAAATTTTCTCTCAAGAAAAATATGAAAGTGGAAGAATAAGGAGAATTTTGGACTTGATCTTTGGAGAATTTGCTCTTTGGATTGATATGAAATGTTGTAGCTTGGATTGGTACTCATCAATGAGTTCTTGAAGCCTTTATATAGCCATCCAATCTTCTACTACCCGTTAGTAAATTATTGGTGCTGTTGGAGAGCTAATTTAGAAAAATATAACCGTTTGAGATTTTACTGATCTGCAAATATCTACAGAAATACACTACCGATCGTCCGGCCGATCGACCGGAAGGTCGTCCACTCTCTCAACCAGTCTGCCATCCAGTGAAGTCCGGTTGACAGCCTCTTCTGTTCAGACAGCCGGCCTGTCAGCCGGTTCGTCAACCTATAGCTCAAAATCTCATCTAAATAAATCCGTTAAAGCATGTATTGAGCTCATTAAGTCTTTGTAGATATTAAATATTGAATTCAAGACTTAAAGCAATTTTACAAGGTTGAGAAAATTAGTTCGAAAATAACTTGGCGATAAATATAAAAACGTCATCAAAATAATTAATCTGATTTTCCGACAATCATCAAAATAAATATACAATTGTAATACACATAATTTTCCAACAAATTAATATGCATACATTTTTTCAACACTAGACACAAGATGTTATAGCATGCGAAGTTACACTTAGACTTGTAAATTAGGATATCAAAACCCCATATGGTGAATCATAGCCTTGAAACATGCATTAGAGGAATTTCATAAATTTGGAAGCTCTACTGGTAGGGAAGGAGTCCTATCGGTACAAAAATAAAGGCAGAAAGGCCACAATTTGGGCACACGCGTTTTCTACCGGTAGGAGACCAATTCTACCGGTAGGGAATAAGTTCTACCGGTGAAAACCTGGAAATTCTGACTATTTTAACAGAAATTGCAGATTTCGATCCAAGCTCAAATACAACATTACAAGCACGATTTTAAGCACCAAATCACTCATAAAACATGTAAAGCAAGATAGAATTCCATACCTCAAGTCAAGTTCGGAAGGCAAAACCCCAAAGATAGTACAAGCCCTAGACTTCAAAATCCTTGAATTTGACCAAATACTCCTCTCCGAGCTAAACCCAATGAACTACGAGCTCCAAATCACGAATAGAAGGTGGAATGAAGGTCAATCTTCTTGGATTTTTAGTTTGGAGGTGAAAATTTGAGAGATGGTGAGAGAGTGTATGAGAGCCGAGGAGGGAGAAAGAGTCGGGAGAGAGGGAGGTTGAGAAAATGGGATTCTTCTCCCCCGGCACAAACATATACACACATACACTATATTACACCCTGCACCTCTCACATTTGAACTAGACACCTTAAGTCCCAAACCTTTTAGCACTTACACAATAAGCTTCCAATTTCAAATTCAATTTCTCACCTTTTCTCATTTATAAACATTAAAATTAGGGAATTTAAATACATGTCCAGTTCTCTTCATAATCCGTTAGTCTTGGACTTTGGATTTGGTTCTGTATGATTTGGTTCGGTTTTGTGATTTTAGTACTCAATCCCTCATGAGAGCGTGAGGCTATAAAAGTTGGGGAGATTGTAACACCCCGTCTCACATTGAAAGTCTACATAGTTGATTTTAGACATATAACAAACCTTGTAGACTATTACTAGTAGTACCTTGTGCTTAAGTTTTTTGGCCATGTGGTGTGGCTTATGGATCAAAATCAATGTATTAAGTCAGTAGTCTGCTTGGGCCATTACATCATGAAAAATAATCTCATTTTTACTCAGTTGAAAAACTGTAAATGGTTGATCTAATATTTCATTTTTGCATTCAGAATTTAGAATCGTACGTTTTAAGTGAAAAATTTGTACATTGGATCAAATATACTTATGATTATTCGATTGAGTAGATTTCTCATAAGCAGGGGTGGCTCAAGGAATTGAACTTGGTGGTGAAAAAAATGTAAATTAAAAAAAAACTTTTTTTTATAGTATACTACTATATATGAAATAAACATATTTATTTTGGTTGAAAATTAATATTTAATTTTATTGAGCTATATAAGCTACTTACGCACAAGTTTAATTGAATTTTATTTTATTTTATTTTGACTACACATGAATAATTCAATGTCTGTAATATTAAATTATAAAAATAAAATACAAATTACATACAAAAAAATTACAAAATACAAAATTTTAGTGCATTGTTCAATCCATGAGGTTCGCTTGAACCCCCTCAAACTATAGTTCAGCTATCTATATGCTCATAAAGCCACTCAAAAAATAAACGCCACCTAAACCCACTGAAGTAGTACCAACCCAACATGGTAGTAAGGAGCGGATCAAAAAAAAACAAAACATGGTAGTAAGGGCCTGTTTGAATGCATCATTGTGAAGGGGGTTGTGATATTCCCCTTTTAGTGTGTGCGCTCGAGCCTTAGATCTCGTTTGGGAAGTAAAATGGATGGAGTATTAGCTAAGCCCCGGATTCTTTTATACCCCCAATACCCCTGACGGGGGATTATTTATGGGGAGGTTTTGGGGTATTATGTAATAATACATAATACCCCTCTCTTCAATTTCAACTACAAAAGAACTTTATTCCCCCATTTTATCAATCATTCAAATTAAGTACTATTTAATCCTTTTGTCATATCAATGTGAGCCTACCTTTTTTACATAATATCTTATATTATCTTATTCCCTTCATAACTAATACCTCCAATTCTTATCCCGGAACCAAACGGGCCCTAATTGTGAAGAGACACATGTGGTGGTGGTGGTGGTGGTGGTGTTGTTGGTTTCAGAGCACTAATAAATAGTCTTCGTATTTCTGCATGCCTCTCTCTCTCTAGAATTAAAGGCCTTTTTCATTTGAAACTTCCCTCCATTTTGATGCAAAGTCTTTTTTACTGTTACTGGTGCAGAGTATCATAGTCGTAGATTTGATCTCAAGGCTGAGAAAGATGGAGGCCCACTGTTCTTCTGGCGTTATTATACACAAGTCCCATCATCTGGGAAACCCTTTTATTGGGAAAATTTTTCAGTGCCCAACAGGTATATCATGTGGTGTCCGCTCTCGCATTTGAGCCGTCCATTATGTGTTTAAATGGCCCAGATTTGGAGAGAAAAAAATGAGAGAAAAAATGTTGGGATGAGAGGAGAGAGAGAATTTTAATCCAAACTATCTAAAAGTGTATCGAACTGCTCGGATGCGCTGAACGTATACAACGTAGGATATGCCCGCTCGGTACGGAAAAATGTAAGAAAACACAACGAATCTATCACTTCATTTGCCACATGTACGGCCGGGAAGATGTTACAACTCAATCCTCACCAGGTCCTTCGTTCTTCGGCCACTACTTGATTCTAGCCTGCACTGTGCCGCGTCAACTATAATGAGGTCCTTCGTTCTTCGGCCACTACTTGATTCTAGCCTGCACTGTGCCGCGTCAACTATAATGGTTCACCTTTTACATTTACATTTTTGGAGTTTTTTTTTTTTTATCCCCTCAATACTTACCTATGTCGGATTAGCTAATTTTTTTAGAACTCATGAAAAAATATTTTAAAATTAATTTGTAATTGGAATTATCTTTATAGAATCTGTATTAGGCACCACAAAAATTTTAAAAATCATCAATTTCTTATAAGTACAAAACAAGGCCTTACGTGGTATTTTCTGTCCAAATTTTAAATTAATGTTATCGATTGTACTAAGTAGGTAATGGTATGATAGTTGATGGATGAAATCATCTAATTGGTAATTTAGAGACAATAGAAAAAAAATTAGTACATAATTTAGGGGATAAACGCTAAAGAAACTCATATTTTTTGTATCAAAATTGCTAGAATCACACCCAACTACGGATCCGGGGGCTCTACTGCGCCCCAAGGGCAGCAGCCCCTACCTAGTAGCCAAACAGTAGTCAAACGGCATCGTTTTGGGTGAAAAACAAATTTAAATCACCAATTTGCAATCCTATGGAGCAGAAACGTGATTTTGAGAGCTCTAAAGACAAAATTTGATTATGCCTCTTTAGAATAATATGATCAAAATAATAAGATCTTCACACCTGTTCAAACGGATTAAAAATTGGAGCACTTAATTTTTTAACCATATTTTTTAATATATAAACGGTCTAAAAAAGTCTAAAAAAATTAAGTGCGCAAATTTTCATTGGGTTTGAATCAATACAAAGATCTTGTTATTTTTATCATATTATTCTAAAAGTTCATAATTAATTTTTGTTTATAGGGCTCTCATAATCACATTTCTGCTCTACAGGGTCCTAAATAAGGAGCATATATTTAATATGAGAGCTCTAGAGATAAAAATGAATTACGACAGTTTAGAATAATATGATCAGAATAACACGATCTTTACATTGATTCAAACGGAGTGAAAATTTGAGTACTTAATTTTTTAAAACCGTTTATATATTAAAAAATATGGTTAAAAATTTAAGTACTCAAATTTTTTAATCCGTTTGAACAGGTGTGAAGATCTTATTATTTTGATCATATTATTCTGAAGAGGCATAATCAAATTTTGTCTTTAGAGCTCTCAAAATCACGTTTCTGCTCCATAGGATTGCAAATTGGTGATTTGAATTTGATTTCACCCAAAACGATGCCGTTTGACTACTGTTTGGCTACTGGGTAGGGGCTGCTGCCCATTGGGGCACAGTAGAGCCCCCGGATCCCCCAACTACACACTCTTTGAGAATAGATGTATAGTTGGCTGTATAAAACGGATCTAGGGATCCTGCAGGGCAACCTGTAGGGCTAATGTCAGCCGTTTACTAGTATTTTCAATGGTCCAGATTCAAATGAAACTTTTCCGAGGAAGAGTTTAACTTTTCCCCCGAAAAAGTTTCATTTAAATTTGGACCGTTGCAAACACTCACGGACAATTGTGGGGCGTCTTACACGCCTTGTAGTGCACCCTCCACTACAGGTTTCCGGATCCGTGTAAAACATGGTTGTGTATTTTTATTTTTTATTTCATATCAATATAATTCACATTCATCCGATGGTATCAGATATACTTGTGTTCGGATGTTTGTATTGCTAGTTTTGTCGTGCTTGATGATTTCAGTTTGTTTGCTAAAAAACTCCTATTTGGATTATGAATTTGTGTACAAATTTATTGAGTGAATATAAAAAATACATTGTCATGCTGTATGATTTCACTTAAAAATCAAAGTACAGTTGTTTTTAAAAAATACATAGCCTAATTAATTTGTTTGTCTCATTGTTATATATTTAGTTGTTCGAGGAACCGGAGTTTCATCATTTTCTTATCAATTGAATAATTTTTAACATGGACAATTTTCTTAGCAATTCACCCGACCTTACATAATAAACCAATCAGTGACCCAAACGGGTTCGCCTGGTGGATTGGACCTAAAACCCACGCACTTGAAATCTCTCAGGAGTAATTAGGCCTCGTTCGGCTAAATATATTGTTATTTTTATTTTTTATTTCATATCAATATAATTCACATGCATCCGATGGTATCAGATATACTTGTGTTCGGATGTTTGTATTGCTAGTTTTGTCGTGCTTGATGATTTCAGTTTGTTTGCTAAAAAACTCCTATTTGGATTATGAATTTGTGTACAAATTTATTGAGTGAATATAAAAAATACATTGTCATGCTGTATGATTTCACTTAAAAATCAAAGTAAAGTTGTTTTTAAAAAATATATAGCCTAATTAATTTGTTTGTCTCATAGTTATATATTTAGTTGTTCGAGCAACCGGAGTTTCATCATTTTCTTATCAATTGAATAATTTTTAACATGGACAATTTTCTTAGCAATTCACCCGACCTTACATAATAAACCAATCAGTGACCCAAACGGGTTCGCATGGTGAATTAGACCTGAAACCTACACACTTGAATTCTCTCAGGTGTAATTAACTCATTTGGGGGTCAATTAGTACGGAGTTTCATTTTGGCTTTAGTTGGGATCTCGGGGAATGAGATTGGGCACCATAAATTAGTCGAGATGAGTAAGCTGACACGAACAACTAAGTAATTATAAAAGAATGGTCAATTGTAGTAATATTATGCAGTTCATGAAATGGATTCAACTTTATCTATTCCTGCAATTAATTATGATAACTTCCAAAGTAGTAACGGTGGAGTAGTTAGAAGTATCTTTCTATTTTTTTCATTAAAAAGTACACGAGCAGCCTAAAGTCATTTCCACAAACAAAGGAAAAAGAGTGAAAAATACTACCACCGTGACATAATATAGGCGTAGGAATGAATCCAGGAGTGGATTAGGAAGGAATGGGATAGTACTCATGCGTCACCAAAATTGGAAAATGACTCGTGCTTCTTTTACTACTAATTTATTACTCCACTCTTTTACATCATTCCCTCTTGCGTAAAATTGCAACGAATGTCTTTTTCTTTCACCCAAATTACTACAGTACAAGTACTTTTTACCTTTTTTTCTTTTAGATCTATTTTTTTTTAGTAATGTAGTGCAATGTATCTTAGACCAGTTTGTGCGCTTTTCAAACTAATCCATAGAGCTCATAAATGTGAGGTGAAATGGCCCCAAGAATTGCTGATAAGCAGAATCGAATCCGAGACCTTAGTTGGAAGCAAATTTCTAAGTCTCAAGCCAAAACAACCAGGCTAACCCGGAGAACAACATCATATTGTAACTACTAATATTGAACGTGAAAAATAAGATTTACTGTATTATTATTAACTTTTAGTGATTTTTTTTTTTTTTTATAGTTTATTGTCATAATTTTTTGAATCAATAGTTTGTTTCTGAAGAGTTGTGAAAGTAATAAAATATGGGCCGAAAATAATTCGTTTAAGACGACTCAATACGGTAAAATTACATTTTTTAAACTTTTGTTGTTTTAGGTGATTTTTTTCAATTTTGGTAATAAATTTTTATTTTCTAGATTAAACTCATCCGAACGAATGATTAATTCATAAAATTACAACAACAAATTTAACAAAGATTTCGATAAGGAAACCAAGAAAACTTCACTATACTTGAGCCAAACAAACTCTAAATATTGCAAAACTACGTATGAGCAAGTTACTTTACCACCAGCCTCACCTCGAGGGTTCAGTTAGTAGCAACTAGATCACATGGGGTCCAAGGGTTTTTCACAGCCCCTAACCAAATAACGCCGGTTCAAAAAAAGAAAAACCAAATAACGCTCCTTATGGGGCTCGAACGTTGTCCTCCCACAAGAAAAGGAACAACAGATGTCATTGGCCTACGAGCCCGTTGGCACTCCCTCTAGTTAAGCTCCCATCTATACTAGATTTCTTCTCTTTAAAACTTCAACTTGTGGCTTTATTCCCCAGCCCACATAAAATTGATCTCAGCACTCTCTATAGCGTGGGATATAAATGAACACATCAGCACCCCAGAATATTAAAGAAAACTTATTAGATAATCAGATCAAACATTTACAATTATTTAATTGAATTGGTTTTTGACAGACCCATTTGAAAACTTATTTCAATATCAGTGAACGGCTTGGATCATTTGTGCGAGACCCAATCTTGGCCCCACACTCTCGTCCTTACCCCTGGTCAGTACCCATAATATTTTTGAACCATAAAACAAATTTGGAACTATTTATAGACGTATCAATGTCCAATATTCTCATCTCTGATGCTACGTTAGTTATAGGTTCAAATTATTGTTTTGATTCCGAAATAAGATTATCAAAATACTCTGAAATTTAGAGGGACCGAAATAGAGATAAAAAGGCATGAATGGGGAGGTAACCCACTCCCTAATCCTATGCTATCCTACGTTTACAAAAGCGGCAGTTTGCTGCTATGGTCTACGGTGTGCGGCTAGCTTCTATTGCACTTTGCCCTCTTTTATTAGTTTGTTACTCTTTCTTCTGGTGTATCTCCAACCCATCTCTTACTCTTTTTTCATTTTGGAGACTCAAAAAAATACTATATTCTATTCAGAAGATAATTCTGGAGAATCAGCAATTCTAACTCAATTCTCCATTTTTCACCTCCAAAACTCCCCCCAATTCTTCCTCCATTTATTGTTCGGTATTATTTTTTTTCCTCCTTTCATTAGATGCATTTTTTTTCTCATTTCAACTCATTATTCAAACCAATACAATGATAGGATAGTGTAAATGAGAAAAAAAATAATATTATGAGTTCAAATGGTTTGAATTTACAATTGATGTTATTTCAAAATATATGTACATATACTTAATATTAGACTCAAACGGTTTGAAAAAGGATGCGTAATGTAAAAGTTATATGTAATTGAAAAAATTCTAGCAAAAAAGTAAATAGAATATTAGTGAATGAGAGAAATGGAGATGGGTTTCCATTTGGGAGGTGATCCTCCAAATATGGAGAATGAGAATTGAGTCTCCAAAATGGAGACCCCAAATAAAGATGAATTGAAAGGCATGAATTCTTCAAAATGGAGTTTTAGTTCCCAAATGAAAATGGGTTAGAGATGTTCTGAAGGGAGATATTTCGAGGCCTTGTGGAGAAGATGCTTGACTCTTGTTTTAACAACTAGCTAATAATAATCCCTAACATTCTATAGTCTGGCAACAAAATAGCTACCGTCTCTATTGCGCGGCTAGCTTCAATTTTCTTAAACATATGTAGTTCAATTTCGTTCCTTCAAGTTTTTCTATCATAAATTTATCATAGAATTCTTGACGTTTAACAATTTGCTTTAATTGGTACTAACATATTGGGGGAATTGGGTTTCATTGGGAGGTGGGGTAAAAAATTCACAAGTGGTGGACAAATTTTTATGAAATTGCATAAAAATAAAACAGACAAAAAAAAAATTTCTCATACATGAAACAGACAAAAATAAATTCCTCATACATGGAGTCGGTTTGCAAACGAATCTAGGTTTAAACCTAAGTTGCTCCTTGTATGAAACTAAATTGTCCCTTATACGAATCTAAGTTGCCCCTTATTTTTACCCCACCTCCCACTGAAACACAATTCCCCCTAACATATTCTAATTTTTTGAAATAAGAGCCAACCATGGAAGCACCACTTGGTTTTTATTTTATTTTTTTTGGAAGCACCACTTGGTTATTTGTAAAATGTATGGCGGATACCATTTTATTTTGGGGCTGGTTCCCCTCACACAAATGTTGACACAACTTTTGTAGGACTTAGGGGGGCTGCTGTCCCCAAGGGGACAGCAGCGTGCTGCTCCCCCGATTTTGGGGCCCACCCCGGTCTCGCTCCGATGATCTGAATCGTTCACTTTGTAGAGCTCGTCGAGTAGAACAACTATGCAAAAAATCAGCTTAATTGGATATCATTAAGTGCCTGATCGGAGCCTATATAACTCTTGGTCCATGGGTATAATGGATTTGATTCAGTGTTTCGGATCCATTCTTTTCAAAGTAAAAAGGCTCCGATCAAGCACTTAATGATATACAATTAAGCTGATTTTTTGCATAGTTGTTTTATTCGACGAGCTTTACAAAGTGAACGATTCGGATCATCGGAGCGAGACCGGGATGGGCCCCAAAAACGGGGCAGCAGCACGCTGCTCTCCCCAAGGGGGAGAGCAGCCCCCCTGAGTCCACTTTTGTAAGGGATCTATTTTGGAATCTCACGTAAATGATTGGAATCGTTCAATTTGTTTAAAACGTATTTTTAAGGATTTTTGTAAAAATTTAACTCCTTTTGATATTGGTAAGTGCTTAATTGGTTCATTCAGTTGGTTCTTTCCTATCAAATTTTACAGGATAAAATTAAAATGAACTGATCAAGCCCTTACGGATATCAGAATAAGTTGATATTTTACGAGAACTCTTAAAAACCTAGTTTAAACAAATTGAACGGCTCCGATCATTTGCGTGAAACTCCGATTAGTGTTGTGTTAAAATTTTTGTCAATTTCTATGTGAGGGGAACCGACCCCTTGTATTTTATGAATCAATTTTGTTTTGGTTTCGGAGCAAAAAGGGTGAGAATGGGCTACCAAAGCATAGAAAACCACCCTTTATTCATGAATCATGAAACAAATGGTGTGGAAAAGCAATTAAAAAAAACCCCCCACCATATATCTTCAAGACCGCTTCTACAGACATAAATCTCCGAAAATGGATCTACAAAGATAAGAGCAAGACTGATGAAGGTGAATTCTACTTACATGTTGAACTTACTAACATCGAACAATTCCAAACTCATTATATGTGTTTGCTCATCTATCTCATAAATAATTTTCAATTTTTGAGCATCTCCATCATACCAAATATCAAAACAATTTGAAAATTTTAGTAATTTTTACATACTTCAACAGATATATCAAATACAGTATTATAAACACTTAAATTTTACTGCTCACGTTTTTAATTTGAAAAGTGGGTAGCATCCTTTTTACACCGAATTCTATCAAACACCGAATTTTATCTAAGGATGATTGAATTTTCAAACAACCCATTAAAATATACAATTTTCAAATAGCAATATATAAAAATAAAATACTATACAATTAATTATCCTACTTCAAATAAAGAAGTGAAATATGAAATATATTTGTATGTTTTGAGATATTTACTGAAAAAGCAGTGCTACGAACATAGATAATGTCGTTTGAGATATTTCTTTTAGTAAAAATTTTATGAGGAATTTTATCACTAAAAGACAAGAAAGTTGATGCATTTCTCAAAACATAGAGTGCGAAAATTGTAATCCACATTGTTTGGTTCTCCTCTCAAAAATATTTTCTCCAAATTTTTATTATTATTTTGTCATCCGAATTTTTTTTTCTTTAGTGATTTTTTTTAATTTTTAATATATATATATATATACACACACATACATACACACACATAGTATACTTGTATTCAAAAAATATAAAAAATTAGCTAGAGACAAAAATTACGCAAACTCACATAAGACTTTTTTATCTTAAAAATTTTTAAAATAAATTAAAGGCAAAAAATACGCAAATCTATAAAAAAGAATTACTAGTATCT
Organism: Rhododendron simsii; assembly: GCA_014282245.1. Classification (NCBI taxonomy): domain Eukaryota; kingdom Viridiplantae; phylum Streptophyta; class Magnoliopsida; order Ericales; family Ericaceae; genus Rhododendron; species Rhododendron simsii. Next base: position 22,140,646 of record CM024954.1, read on the forward strand.
AAAAAATTTAGGGAATTAATTTTGCCATTCATGTTTTTTTAATGTCACTTCATTCTTTCATAAAACAAATCATCTAATAAAGACACAAATAAAATGAGATTAACAAAAATTGAATTGACAAAATCACCCTCCAAAATTTACCGGTGTTCAATACTGTTCATCTACCTCGCACAGTCTCTGGCAAAGCTCCACAGCAGTAGCTGGCTTCCAGATAAACACCATTGTCGGCTCCCCCTGCATACTTGCAACCCCATCATCCTCTCTCTCTCTCTCTCTCTCTCTCATTCTCTCTCTCTCACGCACGCACACTCATTTCACAAAAGTACTCCTGTAGAACGCATGATTCAACCACTCCTCATGCCTAATTGACCCCTTGATCTCCACCCTCCGATCCCCCCTTCTACTCTCTCTCTCTCTCTCTCTCCATGTTACTACATATATAGTCCCTCCCTCCCTCCCTGTACAATAGGAGTATAATACTACTACACTGTAATAAAGATGAGATTAATCGCTTTGGAAGCAACCAAAACACAAACAATGCTTCCTCTGCTCCTCCTCCTCTTCCTCCTCCTCACCCCCGTCCACTCTCTGAACCAACAGGGCCTCTACCTCCACACCCTCACCCTCTCCCTCTCCGACCCAGACAACTTCTTCTCCACCTGGAACCAGAGGGACCCCACACCCTGCAACTGGACCGGCGTCACCTGCGACACTCAGTCGGAGGTCTACTCACTCGACCTCTCCTCCGCCAACCTCTTTGGCCCTTTCCCCTTAACCCTCTGCCGAATCGACACCCTCACCTTCTTATCTCTCTCCAACAACTCCATCAACTCCACCCTCCCAGACAACATCTCCGATTGCCAATCCCTACAACACCTCGACCTTTCTGAAAACCTACTCACTGGATCCCTACCCACTACTCTCTCTCACCTACCCAACTTAAACTACCTCGATTTGACCGGAAACAACTTCTCCGGCGACCTCCCGCCGAGCTTCGCCGCCTTCCCCCGCCTCGAGGTGCTCTCTTTAGTGGCAAATTTGTTCGACGGTGAAATCCCTTCCTTCTTGGGTAACATCACCACTCTGAAGCAGCTGAATCTCTCTTACAACCCATTTAGACCGGGTCGGGTCCCGCCGGAGCTGGGGAACTTGACGAATTTGGAGATCTTGTGGATGTCCGGGTGTAACTTAATGGGTCCGATCCCCGACTCGCTGGGTGGACTCAAGAAGTTAAAGGACTTGGATTTGGCTCTGAATAACTTGAATGGGAATATACCGAGTTCGCTCACCGGGTTGACGAGTGTGGTGCAGATAGAGCTGTATAATAACTCATTAACCGGGGAGCTCCCGGCGACGGGGTGGAACAAAATGACGTCGTTGCGGCTACTGGACGCCTCGATGAATTACTTGAGTGGGTCCATTCCAGATGAGCTGTGTTCTCTGCCACTTGAATCATTGAATCTGTACGAGAATCAGTTAGAAGGAGATTTACCGGAGAGTTTAGCGAAGTCTCCGAATTTGTATGAGTTAAGGTTGTTTGGAAACCGGTTAACGGGGGAGTTACCGGCGGATTTGGGGAAGAACTCTGCGCTGTTGTGGGTTGACGTGTCGAGCAATAAATTCCAGGGACAAATCCCATCTGGGTTGTGTGAAAAAGGTACTTTAGAGGAGCTTTTGATGATATACAACTCGTTTTCCGGCGACATTCCGGCGAGTTTAGGGGAGTGCACGAGCCTTACGCGGGTCCGGTTGGGGTACAACAACTTTTCCGGCGACGTTCCTGCGGGACTCTGGGGGCTTCCACACGTTTACTTGCTCGAGCTGGCCGACAATTCGTTCTCCGGCGGTATCGCGAAGACGATCGCGGGAGCGTCGAATTTGTCGGCGCTGGTGATATCGAACAACGGATTCTCCGGCGGGATTCCGGAGGAGATTGGGTGGTTGGAGAATCTCACGGAGTTCACCGGAAGCAATAACCGGTTTACCGGGTCGTTACCAGATAGTATAGTGAATCTTGGGCTACTGTGGAAGCTGGATCTTCACAACAATGGCTTATCTGGGGAAATCCCAATTGGGATTCATTCATGGAAGAAACTAAATGAGCTGGATTTGGCTGATAATGACTTTTCTGGGAATATTCCAGAAGAAATTGGAACTTTGTCAGTTCTAAATTACCTTGATTTGTCTGGGAATCAACTTTCAGGGAAAATCCCACTTGGGTTGCAGAATCTGAGGCTAAATGAGCTCAATTTGTCCAGTAACCACCTCTCAGGTGATATTCCTCCTTTTTATGCTAAGGAGATTTATAAGTCCAGCTTTTTAGGTAACCCTGGTTTGTGCGGTGATATAGCTGGTCTGTGTGACAAGAAAACTGGGTATAAGAGTATGGGTTATGTTTGGTTACTTAGATCAATCTTTATGCTGGCTGGGATAGTGTTCATTGTGGGTGTTGTTTGGTTTTACCTGAAGTATAGGAATTTCAAGAAAGCAAAAAGTGCGATTGACAAGTCGAAATGGACTCTAATGTCGTTCCACAAATTGGGTTTTAGTGAATTCGAAATCTTGGATTGTCTTGATGAGGATAATGTGATTGGAACTGGATCTTCTGGGAAAGTTTATAAGGCTGTTCTTAGTGGTGGAGAGGTGGTGGCAGTGAAAAAGCTATGGGGCGGAGGGGCAAAAATGGCGGTGGAGAGTGGAGATGTCGAAAAGGGTGGCAATGTTATTCAAGATGATGGTTTTGAAGCAGAAGTCGAGACATTAGGAAAGATAAGGCACAAAAACATTGTGAAGCTATGGTGTTGTTGCACCACTAAGGATTGCAAGCTTTTGGTGTACGAGTATATGCCTAATGGGAGTTTAGGGGATTTGCTTCATGGAAACAAGAGTGGGATGTTGAGTTGGCCTATTAGGTATAAGATCGTGATGGATGCAGCAGAGGGGCTTTCGTATTTGCACCACGATTGTGTGCCTCCGATCGTTCATAGGGACGTGAAGTCGAATAATATCTTGTTGGATGGGGATTTTGGAGCACGAGTGGCAGATTTTGGAGTGGCGAAAGCGGTGGATGCCATCGGGAAAGGGGGGAAATCAATGTCAATAATCGCGGGGTCCTGTGGATACATTGCGCCAGGTTAGTGTGTCCATATGTTTTGTCATTACCATTCCCCGATGTTATATTTCGCTAATGTTAGATCATTGCTGTTGTGGTTGAGTCCACGTTTATGGTAGTTCGCAAACAAAAACAGGTCATTGATAGGTAGATACTGATAATTTGTTTCTATCTTTTCTGTTTTCTTAGTTAACTGCAGGTTTCTAATAGTTCAAAGCTCTGTAAAATATTTCCTAAAGCTAAAAGTATCCAATTGTTTCACCATAGTAGCCAAATGGTATTTGTTATGAAAGAGCAACCGAACCTAACAGAATCATCTGATGGCAATTGAGAACGAATTGAATTTAGCTATTCTTAACAGTGAAATTAATAAGTTTGCTTCGGTTATGAATCAAACCGACGACTATCTCTTATTTCCAGTCTTTTCTTGAAGTTCTTGGCTTACTTTGGCAAATCAATAATATCTTCCATCCACTCTGAAAGTTCCAACCATACTAGAAATCAGAATGATCAATTAGACTTGTTATGTCAAATTGTCAGTAGTCGTATTCAGTTCAAACAAATGTTGGTTTTGAGTACTTAGCGTCTGCTGGTTATTATTTCTAGATTATCCTTTCAATCCCTCAATTTAATATTTACTTGTCCATTGCAGAATATGCATACACGCTGCGAGTGAACGAGAAGAGCGACATATACAGCTTCGGCGTGGTCATCCTTGAATTAGTCACCGGGAGGCTCCCAGTGGACCCCGAATTTGGGGAAAAGGATTTGGTCAAGTGGGTATGCACTACTCTTGACCAAAAAGGCGTAGACCATGTACTCGACTCAAAGCTCGATTCGTGTTTCAAGGAGGAGGTATGCAAAGTGCTCAACATTGGCCTCCTTTGCACCAGCCCTCTGCCGATCAACCGCCCCTCCATGAGAAGGGTGGTGAAATTGTTGCAAGAAATAGGCGCGGAAAGCCAGTCCAAGAATGGGAAAGATGGGAAGTTGACGCCTTATTACTATGAAGACGCTTCGGATCAAGGAAGTGTTGCTTGAGAAACGGATGTGGAAGGAGAAGGAGAAGGAGAGGGAGAGGGAGAAGGATTGGGCTTCTTTTTTTAGATGTTTTTTCTCAGTTCTTGTTCCCCCTCTTGAGTGTTTGTTTGCTGTCTTCGGTGAAGGAAAGAGTTAGAGGTAGTGGTTTTCAAAAAGAGAAATTTGGTCTTGTGAGTTCTTGTTTGCTTGTATATTGTTAACTACTCCTACAATTATCTATCAAAGTCTTCCCTCGTATCAAGTTTTATCTACAAGTCATCTGGATAAGTTCCTTCCTCTTGTTGAATGTAAGGTCGTAAACGAGCCGAGTCGAGCCGAGATTCGAAGTGTTCGAGCATAAAAAGACACCAGTAGACAGTAGTTGATTGGAGCAAAAATGTTCAAGCTGGCCCTCAAATCGAGGAGCCAAGCTCGGTCATAAACTTGAGCTTGAAAAAAGCATGATTATCCCATCAACCATATTTGCAAATTTGCTAAAAAATCTTGCAAAATCGAAAGAATAAGGGGCAAGTAAGTGCAACTTTACAAATTTTGTTAATACAGGTTTGAGTTTACTGTCCTACTCAAACCGAGCTAGGGTATACTGGAGCTTGGTTTGGTTACAAAATCAACTTAAAAGTTTTGCGAGCTCAAAGTAGCTTCCAAGGAACCACACTCAAGTTTTTTTTTTTTGGGTAAGGAACAAATTAATGGTGGAGAGGAGAAAGAGGGGAAAGAAGCCTGTAACCACACTCAAGTTGTTAATGGACAACTAGGTTCGGCTCGGTTTGGTTGAGTTGAATTGTTTGAATTTTTACCCAAACATGCCCATTTGTACAGTCCATTGATGTTGAATTCTCTCTGGCATCTCTCAGGTGATTTATCCTTTTTCACCTAAATCAAATTTCTTGCATTTAACAACTTGTGCCTTAGCCTTAAATGGAACTAACTACTAGTCTGTGTACTACTGTCTTTATGAACTATCAATATTTTGGTAAGATCCAAAGAATGGAATCTCTCCTACAATTCTCTAGGTTAAAATTCTTTCCGAGACTCAGAAATATTTACAAACCCTCCGTTTTTACCATATGGGTATATTACAGAGGGACAGCTCTATGTATATCTCAATAATGTAATGAGGGTTGTTATGTAGGGTTGGTACTTATGGACCCTTCTCATTTAAAGCTTTAGGTCCCCTCTCTCTCTCTCTCTCTCTCTCTCTCTCTCTCTCTCTCCATTTTGTAATAGGAGAAACAAATAACAAATGCAACTGGAGGGGAGGACCATAGTGGTCTTGGCAATAACCTAAAAAACATTTCTTTCTGTTGAGCACATGCATATATCTGTCTGTTTGTGTTTTTGAGAAGAAGTGGGCGAAACGAGAGGGAAAGAAATGTCACCAAAGTTTGCGGAGAAATTTTTTTGGTGCAAATAGGATATTACTGACGTGGTACCTGTGCAACGCATTTGGACTGTCCAAAAATGCAACCAACGATCCGGATGCAAAGGTACCGAACAGATTTAAAAAAGAAAGAAAATGAAAAGACTGTTTCAATCCCGACCGTCGATTGCTTGGCTTGAACGATTCATATGTGTTGATCAAATATCACGTGGTACCTGATTTGCAACAAAAAATTTCTCAAGTTTGTGCCACAAATAGGAAGGATCCTTTTGCATATAACCTATACGTTTTAGATTACTACAACAGTTCTTTACAGGTGTACATTTATGTACAGATTTATGGTCATGGCAGTTGTCCTCAGCTCAGCTCTGCAAATTCACTGTTGCGAAAACTCACTTTGTTCAGTACTTATACAAGTCTTGAAAGAAAAAAAAATTACTCCATGCATATTTATCAATAAGTTTTTTCTCTGTCTATCTCTCTCTTTATTATCACTCTTTTTTTTGAATGGCGAAAAAGAAATTTTATTAACCTTTGAAATTGTTACGAAGGTTAATAGGACAAGGAGAGAACAAAAGTCCAATCTGAGACTCAATCCTTGATTGGCAAGATACCACCTTAAGGTGTTGGCGCTTTGTTTCCTTTAGGTGTTTCCTTGGAGGTGATTGACCGGCTAGTCCAAAAAACTAGACCGAAACTCTAGTAGCTCCTGGACGACGCCAAAAAGCACCGATAATGATTTTAAAATTTTTTTCAACAATAATACCCTTCTTCTGCAACATGCGTAGGGCGTGACCAACTCACACACAAACTCTCGATCTTCCCATAGGAGATCTCTCTCTCTCTCTCTACTCTTCTCCCTCATTCAAAGTAATCTCTCTCTCTCTCTCTCTCTCTCTCTCTGTCTCTCTCTCTCTCTCACACACACACACACACACACAAAAACACAGATTTTCACGAGTTTGAGAAATCACTACAACAAAATTCGATTTTGGCGACACACAATAGTATGTCGGCAAAGGGTTTTGGCGACCCAAGTCTTTGCGTCGGCATGCCATCGGCGTTGCTATGTCAGCAATAGTATTTGCAGATGCGAACACCTCTGTCGCCAAAAGGCAGTAGATTTGGCGACGCGCTTTGCATCGGCGAAAGTATGGTTGATGTGGGAAACGTATTATACCTTTGCTGACGTGTTTTGCGTCGCCAAAAGGTTACTTGATGAAAGAATACAATTTTCTTGCTCCTCCTGGGTTTCCAACCCGGGTCAACTACACAAGACTTTTCACGCAAGACTCTGACCAACTGCAGTATACACGCTTTTCGTTGTTTTGGAATATCTAATATATATATATATAGTATATATTTAACATTAAAATAGCAATTAAAGTTGAATCGAACGTGATTTTGAACCTTTAAACATTAAAATTAGCAATTTTGATAAACATGAAAATTGTAGCCCTTTGTGTTACTGTTCAAACTCAATTTGAATTACCCCCAATCAGAGTTAATTTATTTAGTATTTCGGGCATAAATTTTTACTCATAATTGTGATTGAGGTAATTCAAATTGGATTTGAACAATAACACAAAGGGCTAACAACTTTCATACTTATCAAAATTCAAATTGGGTGAAGCAATTTAAGTATTTTGGACCGAAAAGAGACTGGGTCTTCTTGAAACGACGTCATTTTATGTTATTGTATTGTGGGCTTCCCAACCGGCACGCCCGAGAGTCGCCACCCGGATTTTTGAAATAGATGATTTGAGAAATTGAGGGTTTGTTTGAAGGAAAAAAGGCTTTTGATCTAGCGAAAACGTTAAGACTTTGGGTTCGGAGGCCTCATTACGAATGGGGAAGGTTTTGTTGAAAAAGCACCCCACTGGCCCGGTCGGAACCAGTCTCTACTTGGCGTTTTTAAAGGGGAAAACCTTAAATGTCTTTTGGAAGATTAAACTCTTAATACGCAAATAGGGGAAAGGGACATAGGATTGAATATATCACGTTGACGTGTTCGTGGTGCTTCCTATACAATGAATGATAACAAATGATATGAAATGACACATTGTTAATGGACTGCCTTGATCACAACTAGAACCGCACGGTGTACCTTATTACTTCTCACGACCTTTTGGTATACCGCATGGCGTACTTCTTTGCTGTCAGTCCACTACTATTGCCCAAATGCTCGCACAGAGTATTAGATACATCGTATAGTGTGACTCTCTACTCTTTTCAGAACGTCTTTGTATTTTCAGATTGAAACAAACCATGGACCCATGCATCTTTCTTGTTGTCTTTATTGAAAAAACAATTTGCAAAAAACGCTTTTTGATGCACTTGATCATCATGGATGATCGTAAAAACCCATTTTGACAAGCCAAAAGCATGGTTTTTTTGATAAAATACATCAGTAACGATCCTCGAGCAATAACAGTATGATCAATAGTAGATGAATGTGATCAGAACAAACAAAACAGATGGGTAATGGACATTATAACGTCGTACGTTAAAGTACCCTACATTGCGCAGTGTATCATAACACCATGCGGTGTAGTGTTTCCAGTACAAATTCTAGTTTTGTTTCTGAAAATGGATTTTAAGTCGATACTTAACCAAAAGGGTCAAGTATGACTGGAGAAAGTTCCCTCAGGGCCAAGGTTGAGCTTGGCCCAAGAAAACTTGTATTTACCTTCGGTTTTGAGCTTGAACAAGGATGGATGAGTGTAGATAAGAGTGGATGAGTGTGGATGAGTGTGAATGATTGAAGAGCTTGGAGTTTTGGAGTGGTGGAGTTCTAAAACTAGTTGTGCACTAAGCTTTGGAAGTGAGGGTAGATGGAATATTTTTAGAGAGAGAAAGAATGTCAAGAGAATGTTAGTATAACTTTTCTCAAGACTTTGGAGATAATGGGTGTAAGGAGGATCAATTCAAGAATCAAAGGCCCTTTTCCTCTCGGAGGAGGGGTGTATTTATAGGCAAAAGCCAAGAATTATCAATGCAAATAGGGGAGGTGACTTCTAGGCCGGCTAGAAGTGTATTCTCTACCAAGCCGACTTTGAGCTGTGGCTCAAATGAGCGTGGCCGATAGCTTTCTGAGCCAGTCAAAACTTTTCCTTGAAATGTCGTGCGGGGGACCTCATGACCTTGTGCGGTGTAATGAATTATGCGGTGTAGAGGTGTCCCGTGCAATATTAAAGGCTCAATCTTGGGCTTTTTTGGGCTTTGCTGGGGTCTTTGGGCTTCGAGGTGATGAGAATCCACATTCAAGCTCTTGAAGGTTTTTGTTTCATTTGTTTCATCATCGGAGAATTTAAAGAACCTTAGAGGCCCGGATTGGGGTGTCTACAGTAGTCCCTGTTTAACGAAACTCGAACACCATTGATTGGTGTGAGTGACGCTTAAAGAATAGGCATTCCAATCCATTACTCCAAAGTCTTTAAATCAAAACTAAAATGCATGAAAACCTAAATGCATGCAAATAGTAACGGTGGTCGCGCTCACGGAGCTGCCTATGTACCCTGTTTGCAGGGATCAGACCAGTGTAGTTCAATCGGGACAATGCAAGTAAAGCGAGTCTCGGAGGACAAATTGCAAAAGCAAATAAACTTGAGAAGATTGAGTGGCTGTAGTGTGGAGTGTCATTAAATTCTTGAGACGAGTCCTCGGGGGACTAAAGCAAGACGAGTCCTTAGGGGACTAAAAAATTGAGACGAGTCCTCAAGGGACTAAAAATTGAAACGAGTCCTCAGGGGATTAAAATTAAGACGAGTCCTCGGGAACTGAAATTGAGACGAGTCCTTGGGGCACTAGAGCGGTTAAAAGGTGAGACGAGTTCCTGAAGGACTAAAACGCAACGGGTCCTGGAGGACGAAAATTCAATGAGTCCTGGAGGACGAAAATGTGACGAGCCCTGGAAGACGAAAATGCAACGAGTCTTGGAAAGCAAAAATACGGCATGTCCTGGTGGACGAAAAAGGACCTTTTGACCAAGGCACGATATTTTATCAGATTGTGAATGCAAAATGGTCAAAATTTGTCATTTCCAAGGACAATATGGGGGTGGGTCAAATGGACCCACATAAATAATTTAAATTCTAGAGACCATAAAGCCGTACGATGTAGGAATAAGCCGCGTGGGGTTTCAACTTCTCATGCAACTCTTCGATTTTCGAGCTCAGTTTGATTGTTTCAGGTGCGTTCAATCAATTCGGGAGTGTCTTTTGGGGGCCCGAAGCTTCTTTATAAGCATGGTGGCACCTCATTCCATGCACCACCATCAAAATTCTTCAAGTCTCTTCACCTTTCCTCCATCTTTTCAAGAATAGGTTACCTTCATCTTTTCAAGAACAGGTTCTAATGGTGGATAGCAGCCTTGTTGCACGCGTGATCGCTTGGGAGGCCAATATGGCCTTTTTCCATGAGGAGATTGACCGCCTTAACCAACAAATTGCCCGACTCATCACCACCATTCGCACTCTTCGCCATGCGTTTCCAACCTCCAGGACCATGCCTTCGATGCTCTGGATGACGGACTCGACCCTGAGTTTGCGGATCAGCGCGAGTCTGACGACACTGCGGAGGACAGCGAGGGTAACCGAACGGGTCGGATGACCATTCGGACGGTGTGAATGACGCCTTCAACGGCGCCAACTCTGGGAGCGATTAAGGAAAGTGAAGAGGAAGGAAGGAAGTCGTAGGAGTACGAAATCTTGTTTTTCTTTCTTTTCCTTTTCTTTTTGTAATGAAATTCCCGAGGCAACCCCGGTTTATGAATGAAATGCTTCCTTCGTGTCCATCTGCTTTTCAAACTTTTCCATGCAATGCTTGATCAAACCGAACGCCATGATCTCGAATGCTAAGGAACCAGTTTTAGAATTTGAATCATCATAGAAATCAAAACACCCTGCGCGGTTATAAAGCCACGCACGGTCTTTCACAGCAATGTGCGGTGTATTAAACTTCATCATAACCTAGAGCAATGCATCAGTAAATAGGCACGGGGCCCAAAAGTGAATGTTTAAAATTCTAAACATCCTTTGAATGTGGGCTCGGGTCCCAAGAATAACGTGTATTGAATTAATACACCGTGCGATTTCTCATGAAACACCGTGCGACGTACTGAACTCTGAACCCAGTCCAAAACTAGTTTCAGGAGAATCGATCAAGAGTGATATAAAAGGGTGAGAAGTACACCATACACCCCACAATTTAAACTTTCTCTCTCTCGCGCCCTCTTTCATTTCTTTCTCTCTCTCTCTCTCTCTCTCTCTCTCTCTCTCTCTCTCTTTCAATCACCTCTCTTTCTCAGTCATCTCTCTTTCCCTCGATTTCCCTCTTTCTCGGTCTCCCTCTCTCTCAGTTCTCTCATCTCTCTCTCTTTTTTATTCGATCGTGGAGCGTAGTGACGTACCCGTTGGTGATCAACCACCAAGGGTCGAGGTTACCCATCTCCGCTCTTCTGGAGAGCAATGCGGTGATCAGGGAGGATTTGGAGACCCGGGGGGTCTCAGTTTTGGCGGCCATGGCCGAGGAGGCCATGGCCTTGGCTACCGCGGTGGGCAGCGATGGTGGCAATGAAGGTATAGGGGGCGGAAGTGACCGGGTTATGGTGAGTTCAGGTGCAATGGCGCCGAGGAGTGATGACGAGGACCAGGGCCAATCTCAAGTTATGGGTGGTTCGGAGGAGAGGGCCACAAAGGCCCACGGTGGTGGTTCAGAGGAAATGGAGCCGGAGGTCTCTCCCATGCGACAGCCCCAATCCAACTTGGGGAAGGACCTGGTTGTCGAGGAAAAACCGGTGGTGAAGGAAATACGGGCGGTCTTTGTTGGTAGTGGCGAGGGTGCTGGGTCGTCGCGGCCTATTAGCATGGGTGATTTTCTAGAGATGGCATCCATTGACGACTTGGTCCCGTCGTTATGGGGTGTTCTCGGGTTAGCGGAGGCTCTGCTCGAGCTTCGTGAGAGGGATCTTCAGGCCGAGCTCGAGGCCGAAGCAGGGGGTGAGCGACGAGTTAAGGAGGAGTCGCGGGTGGGCAAGGAGGGTATCTTGATCCCCTGACGGACAGTGGTTGACGAGGCGGTGGCAGTTCTTAGGAGTTGAGGGGTCTACGACGAGGTGACCTACGTGCCCCTTCGACACGCGGTGGTGCCTTCGTTGCTGGACGCTTACCGGCCAGAGAGGACCACGTATGACGAGGCTTTGGTCCTGAGGGACCCTCAACAACACCTGTTCGAGCGACGAGCCGAGGTATATTTCAATACAATGTATCATGTTTTCCAATTTCCTACTTTAGATATTATGCCTGGTTATTGAATCTCGCTGTTTATTGCAACAGGCGATAACAATCTCATGCTATGGCCTGTTTATTGAATTTTGCTAATTATTGCAACAGGCGATAACAATCTCATGCTATGGCGGTGCGGCTGAAGTGCCAGTGTTTTTAGAGAGGCTCCCTAAGGTGGTGGGGGAGATAGTGACGGAGGTAGGCTTTGGGGAGTTTGTGAGTGTTTTGATGAGGGCGAGTAACGATCGCCAAGTGATGAGGGCTCTCGCTGAAAGGTGGTGGGACATGACAAATTCGTTCCACTTCACTTTTGGCGAGATGACGGTGACGCCTTTAGACTTTTCGGCGAACACTAGCTTGAGGGTCGGAGGTGACCCTATTCCTTACGACGCAGTGACGAGGAGAGATGCAAGTTTGCAAAGGCTTCTCCTGGGGCACGTGCTGAGGGCGGAGAAGGAGGATGCACAGTACTTCCAGTTGCTGGACTTTTGGAAGGAGCCTCTAGTGGGGAGTTTTGGAGGAGCAGATGGCATGGTGCTTCTTGTTGTACATGCTCGGTGCGTCTCTGTTTCCCGACAGGCACAACCAAATACACTTGTCCTTTTTACCTACCCTGCAGAATGTCGGAGAGATAGCTCATTTTTAGTAAGGCGGCACGGCTTTGAGGGCATGTGTAAACACCCCAATCCGGACCTCGAAGGTTCTTTAAATGTCCCGATGATGAAACAAAAGAAACAATACCTTCAAGAGCTTGGATGAGGGATTCCCTAGAACCAAAAGCCCAAAACAAAACCCAAAAGCCCAGAACTGGACCCTTGATACCGCACGGCATAATAAATTTCATTATGCCGCACGAGGTCATGACGTCAACCGCAAGGCATTTTGGATAAAGTTCTGACTGGCTCAGCTAGCTGTCGACCACGCCCACTTGAGCCACTGCTACAAGTTAGCTCAGCCGAAAAGGCACTTCTGGCCCACCCAGAAAACACCTCCACCATTTAAAATTCAAAATCCTTGGCTTTTGCCTATAAATACAACCCTCCACTCAAGAGAAAAGGGCCCAAAATTCTCTTTCTATCTCATTATGCTTTCACACTCACTCCACACTCCTAAGCCTTGAGAAAGTTATTCTAAAAACATTCTCAAGGTCCTTTCTTTCTCAAAATCCTCCATTTTTCTCCTCATCATTAAAGTGAGTTCTCTTGCTAACTTTAAGGTCCCAACTACCCAGTACGCATCCATTAAACCGCACTCACAGCCTTCTCTTCTCAACCGGTCTTGTCCGTACTCATCCGTAGTCATCCCTCTTCGTCTAAGCTCAAGATCAAAGGTATAAACTAGTTTCCTTGGGATAAGCATCGCCTTTATCCCTGAGGGAACCCTTCTGCAGTCAGGATCTTCCCATTTTGGTTGGATCCTAACTTAAAACCATTTTCAAAAACAAGAATAAGCCTCTGTGCTGAATATGCTATGCCGCGCGGCGCTCTGATTCGTCACATGGCATAGTGTATTCAAGCGCACAACATTTTATATAGCTACTGTTTTCTTGCTCAAACCATCTGGATCATAGCTATGATTTGTCAGGCCTGTAACGCCCCGAATTTTGGGAACGTTAAGTAGAAATTTTTATTGAAAATCTAAATATAGTCTGGCTCATTATTACATCATAACTCCTGTAAGAGTACTTTCATTACACAAGGGAGGAAAAACTAGGGTTCTTAACTATAGCTCCGCATGCTCCTCCATCCTAACTAGCTCTTCAGCTCCGAAGGCCTCCAAGATGCACAGCTCATCCTAATCATCTACAAGGTCTGACACATTATACTAGCGTCGCCACCAGTATAATATATCAGGGTCACCAGAGGTAACACCATGAGCTACAGGAGCTCAATAGAATAATCCGTACCTACTAACGCATAACTTACAAACAATAGATCATAAAGATAATAATTTCCACGTAGTACATGCATATTTAACAAATCAGTGAACAATGACACATCCATATTCACTAATTAACAATGTTGGTGTCCATGAATTTCTAAGTTTCTCCTACGCGACTCATCGTAAACCGTGTCTCGTTTTCATTTACCAAATCAACATATCCAAAAGCATTTTTAACACACCCAACCTCGATTCCGCTGCTCTGGGTTCCCGAGTATCCTCACAATGGTTCCACCGCTCCGGGTTCCCATTGGCACACAACTTGCATTGGCTCTTCTCCGCGGATACCAAGCTACACACCCAACCTCGGTTCCGCCGCTCCGGGTTTCGGAGTATCCTCACAATGGTTCCACCGATCCGGGTTCCCATTGGCACACACACACTACTCACATTGGGCTACCACGTCCGGCAACAATATAGTTTCAAAAATATTTTATTTCTCGGAACACGTTTTTCCATTAACCGTACCCTAGGTGCCATGTTTCTACTTTCTTGATTTCCGTATCTCGTTTTCATGCATCAACTCTGCGGTAGGACTTTCTACTTTATGTAACCATAAATCATTCATTGTAATCTTGAAACTAAACTGGCAAGATCATCCAACTCTATATTACTTAATATGCTCAAATCACAAACTTAAAGCATAACGCCATATGTACGGACGCCCTTGGAGTGGAGACTACTTATGCTTTATTTATACAACTGCAAGTAATGCAAGAAGTCATAATAAACATGTCTATGTTCTCATAACCATTCTAAAGATCAAAATATGAATACTTACAATCAAGCATAAATTTTTATCCTTTAAAACTCATTCTTTCTTCCATTGTGGGATGTTTAAAACAACATATGTTTATTAGAGTATAAGTTGTTTATTCAACATGCTCAGGCTTGTATTAGCAAGATAAACTTGTTGACAATCATGCATTTCAACTATTATAAACGATAGATAACCTTATCTACTTAGAGAAAACTGTTAATATTTATACTTTGAACTAAGGACATTCTACTTTCCAACATACAGTTCTATGCTATACGTCGAGTTAGTGAGCAAGGAATTCTACTTATACTTAGAGATAGAGTGCAAGGATAATCTACCGTTCTTCTTGGCGGTTGGTCGATTTTGAGATTCGGTCGTCGGTTCGGCGGCGTAACGGCTCCGAAGTGCTTCGAAAGGAAGAGAGATGGATTTTCTATTCCTAGAAACAACTTTGTTAACTACACTAGGCTACTTTAAAGATATAGGGGTGGTTTGGTGGTAACTCTCAAGAACTTTAAGAACTTAAGGAAACTTGGACTTTGGAACTTTAGAAAGTTTAGAATTTCTAGAGACAAGTTGGAGCAAGATGTGAAGGTGTGAGTTTAAGCTTGAAGTGAGCTTGATATTTATAGGCAAGGCATGTCTCTCTCCCTCTCCCACCCGAAATATCTCTCTCTCTCTCTCTCTCTCTCCATACCTCATCTTTTTCTCATTTGTCAAGCTTGATTGAAAGCTTGATAGGTTAGGTTATGGGTAACTTGTACATCTTCTTCCTAGTTCTAGCCTTGCATGGCTAGATTTTGTACTTCTAGGGTTGGTTTGGAAGATTTTGTGGAAGAAAGTAAAGTTGTACAAAGATTTATTGATTAATAAGGACAATGGAAGGTAGATCTTGCTTGGAGAAGTATATAACCCAAGATTGAAAGGATGTAAGAAGATCATAGCAAGGTACAATCCAATTTCTCCCTCTTTTCCTCTCCCTCCCTCCCTCTCTTTCTCTCTCTCTCTCCTCCCCTCTCTCAGCTCTCCTCTCTCTCTCTCTTGTACAATATATATATATATATATATATATGAGTATGATCAAGTATATATAAAAGTACATAGGTACTATATGATCTACTAGATTTTCAAGTCATAGTTTTCTATTAAAATATTTCAGTTTAGCACATGTTCAATTATAATACTAGATTATGTACTTAGGAAATCTAGGGTATTAAATCTACTAGGTTTATATATATATATATATATATATATATATATATATATAATATATAGTGTTCTAATATATAGTGTTATATATAATATATAGTGTTCTAATATATAGTGTTCTAATATATATATATATATATATATATATAGTGTTCTTACTGGGTACTAAAAACTTTTAGTACCCAAGTGCTTATATTATGGTATCCATAATATAGTCAGTCTTGATCAATGGGGTCCCCCTTTCGTCCACAAAGACCTACCTGGTCATTCTATTGATCATAATTATTACGACTATATTGATTCCTGGTTCAAAGTTCTGCTTCACCAAAATGAAAACTTTTCTCATTCCTGGTTTATTCAATTTGATCACAAGTTCAATTCAGTAATCCCATCATGGTTCAATCGATGGTGGCACCAACATGGAGCCATCCCAGATATTCTCCCTGCTAATCTACTGGATCAAGTCAACTACTTCTCAACAAAGTTCAAAGTTACTAGTCATACCAGTCAATTCCCAGCTTTGCTTCTCTTCATGGCTAAATATAAGGTCCCATGGATTCTCAAATGGAAATATAATATGGAAGACCGAATAGTTATTCGACAGTTCTTGGTAAAATGGTGGGGATCATACAATTATCAAAAAATTATTGATCAAGTTAAACTGGAATTTCCTGTCAGAGTTCCAACACCAGTTACTCCAATAAAAATTCAACCAGTTCAAACTGAAGACCCTCTGGTTCAAACACCATCACCAACGGTTTCTACCATCAGGCTTAACAGCCCTGTTCAACATCCTCCCAGACCCTCCAGGTCTAAATCAAAATGTTCAAAATTGCTCATGCTAGCACAACAGCTCATTGCGCAGGCAAGTCAAGAAGAAGAAGATACTTCTTCTGAAGGATCAACAACTGATAAAAATCCATACGGATCTGCATTCCAAGATGCTCAAGACCCTTTTGGATAATTTAAAATAAACATGTGGCCCTTGCCAATCAACTTTCCTACACAGGAAACTATTCAATCAACGGCTAACTATTTATTTACCCTCAATTATTTCCGGGTACTATTCAAACAGTAACGACTTTTTACTGTTCATCAATCAACTGTTCACTCAACCGACAGACCACTGTTCAAACACTGTTCAACCATCTGCTGTTTCACTTTTTCACCGAAAGCAAAAGGTTCACATGGTTCAACTTAGACCCCCTGTTTATTGTACAGCCTTTAATCCTTCATCTATAAAAGGATTGCTGGCTCTTAGTTAAGGGCATCCGAAATCGGAACCAACAATCCGAAATTAGAGAGCTACTTCTCTCTCTAAAATCTCTTGCCTTCTCCTTCTCTCTCCTCTTCTCTCTTCTTCTTACTTAAATGTATTAACACTGCTACACTGCAGTCCCCCTTCCCCTGTACCTTCTCCAAAGGTACTGTTAAATGTTCTTCCTCTTCAAGGACTACTCAATCAATGAGTTGATCCTCTCTGATCTCTATCAATGATAAACTAATGTTTATTCTGTTTTCTGTTCTTATTTAATGGTTGGCTTTGCCACCTACTGCTTAATGTTGTTTTAATTTCCATGGTCGGCTCAGCCGCCTTATTAACCGTTTAACTTTCTGTTCATGGTCGGCACAGCCGCCTGTTTACTCTGATCATGTCTGTGTTCTTCTTACTGTGTCTCTCCTTCCGCCCCCAAATGGTATCAGAGCCAAGTCGGGAGTAGTGAGGTAGGTGGTTGGTGGCATGGGTTGTCCCTGAGTCGGTGGTAGCGTCCGGTGGATGAATAGTTACTAGGTAAAGTATTTATTTTCAGAAAAGAAAATGAAATTAAGAAATTATTTTGGCAAGTGATCTTGCTTATTATTCATGGTCGATTGGACAGAGTTTATACTTGATTATATGAACATGAGTTGCATGTGTTTGTTTTGGCACTATGTTCTATACCCAGTATTTGACAAGAGTCTGTATTTGATTATATGGTCATAAGTTTATGGTTCAATGGTTTTGGTGCCTAGAAATACTTCCAGTAAATTGGAGTAGCTGTTTCTGACTGTTGCCGCTTAGCACCCTGGTTTTCTGTAAAAGGTCCCGTCGAGTAAGTCCCGCGGTAGGGCAGTTAAGGGTTGGAGGCAACCATCTGGGTGTTGGGTACGTGTGTATGGGGAAACAGCAGCTCCAAGTGATTCGAAGTATTAAGGTAGTTCTAAAACGCATAAGAATCAAATACAGAAACACTGCAGTGTCTGGATTATGAGTGTAGATGAGTTCCTGTCCAAAACACATACAAATCAGGTATAGAAAAACTGCAGAGATTATGAATAATAAAAAGGATTTTCTTTAAATTATAAGTTTTTAAAATCCATTTCTTTTATGTAAAAGAATATCTTATTTAGTAGTCGTTCATCCACCAGTCCCTTCCCTTATTCAGGTACAGGTCCATCCACCAATCCCTCTATTCACTCCAAGGCTCTTTGTTAAAATGAATAGAATATTTAGATGTAATTCTTCTGCTAGTTCATCTTCAATGGCTAATTTATCGTCTATACCAGACATAGTAAACCAAGAAGAACAAGAATATCAAGATTTAAATACTGATCTCCATAATTGGAATATACCTAAAATACCTGTTAAAGAAATTTATAGATCCAGTTTTCTAGGAGATTCGTTTAAAACTGATCAAGTTGCTAAAACTGTTGAACAAGTTTATGCTATTACTAAACAAGAAGAGAAATGTTCACTTCTTAGTAAAGATGCTATTAAAAGACATATAGATAGAGGATATAATTATATTCATATTGGATTAATCCAAGTTGCTATTAAACCTCTGTCTAGAACAGGATTAAATTCCTCTGTTTTACTGTCTCTAAGAGATAGTCGATTTACAGTATACAGTGATAGTTTGCTTGGTTTAATGGAGTCAAGTTTGCATAATGGTCCTGTTTACTTTAATTGCTATCCTGATTTACCACTTAGTTTAAAAGATAAAAATATATTAAAAGCATTAATGTTGAATATCCAAACTGCTGGTGCAATTACCAATATGCTTGAAGGAAGTCATCCAATTGCTTTAATATATCGTGTTTATTATAAATGCATGAAAACCAATCTAAATATTCATGCCCTAGTTAAAAGTCCTAAGGACAAAACTGTTTTGATTCAAAGTAATACCAATGCTAATATTCAAGTACCAAAAACTATTTCTTGGAATGATATTAAATTACCCAAGAGTTGGGTTAGTCAAAATGATAGTTATCCCCATAACATGCAAAATGATACTATTGATCTAGATTATATTAAACAATACTTAGATGGAACTGTTAGGATAAGCTTTGATCAACAAAGAATTAATCCAACACTTCGAATTAAAGAATTGAGTAGATCAAGTAGCTCTGTTAGCTTGCCAAGGCAAGACAAAAATCTTATTAATCCCCATATTAAATTAAAAGGAATTGATACAAGTTCCCAAATCAGTAAACCCTGCTATTCAACACAGTCAAATTTTGATGAAGAGACATCCCCAGGGTCTCCCACTCCAACGGATCTTGAAGATACTCCAATTGATCCGTCACTTTGTGTATTAACTAGAATTACCAATGATTATGATGATGTTTATGCCGAATATAAATCAAAAAAGAATAAACAAAAAAGAAAAAATTTTAGAAAAACCTATTCATCTAGTAGGCAAAACAAAATGTTTAATCAATGGGAACAATATATGGATGATAATGATATTGACATCTATTTCTTTGATTATTTAGAAGATATTTATCTACCTATGAAAGCTAAAACTACTAAACCTACTTTTACTTTATCCTCTGTTCATTTAACTTCCAGCCCACCATAACCTATGATAAAGGAATAAGTACTATTAATCAAAATCTAAATGATAACTCAGATAAATTAATAAGTATTAATAAAGCAACAATACAGGATTTAAAACATGAAACTAAAATTGTTAAAAAAGATATTTTAAAATTAAAGGAATCAGATGAAAATCCTGATAAAAACATTAAAAATAATCAACAAGATAAAAAAGAATATTACCAAAAATGGTATATCAAGGTTAAACTAGTAATAAGAGATTATCAGATTGAAATTAATGCTCTCATTGACACTGGTGCTGATTTAAACTGTATAACTGCTGGTATTATACCTACAATGTATTTTCAAAAAACTACTGCTATATTAAGAGCTGCTAATAATAGTAAAATGGATATAGAATATAAATTACCCAATACACATATTTGCCAGGATGAAATTTGTTTTCAAACCACTATTGTTTTAGTACCTGATTTAACTGATAATTTAATATTAGGTACCCCATTTATCTGCTTGATCAATGGGGGCGGAAGGAGAGACACAGTAAGAAGAACACAGACATGATCAGAGTAAACAGGCGGCTGTGCCGACCATGAACAGAAAGTTAAACGGTTAATAAGGCGGCTGAGCCGACCATGGAAATTAAAACAACATTAAGCAGTAGGTGGCAAAGCCAACCATTAAATAAGAACAGAAAACAGAATAAACATTAGTTTATCATTGATAGAGATCAGAGAGGATCAACTCATTGATTGAGTAGTCCTTGAAGAGGAAGAACATTTAACAGTACCTTTGGAGAAGGTACAGGGGAAGGGGGACTGCAGTGTAGCAGTGTTAATACATTTAAGTAAGAAGAAGAGAGAAGAGGAGAGAGAAGGAGAAGGCAAGAGATTTTAGAGAGAGAAGTAGCTCTCTAATTTCGGATGCCTTTAACTAAGAGCCAGCAATCCTTTTATAGATGAAGGATTAAAGGCTGTACAATAAACAGGGGTTCCAAGTTGAACCATGTGAACCTTCCACTTTCGGTGGAAAAGTGAAACAGCAGATGGTTGAACAGTGCTTGAACAGTGGACTGTCGGTTGAGTGAACAGTTGATTGATGAACAGTAAAAAGTCGTTACTGTTTGAATAGTACCCGGAAATAATTGAGGGTAATTGAATAGTCAGCCGTTGATTGAATAGTTTCCTGTGTAGGAAAGTTGATTGGCAAGGACTGTATTGAGTTTGAATAGGTTCGGGTTGAATGGACTAGCCATTTGATACCAGTAAACTAATCTTCCATCATATTATAAAGGTTGTGCATTTCTTCAGAAGAAAGATTATGCCAATAATCTTCTCCATCATCAATAGGGTCTTCAGTTACTGGAGTAGATATAGGAGAACGAAGCAGATGATCATTTGTTAATCGATCAAGATAACGTTTTACTAATGGTTCATGCTGAGTATGGTGAATAAATGGAACTTCTTGAATTTGTTCAGTACAGCGAATCTTCTGGATAGAATCTTCACTGATTAAATAGATTGATCTGGGATCAGCATAGACATGGAGATCATCATCATGGTAAGCATCTCCAAGTTTATCGGCAATTGAATAGGCTCTATAATGGCGTATTTGCTTGCGAATTGGTTGTGAGCAAGGCCATGGTTCTTCATCCCCAATGAGGTGAATAGGGAGATTAACTCTGCTGAATGGCCAATTGACTGCAATATGCATGATATGTTGAGCAGGTATAATGTTACCAGTCCAAGTCCATTCTGGCATTTTGCTTTTGATGAGGACTTGGCATCTTAATGAACCATATTTAGCAAAAAGGTTTAAAATGGAGACAGCCAGTTTTCTAGTAAAACTATCAGTCTGCTCCGGGTTAGTAAAAATAACTTGTCTCAAAAACCCATGATCCAATAGGGTCATTGGGGTGATTTCAATTAATTTTTTATTATATTCAGCATTAATATTTTTGAAGAACTGCATATCAATGCAAGCTCTTGGAACACTATATATTAAATTACAGGGACAATCAATCTTGTGCAAAGGATAATTTGAGCAAATAGGATTTGTTCTTGGGCATTCGACCCTATCTTGGTCTTTATTGTAAAGAGTATCCCAAGATATTTCTAAACCAGGAGTAGTTTTAGTAGATAAATCAGTTAATAATTGGAATAAGAATTCCTGAAAATAGTGGCCGTCCCTTTTAGCTCTATTTTGAATATTTTTTATTAAATCAACAGGAAAATCCTGTGGGAAAACAATTTAATTTTTTAATGAGACAGGTGTGTGAGGGATACTCTGTAATAGAGTAGAGAAATAGTTCCTCATAGAGGCAATGTGTGTCCTATGCAAATCACTATGGGTGGCATACGGCGCACTCCCCACAGGTGATTTAATGTATCTGCTAGTCCTGCTGGTGCTAGCTGCTAAGTCTTGGTCAGAATTACTATGGGTGGCATACTGTGCACTCCCCACTGGTAATTTAATGTATCTGCTAGATAACTCACTGTTTTGCTCCCTCAATGCAAAACACTCATTTTTAGTATTTTTAAAATCATGATGCATGATATGCAATTTAGCTTGAATTTGAATATTTTCTTGAAATAGATTTGAATATTTAACAGATAAATGATTTAACTCAGAGGCCATTGAGGCATAAGCTGCATCATTATTTTTCAAAAGTAGGTTCTGTTCACAAAAATAATAATTCAAGCAATTTAAACTATCAATAAATTGTTTATTATGACGATACTCCCCACACAAGTTCCATAGAGCATCTAGGAGACACTGTTGGATTAAATGATTTAATTTTTTAAAACTGAGGCAAGAATCCTCAGGGACAATTGGCAGGTAGATCTTTCCGAAGTTGATCCTCTTTTGAGCCATCTGTAAATAAATCAGAATAGTTAATAGAATTATCTTGTAATTGTTGCAAATCATTTTGATCAGGTGCAAGAAGTAAATCAAAAGTTACTTGTTGACCAGAAAATGTAGAAGTAATTTTATTATAATTTACTGTAAATGGATAAAGTAGATAAATAAAAGGCATTCCAAGAATGACTTTATCAGTCAAATTTTTAACTAAAACAAATGAGGTTTTAAAACAAACATCATTTTGGTAAATTTTAGCTGTTTGTATTTTATGACTAATTATCATTTTGCTTCCATTAGCAGAACTTAATTTTTCAGTAGTTTTATGACTATATTTATTAGGGATTAATTCTTCTTGGATACAATTTAAATCAGCTCCAGTATCTATTAGAGCAATGATATTTAACTCAAAATCATCAATTAATATCTTGACATTTGCATGCCATTTTTGAATATGAATTTGGTTTATTAGATTTAACCTAAGATTATCTTGATTACTAATTTCTTGAGTAGAAAGAGGAGTACTAGGATCATCCTCAGGATTATCGGAGGTATCACTAGAAGATTTACTAGAAGATTGGTTATCTATTTTAACATATTTTTTATTTCTTTGTTTCCATTTTGGAAGCTGTGTTTTAAGCAGTGTAACTTCATTTTTAATTATTTCAATTTCTAATTGTAAATCTTGGAGAGTGATTTCTTTAGTAGTTTTATTAAATCTTTCCAATGTTGAATGGATGTTTATTATTGGCTTATTATATTGGGGTTTTTGACTTTGTTTAGTAAGAACTTGTTTTAATTTTTTAATATATTGTTGTTTTAACTCATCATTATCTATTTTACTAATAAGATCAATTAGCAAATCTTCTTCTAATATTTCTTTAGTAAGCACATTTATTCTTTTACAACAATTATCAGTACATCCTATTTTAATTTGATCAGTTGGATCACTACTAGAATTTTCACTAAGAGAGTGATAATCAGATGATTCATCGTCTTTTTCAAAATCATTTAAATTTTCCATTTTGAATATTTCCAGTATTTTGCGTTTATCATCATCAGATATAAATAATTGATTAATCTTTTGTTTAATCTTACATTGGGACTTGTAATGACCCTTTTTACCACAATTAAAACAAGTGATGTTTTCGGCATTGGATTTATTAGGTTTATCAGCATTAGGTTTATTAATTTTATTCTTTTTAGGATTTTGATTCTTTAGTTTGGATTTATCATAATACTTCTCTTTAGAAGGTTGTTTATTTTTTGAATTTTTAATAATCTTATGCTTTTTCCGTGATGGTGCTACAGGGGGTAGACCATATTGTTCACAGAAATTACCTAATTCATATTTAGCCTTATTTTTATCCTTTTGAGTTTCTTTAGCAATTTTCATATCAATACACATTCTTAATCCTTCTTTTTGAATAGTACTAACTAGATCACCATAGGTTAATCTATCATATTCAATTGTTCCAGTAGGTTGACTAAGAACATCTCGAATTTTATGAGCAAATAAACTAGGTAAACCATTAATGAATTTCTCTTTCCAAAATGGTTTAGTACAATCATCTCTTAACATGACTCTAGATATAAAAACATCTTTATACCATCTAAAGTCACTTAATGTTGGACAATGTAAATTACTCAATTGATCATGTATTCTAGAGGTGATGTTACTAGGTTGACCAATAAAATGTTTAATAATAGTGTAAATAAGTGTGTTAACACCATCTAAAATAACTTTATCAACAGTTCCCATATCATGATCAAATATAGGGACACCATTGTCATCAATTTGAACAGCATGTTTAATTTCTTGTCTATTAGTACTGGTAAGATATTTATCCCACCAAGCTTTTAGCATTCCAGTAAAACCAGAAGTTAATAAATCAACAATCTGTGTTTGATCAAGATCAGTATTACTAAGATAGCTATTAGCAGCCATAGACATATGGTTTAATTTTTCTAAAATTTGGTGTTCAGTTAAACCATCAATATTCCATTCATATAATTTAGTAGAAGAAACAGAAAATTGATTTAATAAGTTATTTTCTTCGAATTGAAGATCAGGTGGTGTTGGTCTAGAATACCAATTTTTGGTAATACTAGTTGGATTAGCAGAAGGGTAAATCAAACGTTTAATATTAGAAGTACCTAGATTACTTGGTTGATCAGTAAATTGATGTTGAATATTGTTAATCTCATCATCAGTAGATGAAGATTGATTGGAATCATCATTTACTTGGGTTAGTACATTGACTTGGGGATCTATGGATTCTGCTTTAACAATTAGTTTTTCTAACATATTTTCAATTTTTTGAATATTGTTATCTGGATTTAATCTATTTTGTGGCCGTGTTTCAGGCAATAGGATTAAAGGTTTTTCAATAGTTTTGCTAGTTGATGGGATGCATCCTGGCATTCCACTATCAATTTTAGTTTCTATTTTATCAAGTTGTTTACCTATAGTTTTTAAACATTGATTAGTATAATTAACTTGTTCAACAACTTGCTTACATTCAGACCTATCACTAGGTAATTTAAAAGGATATATAGTGTTCCAAGGGCTTGCATTGATATGCAGTTCTTCAAAAATATTAATGTTGAATATAATAAAAAATTAATTGAAATCACCCCAATGACCCTATTGGATCATGGGTTTTTAAGACAAATTATTTTTACTAACCCGGAGCAGACTGATAGCTTTACCAGAAAACTGGATGTATCCATTTTAAACCTTTTTGCTAAATATGGTTCATTAAGATGCCAAGTCCTTATCAAAAGCAAAATGCCAGAATGGACTTGGACTGGTAATATTATCCCTGCTCAACATATTATGCACATTGCTGTCAACTGGCCTTTCAGCAGAGTTCATCTCCCTATTCACCTCATTGGAGATGAAGAACCATGGCCTTGCTCAAAGCCGATTCGCAGTCAAATACGCCACTATAGGGCTTATTCAATTGCTGATAAACTTGGAGATGCTTACAATGATGATGATCTCCATGTCTATGTTGATCCCAGATCAATCTTTTTAATTTGTGAAGATTCTATCCAGAAGATTCGCTGTACTGAACACATTCAAGAAGTTCCATTTATTCACCATACTCAGCATGAACCATTAGTAAAACGTTACCTTGATTGATTAACAAATGATCATCTGCTTCGTTCCCCTGTATCTACTCCAGTAACTGAAGACCCTATTGATGATGGAGAAGATTATCTACATAATCTTTCTTCTGAGGAAATGCACAACCTTGATAATATGATGGAAGATTAATCTGTTTATCCACTGGCATCAATTGACCAGTCCATTCAACCCGAACCTATTCAAACTCAATACTGTCCTTGCCAATCAACTTTCCTACACAGGAAACTATTCAATCAACGGCTGACTATTCAATTACCCTCAATTATTTCCGGGTACTATTCAAACAGTAACGACTTTTTACTGTTCATCAACTATTCACTCAACCGACAGTCCACTGTTCAATCACTGTTCAACCACCTGCTGTTTCACTTTTCCACCGAAAGTGAAAGGTTCACATGGTTCACCTTGAACCCCCTGTTTATTGTACAGCCTTTAATCCTTCATCTATAAAAGGATTGCTGGCTCGTAGTTAAGGGCATCCGAAATTAGAGAGCTACTTCTCTCTCTAAAATCTCTTGCCTTCTCCTTCTCTCTCCTCTTCTCTCTTCTTCTTACTTAAATGTATTAACACTGCTACACTGCAGTCCCCCTTCCCCTGTACCTTCTCCAAAGGTACTGTTAAATGTTCTTCCTCTTCGAGGACTACTCAAATCAATGAGTTGATCCTCTCTGATCTCTATCAATGATAAACTGATGTTTATTCTGTTTTCTGTTTCATGGTTGGCTTTGCCACCTACTGCTTAATGTTGTTTTAATTTCCAATGGTCGGCCCAGCCGCCTTATTAACTGTTTAATTTTCTGTTCATGGTCGGCACAGCCGCCTGTTTACTCTGATCATGTCTGTGTTCTTCTTACTGTGTCTCTCCTTCCGCCCCCAAATGGTATCAGAGCCAAGTCGGGAGTAGTGAGGTAGGTGGTTGGTGGCATGGGTTGTCCCTGAGTCGGTGGTAGAGTCCAGTGGATGAATAGTTACTAGGTAAAGTATTTATTTTCAAAAAAGAAAATGAAATTAAGAAATTATTTTGGCAAGTGATCTTGCTTATTATTCATGGTCGATTGGACAGAGTTTATACTTGATTATATGAACATGAGTTGCATGTGTTTGTTTTGGCACTAAGTTCTACACCCAGTATTTGACAAGCAAGAGTCTGTATTTGATTATATGGGCATGAGTTCATGGTTCAATGGTTTTGGTGCCTAGAAATACTTCCAGTAAATTGGAGTAGCTGTTTCTGACTGTAGCCACCTAGCATCCTGGTTTTCTGTAAAAGGTCCCGTCGAGTAAGTCCCGCGGTAGGGCAGTTAAGGGTTGGAAGCAACCGTCTGGGTGTTGGGTATGTGTGGAACGGGGGAACAGCAGCTCCAAGTGGTTAGAAGTATTAGGGTAGTTCTAAAACGCATAAGAATCAAATACAGAAATACTGCAGTGTCTGGATTATGAGTGTAGATGAGTTCCTGTCCAAGACACATGCAAATCAAGTATAGAAAAACTGCAGAGACTATAAATAATGAAAAAGATTTTCTTTAAATTATAAGTTTTTAAAATCCATTTCTTTTGTGTAAAGGAATATCTTATTTAGTAGTCGTCCATCCACCAGTCCCTTCCCTTATTCAGGTACAATTCCATCCACCAATCCCTCTATTCACTCCAAGGCTCTTATTAAATTATGGATTGTTCTTATGATGAATATAATTATGAATCTTATGATAATTCATTTGACATGGTAAACACAGAAGAACAAGATCATGAATTTGATCATGATAATGATTTTAATCACGATAGTCATGATATTGAATCTGTTTACGATGGAAAATCTATTTTTTCATCTAAAAAATATCAATATTTTTATGATAATTATGCTGAAAGTTCTTATAATTATAACTGCTTAAGTACTTCTCCTAGAGAAATAGGAACAGTACAACTAACTGATAAAACAACTATGCTAAGACAAAGGTTAAAAGAATCAACTATTGAGATCAGAATTATTCAAAAAAGAGAAGATGCATTTGATAAACTATTTAAAGATTATAAATCACAAATCAATAAACAAAGACGAAGAGAATTTAGAAAAAATTACTCTTCTAGTGAACAAAATAAAATATTTATTAAATGGCAAAAATATATTGATAAAAAGAATATTGAAATAACATTCTTTGACTACTTAGACAAATTTTATCCCATTAAACCTAAATACACTAATACTACTATTACTAAATCTACTTGGAAAATGACTGATAATACTACTATTAAATCTAGTCATCCTCCTTTAGAGCCAATAACTATTGATTATAAAGGATCTATCATAACTGCTTCTCCTTTTAAAATTACCTAGTGATAGGTCTGAATGTAAACAAATTGTTGAACAAGTTAATTACACTAATCAATGTTTACAAACTATAGGAAAACAACTGGATAAAATAGAAACTAAAATTGATAATGGAATGCCAAATTGCATCCCGTCCACTAGTAAAACTATTGAAAAACCATTAATATTGTTGCCTGAGAAACGGCCACAAATCAAATTAAATCCAGATAATAATATTCAAAAAATTGAAAATATATTAACAAAATTAATTGTTAAATCAGAATCTACAGATCCTCAAATCACTGTTTTAACACAATTAGATGATAATTCCAGTTCATCTACTGATAATGAGATTTCCAATCTCCAAGATCAATTTACCAGTCAACCAGGTAATCTAAGTAATATTAAACGATTAATTTACCCTTCTGCTAATCCAACTAGTATTACCAAAAATTGGTATTCTAAACCAACACCTCCTGATTTGCAATTTGAAGAAAATAATCTATTAAATCAATTTTCTGTTTCTTCTACTAAATTATATGAATGGAATATTGATGGATTAACTGAACACCAGATTTTAGAAAAGTTAAATCATATGTCTATGGCTGCAAATAGTTATCTTAGTAATACTGATCTTGATCAAACACAGATTGTTGATTTATTAACCTCTGGTTTTACTGGAATGCTAAAAGCTTGGTGGGATAAATACCTTACCAGTACTAATAGACAAGAAATTAAACATGCTGTTCAAACTGATGATAATGGTGCTCCTATATTTGATCACGAAATGGGAACTGTTGATAAAGTTATTTTTGATGGTGTTAATACACTAATTTACACTGTAATAAAACATTTTATTGGTCAACCTAGTAATATTACCTCTCGTATTCATGATCAACTTAGTAATTTACATTGCCCAACATTAAGTGACTTTAGATGGTATAAAGATGTCTTTATATCTAGAGTCATGTTAAGAGATGATTGTATTAAACCATTTTGGAAAGAAAAATTCATTAATGATTTACCGAGTTTGTTTGCTCACAAAATTAGAGATGTTCTTAGTCAACCTACTGGTACAATTGAATATGATCGATTAACTTATGGTGATTTAGTTAGTACTATTCAAAAAGAAGGATTAAGAATGTGTATTGATATGAAACTTGCTAAACAAACTCAAAAAGATAAAAATAAGGCTAAATATGAATTAGGCAATTTCTGTGAGCAATATGGTCTACCCCCTGTAGCACCATCACGGAAAAAGCACAAGATTGATAAAAATATTAAAAATTCAAAAAATAAACCACAACCTTCTAAAGATAAATATTATGATAAATCCAAGCCAAAAAATCAAAATCCTAAAAAGAATAAAACTAATAAACCTGATAAATCCAATGCAGAAAATATCACTTGTTTTAATTGTGGTAAAAAGGGTCATTACAAGTCTCAATGTAAGGTCAAACAAAAAATTAATCAATTACTTATATCTGATGATGATAAACAAAAAATTCTAGAAATATTTAAAATGGAGAATTTAAATGTGTCTGATAATGATGAAGAGACTAAATCTTCTGATTATCATTCCCTTAGTGAAAATTCTAGTAATGATCAAATTAAAATAGGATGTACTGATAATTGTTGTAAAAGAATAAATGTACTTACCAAAGAACTATCAGAAGAAGATTTGTTAATTGATCTTATTAGTAAAATAGATAATGTTGAGTTGAAACAACAATATATTAAAAAATTAAAACAGGTTCTTACTAAACAAAATCAAAAATTACAATATAATAAACCAATAGTAAACATTCACACAACTTTGGAAAGATTTAATAAAACTGCTAAAGAAATCACTATACAAGATTTACAATTAGAAATTGAAACAATTAAAAATGAGGTTACAATGATTAAAACACAGCTTCCAAAATGGAAACAAAGAAATAAATATATTAAAATAGACAACCAATTATCTGGTGAATCTTCTAGTGAAACCTCTGATAATCCTGAGGATGATCCTATGACTCCTCTTTTAGAAACAAGTAATCAAGATAATCTTAGATTAAATCTAATAAACCAAATTCATATTCAAAAATGGCATGCAAATGTCAAAATAGTAATTGATGATTTTGAATTAAACATCATTGCTTTAATAGATACTGGAGCTGATTTAAATTGTATCCAAGAAGAATTAATCCCTAATAAATATAGTCAAAAAACTACTGAAAAATTAAGTTCTGCTAATGGAAGCAAAATGATAATTAGTCATAAAATACAAACAGCTAACATTTACCAAAATGATGTTTGTTTTAAAACTTCATTTGTTTTGGTTAAAAATTTAACTGATAAAGTTATTCTTGGAATACCTTTCATTTATTTACTTTATCCATTTACGGTCAATTATAATAAAATTACTTCCACATTTTCTGGTCAACAAGTAACTTTTGATTTACTTCTTGCACCTGACCAAAATGATTTGCAACAATTACAAGATAATTCTATTAACTATTCTGATTTATTTACAGATGGCTCAAAAGAGGATCAACTTCGGAAAGATCTACCTGCCAATTGTTCCTGAGGATTCTTGCCTCAGTTTTAAAAAATTAAATCATTTAACTAATATTGATGAAACCCAACAGTGTCTCCTAGATGCTCTATGGAACTTGTGTGGGGAGTATCGTCATAATAAACAATTTATTGATAGTTTAAATTGCTTGAATTATTATTTTTGTGAACAAAATCTACTTTTGAAAAATAATGATGTAGCTTATGCCTCAATGGCCTCTGAGTTAAGTCATTTATCTGATAAATATTCAAATCTATTTCAAGAAAATATTCAAATTCAAGCTAAATTGCATATCATGCATCATGATTTTAAAAATACTAAAAATGAGTGTTTTGCATTGAGGGAGCAAAACAGTGAGTTATCTAGCAGATACATTAAATTACCAGTGGGGAGTGCACAGTATGCCACCCATAGTAATTCTGACCAAGTGATATGGTAGGTTTTTATATATATATATATATATATATATATATATATATATATATATATATATATACACACACACACACACACACACATATGTATGTATGTATAAGTACTATGAAATCTACTAAGATTTTCAAGTATCCAATAAACAAATAAAAGGTCAAGATTTCCTAATAAACTAATCTAATTAGCACATGTTCCTATTACATTATTATATTAGAGTACTTTAGTACACATATCTATATATAACAATATCTTTAGAAAATCTAGGGCAATAGATATATACATATCTTTAAAGATATAATCACATGGGAAATCTAGAAAGTGATTTATTTAGTAAATCCTAGTACTTGTTGGAAGATTTACTCTATTATCCAATGGATAATATTTTTCATAGTAGTTATTGACCAATGGTTAATGGGGTGAAGTAATATCTACTTAAATAATGCCTATATGTCCTTTTAGGTATGTGTATATATACCTATATATAACTATATAATTGTACCTAACAATCTAGCATAGATATCTTTTAATGGAAAGTCTATTGTCCAATGGATAAAAGTTTTCATAACTTTTATCGTCCAATGGGTAAAGATCCAAGATGACAAGTATGACTTGATTGACTAGTCATATATATATATATATATGTGTGTGTGTGTGTGTGTGTAGGTATATGTATATAATAATAACCTAGGTCCAAAAGGTTTAATTAGGGTTTGAAAGGTTCAAGGAGGTTCAAAAGGCTCATTTAGGGTTAGGAGAAAGTAACTAGATGAATTGGTAGTTAGGTATCTCTAACTAATCAGTTGGAAACTAATTCTACTTGCCAAGTAGGATTTCTAGCTAAGAAATATAATTCAAAGATTTATTACACTCACTAGCAAAATATACAAGTGCTTCTATAAGCATACTTGTCTTTAGAAAATGACTAGATTGTCCGGTGTGAAAAGATATCATTTTTACAAGCCTCAAATCTAATTATGACGGATTATTAGAAATTAAAAAGAATTTTTTAAAAGAAATCTATGTAATTAAAATAAAATTCAAATATTTAACAAAATTTTCATTTACCAAAAATCAGGATCGTTACAAGGCCTGTTTTATTGCTAAAATATCAGGTGTTGGTACTTTTAAAATAAGACCATATCTACAAGTCACGCTTGGTTCTAAAAACAAAGTTTTTCTTGATCATTTCGAGTGATCAAAGGTATGAAAGATGATTTTCGTCCACGGCTTGATAGAGTGGTGTTTTCAGAATGGACCTGTGGTAAAAACATTGTTTGTTATTAGTTGGAAACCCCGCGCATTCTGTTCAAGATGCTGGGCGGTGTTCTGAAAACTTTATAATGGCCTGAGAATAAAACAGTACCCCGCACGGCATATTGTAAAACCGTTCGCGATATTACGATATGCCGTGCAGGAGGATACTAAGACCCATACAGTTCCCATTGAGAACTTCTTTCATTTTGCATCATCCGTATTATTTTATACTGTACAGATAGCACCACGTGCACGTTGATATGATATATTTCCCATATCCCTCTTCCCTTTACTTGTTTATTAAAAAGCTTGATTTTCCAAAAGATATTTCAAATTCCCCTCTTTTGAAAGAGTTTAGTAGAGACCGATTTTACCGGGCGAGTGGGGTGCATTTTCTTTAATAAAACCTTCCTCATTCGTAACGTGACTTCCGAACCCAAAATCTCAACGTTTTCGCTAGATCAAAAGCCTTTTTCTCTCAAACAAACTCTCGGTTTCTCGGATCATCCATCTCAAAAAATCCGGGTGGCGACTCTTCGAGGGCGCGCTGGTCAGGGAGCCCACAGCGTGATATGCCTTCATGGGGTCTCTTTCCCGAGTGACGGCGGATTTCGCAAACGAGGTTGAAGAAAAGTAAAAAGAGGATGAAAGGGAAAAAAGGACAAAGCTCACCACCCAAGTTAGGGAACCAACGGGATAAGATATCACCACCCAAGGGTTTAACGAGGGATACAGGGCTGGGGACCGCTCACCACTCTGAGGAATCCACCTAAGAAATACAGAAACGAGGAACTTGCCACCTATCTAAATCCTCCGAAGGATAAGAGTTACAAGAAGAATTATCTTTTCACAAGCCGAAGGCTATTTTAATTCAACACTCAAAACTACCATTTCATTCATAACAATAGAATTTATAGACAACTTGGAACAACCCTCCAAGAATAGGAAAAGACACTTGCATTTTCAAAGCTAAAATTAAATAAAAACAAAGACTTGACTACAGAAAACTAGGTAAGACTCTATGAATAACTCAATGACTCCTGAACCAACAAATGACATTAAAAAATAGTGTGAATGAATACTAAGACTAGAAATTAAAAGACAAGATAAAAATAACTTTTCGATTCTTGTTGCGCCATTATTTTTTCTGGATCATTCTCCCCTGGTTGAAAAAGACTCAACCTCGAGTCTTCGGCACTGACTTCAAAATTTCCCCTCTTCTTTCTTGCAAATGCTTTCTCCTCAATCAGCAAAAATCTCTCTCGTTTCATTTTCTCAACTTTGGAAATAATTTTATAGGTTCCCCATTCACCTTTAACTCATACACATTCTCACGCCCACGATAATAAACATTGCGGTCCCATTGCCATGGTCACCCCAACAAAATATGACATAGTCCATTCGCATCACAACGCACCAAATCTTGTCCTCATATTGGTGCCCAATTGAGAATTCAACTAAACATCACTTAGTCACCAATGTTCTGGCCTCGTGATTCACCCAATGCACGTGATAAGGACTAACAAGATCTTCAGTTGAGAGATTCAATAATGAAACCAGATTTTCGGACACATAATTACCTGCACTACCCGAGTCCATGACAAAGCTACATTCAGATCCTCGAATGACTCCGTAAGTCTCAAAAATTCTGGTGCGCTGTTTTAGGACCAATTCATCGAGCCAATCCCAATCATCAACCTTTTGTTTCTTTGAGTTCACATTTAGGCTTGGAGTGTGAAGTTGGGGGGCGTTGCGAGTAGTTAACAATTTCAGCTCTTCCAAATCATCATCATCTTCTGGATATTCATCATAGATGGGATGTGTAGACCAATTAGTTGTAGTCTCCACATTTGCTGCCATCAGAATTTTGGAACACTCCTCATAATCGAATTTTATTCCAGCTTCATCTCCATCATGGATTGTGCCCAAACTTTGACTTACCATAAGTGACACTCCATCCACATAAGTGATTTTATTATCTAGTCTCGTCTGCCCTTTCCTCATTTCATTTTCATCATTTTCTTCGGATTTTCGTTTGGTTAAAACCAAGGCTGTCTTTGATGAGAATGTTGGCTCTTGTGAATTATTGATAGAACCATTCTTCTTTGGAACAATCAGGAGCCCATCTTCGGTATATTCAACGTAGATCGACAGCTTACTCCAATCCATAATTGGATCTGGAATAATTTTTGTTGTAAAGGGCCATTCACGAGTAGCATCGTCCACTTTGAAACTATCCTTGTCCTCCCCACAATGTAGATTCTGAATTGATTGTTGTTGTTCTTGTTGCTGATATTGAAACACTCCAGCCATGACAACCCAAGAGCTCTGATACCAAAACTGACGGCGGATTTTGCAGATGGGAAGGAAGAAAACGTAATAAGGGATAAAAGGGTAACGCTCACCACCCAAGTTAGGAAACCAACGGGATAAGATATCACCACCCGAGGGTTTAACGAGGGATACAGGGCTGGGGACCGCTCACCACTCTAAGGAATCCATCTAAGAGATATAGAAACGGGGAACTTGCCACCTATCGTAATCCTCCGAAGGATAAGAGTTACAAGAAGAATTATCTTCTCACAAGCCAAAGGCTATTTTAATTCAACACTCAAAACTACCATTTCATTCATAACAATAGAATTTATAGACAACTTGGAACAACCCTCCAAGAATAGGAAAAGACACTTGCATTTTCAAAGCTAAAATTAAATAAAAACAAAGACTTGACTACAGAAAACTAGGTAGACTCTATGAACAACTCAATGACTCCTAAACCAACAAATGACACTAAAAATAGTGTGAATGAATACTTAGACTAGAAATTAAAAGACAAGATAAAAATAACTTTTCGATTCTTGTTGCGCCATTATTTTTTCTACATCACCGAGGAGCAGGGAAGAGTGTTGGTGGCTACTGGCGAGTTTGGGAGGTATAAGACAAGACTTCACTTTCTTTTTTTGCCAGTTAGCTTTCCATTTGCCTTGTATATCCTGTGCTAACTTTGTTGTACTTTAAACTGCAGCTTTGGACGTACGAGGTACTAGATATGTATCCTCCTCAGACTTCGTGCCCGGACAACATGATACTTCCTCAGGCCCTGTGTTGGTTAGAGGATTATCGTGGGGTGAAGAAAGGAAAAGGCGACTTGAACGCTTAACGCCTTTACTTGGACGAGCTGCGTCCTGACCAGGTATCCATGCCTCTTGACTGTTCAATTCACGCTTTTCATGCACTTTTAATTGAACCATATCCTAATGTATGCTACTTTTGGTTGCAGGTACACTGACGTATCTGGGACTATTTTGACATTCCGTACATTGCTCGGAGCAGGGAGATGTCAAGGGAGAGAGTGCTTTTAGAGTCCCCTTACGGCTAGCAGTGGTACCTGGGTGACCGGGTATCACATCAGTCGTTGAGGCTGGACGCTTTCTTAGTTCCTGGATCACTCCCTCCTCTCGTGCAGTGGACGAGTGAGTACACACTGGAGGAGGTCGAGCGGTTTACACAGCCGAACCTTCAGCTAGAGCCGCTCTTTTAGGCTGGTGCTAACTATGCGAAGTATAAGTCTCACTACCTGATGAGGAGCTTTAGGGTCCGTGCTGCTTGGGAAGCGCAGCAACAGGCGAGAGGTGGTAGAAGCGGTAGAGGTGGAAGAGGAGGTCGAGGTAGTGGTGGAAGTGGCAGAGGTGGTTGATGAGCACAAATTATTGACAGTATAGAAGTCTCATATCACATGATGTTAGTTCTTAAATGCACTTAATTGCCTACGATTATTATCTTTTGCGTTACTTACGTTGGATTAGTACTTTGCAGGAAAAATATGAAAACTAATTATATTTTGGCCGTCGGATTAAAAAAAAGGCAAAAGGTCGAATCGCACTCAGTGTCGAAGCAACTCTAGTAGCTGTCCAATTCAAGTGCGGCATAAGGAAGTCGGTGTGCATGTTTAGGACTTGGAGTTGTAATGAAGCTTAGACCAAATTTAATGGGCTAATTTAGTAATACGTCGGAATTGGGTCTAAATGGAGACTTCAAAAGGCAGTGAAATCTTCAAGCAAAAGAGCCATAATGGGCTTTCAGTGGACTGGAACAATAGAAATGAGAGAATTTCGGCCAATTAAGGAATCCTTCCCTCTTAAGGAAATATATTCGTAGCAATGCTTATATAAGGATTAGTAGGGTTTTGTTTGGAGGCATTGACGGCTTGGAGGAGAACACGAACATGGCAGCACTGTCTCGGCATTCAAGAGCACTGGAGAGAAGGAAAAACCTAGGAAAAATTCCACTCTTTTGTAAGCTTTAGTTTTATGGAGCTCCTCTATTATATGAATATGTATTCGTACTCCATGAGCAGCTAAACTCCTGAACTAGGGTTGAGGATGAAACTCCCATAAAGTTTATTGATTGCTTTTACGCATATGATTTTTCCTACGTGCTTTCATTGTTTATTGTTCTGATCTCATTAATTAATTTGGTTGAACTCGGATATGGATTCAATCGGAATGGGTTTTTTCCATGATTTGATATCAGCCTATTAATCGAAATTGCTTGGTTTATCAGAGTTAATATTTAAGTACGGGATATCTACTGTGATTTGTTTATACGGATACAGTTGATGATTTTGGCTTAAACCTTAAAGCAGAGGAGGAACATATTTCTGATATAAATAAAAAAAAAAGGCTTAACGACATATTATCCACAGTGGTTAAGATTAGCCTCTAAATCATTGTGCAGAAATAAAAGGAAAAATCATTGCATAAGATTAGTTGATAAATATTTGTGGGTGTGGATTCCGATACCTTAGTTCCTTTTCTCAACCGTAATCTCCACTAACTTATCGTGTTAGTCTAATTGTTTTCTTTTGTCATTATTTTCTTAATCTTTAGTTTAAAAATCAATCATAACTTTTTGTCAACTTGGTTAGGGTTTAATTACTTTAAAATTATTTAGTTTTCCTATAAAAATCACATGGCCCTGTGGGTTCAACCTCGCTCTTGCATTACTATACTTTGGTACAATTCGTGCGCTTGCGAGTACGTTAAAATTTCACATTAGTGGTGGTAGTCAGAGTGGGGCCAGCTTTCTCGCATTCTCCTGGACGGTGGATGTGGTCACCGCTCAGGGGGTTTCTGGTTTTGTGGAGATCCCACACCCGGTGGAGGAGCCTCTAGAGTTCACTGCTGCGGTACGACATGCTTCAATCTCTTTTGAGATTTGTCATTTTCAATGCATGTTTTGACATACTTTCTTATTGTGTAGGTGGCTCCGAAGTATGTGAAGGAGATGGTGACGGCCAACCTGGGTCTGAAGCAACTAGTACGCCTATATGCCAATGGCCACGCTCCATCGGTGCAGTCACGCAGGGAGGGGACAGAGGTAAGACCTTGAAATTCTTATTTCTATCCAGCCTTTATTGCTTTCACATATGAATATGATTGTAAATGTTGTATGAATGTTGTGCTTTTGCAGGCTAGAGGAGGGACCTCTCGGGGACAGCGCCGGAAGTCGTTCGCATGCCTGTGCAACAGGCTTCTGCCGTTAGCTTTCAAGAGGAGCGTCCCGAGAAGAGACAAAGGGTCACACCCCCTGTTAAGGAGGAGCCTAGTGCCGACTCTCGAGGACAGCTAGAGGATATCGACCTGGATGATACCTCTAAGAGTTCAGTGCCTAGAGCTGCACACGTCCAAGAGGTAACTAGCTCTGAGACAAAGGATGAGGCTTCTGAGGAGGATGAGGAAGGGAGCGAAGATGATGAAAATTGAGTCTCCTCTTTTTGCTTTTTGATTTTTGACAAAGCCTGCATGCTTCTTTTTAGGGCGCTTGTTTGCCCTTGTGGATAGGATTTTGATTATAGGGCTCGCATGACCCAATTTTGTGATGTACTTCAACTCATGAATGCCATTGGGCTTATGTATATCAAAATTGTCCGTTTATCATTTTTGTCATTCAATTTCCTTTATTATTGTTGTACAAAGATAATTGAGTAACCAAAATGTGCGCCAAAATATGTTACTAGCCATGGAACATGACACTGAGCCTAATACACATTTCAAAGTAAGAACGTATTGACGAAGGAATAGAAATCAAAGAAGTATCTGAGAAACTGGCGCCATGTCTGAGATTTTTGTACAGACGACCTTATTATGGATATGAACATGGCCACATATGATAACAACAACCTTCATGACTAAAAGTATGACCCGGAAGCTGACCTTATGCTTTGAATCCGCTTAAAAATGAAAAAATATTGATCTTTGAAGACCATAACTTCAGAATTTGATTGACGACTCAAACCAAAGCTTGGACTAAGTCATGTTTGACTATTGTGACCTGTAGGATTCGAAAGAATGGCTTGAAATGACTCCAAACGGATTTTGAAACCCCCAACCCGACTAGAGAATAGGATTTTATCGACTTTTCGTGCCACGACTCCGAATTTTGGGAGTTGACTGGAAGTGAGATGCCCCCGAAGTCCCAAATACTCATTGAAATGTGTTTTGGTAGTTGATAGCACCCCTAAAGGCCTCAAATCCACTTCCAGCCTCTGTTGTCAAAACTGCAGAAATGCAAACTTCTAAATGTCGTGCGATGATACGGAACACCGTGCGTGGTTCCATTAAAACACCGTGGACATTTAAAACGTCGTGCGAGATGATGAAATGTTGTATTGATAATACAAGGTTTATAATGCCGTGCGTTGCTATGGTATAACGCATGGTACTATTTTCCTGACAATCTGTAGTTTTGCTGTTTCCCAAGATAGATTGCATGATGGCTGAAGTTTGACCCCTACAATGGCATTCCTGGGCCAGTGCATGCCTGCATTGAAATTTTATGCTATGACCAAGCCTTTTCCCACGTAAGACTTATGGAAAATTTGCAATCTTGGAATCCCAATGCTTTTTGAAGAACTGCAGCTAAGACATTGGAAATGTTCACGCACACAGGAGGGATGATGACCTCACCCGAGCTAAGGCTGTCAAGATATGCACGGAACTCTTCCACAGTTGGGCAAAGCTCATGCTCCCCGAAGTGGAACACATGAACCTCCGGGTCCCAAAAACGCGCCGTTGCCTTCAAGAGCTCCGAGCAAAGGCGGATGTTGCGAAGTTGCGTCATGGAGTAAAGGCCATGGGCTCAGAAGTTGAGCCAATCGATGCCGTCCATTGCAACCAACCAAGGGCGGAGCGAACCAGTGAGAGAGAACGCCATTTGAAAGAAGAGAGTCTTTGAGAAAAGAAGGATGTTTGGGGTGAAAGAAATTTGGAGATAGAGGCGTGAATTTATAGGAGAAGTTGAGGGGACAACTTCAACGAGCAAGGGCAACGACGATGTTATCAAGAATCTCATAACAGGACCTAAAGTTTGCCATGGCCTGGGGGGTGTTACAGAATCTCCTAAATCTCTCCATTATGTAGTTAGAGATCAAAAAATGAAAACCCTAGGGTATATCGATGAGAACGATGGAACGAAGGGTGAGAATGGGAATAGTGACTTACAGGATTAAGTGTGAAGGAGTCTAGTGCAGAAATGAAGACCTTGAGAGAGAGGAACAATGCTCCAATGGTAGAAAACGTTTTCCCTCCTTCTGCAGAAAAAAACCTAGAAAAGAACTGGGTAAGTATAAAATGGGGGCGAAATCCCTCAAATACCCTATATCGAAACGTCATCATTAGACACCATTTGTACATATCGATTCTCGTAGAACGGTCATTCAAATTAAATGAAAACAAGGAGCAAAGCGATTCCTTGTTCGGTGTTTGGGAAGCTTTGATCGTCATTTCGTGTCAAAATAACAAGTAAAGGTAGGGAGCAATTGTAGGGAGGTATTTCTGAACAAGCTCAATTAGAGCCCGAACAAGTGGTATGTGGAGCCATGGAATAAATAAGATAAGATAAATCATCGTGGAAGGCAATGATCGGCGATAAGGACCAGTGACATGTAAAGTCATTAGTCCAAGTAATTGATAGGGACCAATGACATGTAAAGTCACTGGTCCAGGTGGCCTTTTCGGCAATGGGGAGGCCGAACAGGGAAAAAACTCTTGAGAAAGCAGCCTCGAGTGCTAAAGCGGAAGGTACACTCTAGAACGTTCTAGAATAGTGATGTTCCGTAAGGAATAAGATTCCGAGAATATAGGGTCTAGGAAAGATACCCAACGGGAATGGGATGTTCGGCTTGCTATGGAAAAGAGTCCTAAAAGGACTAAGGTAATGAATTGATAAGGGCATGAGAATCCAAAATGTCCTGGTTTCCTATACAAGATAGGGAACCTAGGGAAATAGGGATGCTTGGGCAGCAAGCATATGCAAATCTATAAATACGTGGTTAACCTAGATCTAAAAGGTACGCAAGACGTTGCACTCATTTTGTTCTCCTACTGATAATTAGGAATTTCTCTATACGTGATACCAATTTAAGCATCGGAGGCCCTTTGCCAAGAGAGGCAAAGGTGCGCTCACCCTTTGTCTGTTTTGCAGATTAGAGTTCCGACGACAAACTAGGGTTCAGGTCAATAGGCACGAGTAGCCGTTACAATCTTCTATTGTTAAAAGCCTCTCTCATTTTTGTCGACTTACAATAATATTATTAACCATGTCATGGATGTAGATTCGGCATCGGCCTTGTGGGAGAAGTTGGAAAAGGTCTACCCTGCGAAGAGCTTGACCAACAAGTTGTTTGAAGCGGCAGCTGTCCAAGCTGAAGATGGAAGAAGGCAGGAATCTTACGGAGCACATGAACGTGTTCAATGGTTATTTGGATCAGCTTAGGAAAATCGACTCAAAGATAGAAAAGGAAGACAAGGCCCTTTTGCTTCTTACTTCGCTTCCGAGTTCATAAGATACTTTGGTGACAACTCTCTTATATGGGAAGATACAGTGAGTTTGGAGCAGATGCAGTCAACGTTGGTTTCTCATTTTACTCAGAAAAAAATCAAGTTTTGAGGGTGGAGAAAATTTGGCATTTGCGGTTCAAAGTGAGACTTGGGGAAGGACATCTGATGGTAGATCCAGAGGGAACAACAGGTCCAGTTCTAGTTCCAGAGGAAAGGGTGTACAATGCTACAGTTGCAAATTTGGCCATGTGAAGCACGATTGTCCTTTGCGCAAGATCAAATGGAAGAAATTTGATGATGCTTCGAGTAGTAGTTCTTTGGTGGTAGCGGATGATGGAGATCTTCTCACAGTCTCCAAAGGTATAAACACTTATTCTCGTGATGAGTGGATTTTAGATTCGGGTCGCACTATGCATGTTTGCTCCAAGAAAGAATTTTTCGATACATTCCAAGAAAAAGATGGTGGGTCGCTGTTTTTTGGCAATGGAACTCCATGTGAAATTCAAGGTTTTGGGAATGTAAAGATAAAAATGTTTGATGGAGCGGTTCATACTTTGGGTGGTGTTGCTTATGTCCTGAAGCTACGAAGGAATCTAATTCCACTTAGCCGGATGGACTCCATTGGGTGCAAGTATTTTGCTGGAGGTGGAGCCATGAAAATCACGCACGATGGTAAGGTCCTAATGAAAGGAGAGAAGTGCAAAGGATTGTATTGGTCGGTTGGCAAAACTGTTTACTTGACGAAGGTTTGGAAATGGTGTGCACATTGAAATGGGTACCCAAGGTGTGAGTCTTTTGCGGCTAAGACAAAGTCATGTTTCCAAGTTGCCAATATTTGTGAGAGTGTAAATCCTGTTGGTAGAGAGGACGGGTTGAGGTCTTACTCGTTTCAATTGATGATTACTGCCACGGGGCGGCTACACACGTGTATTGGCCGTGTGGTTCGAATAAAGTTGTCGGGCCTTAACTTGATTTGGTATGTGTAGCTGTCGTTTTCAAGGCTTGGTGGTAACGCGGTGATGCGTGGAATTTCACCAAGGTGGAGATTTGTTGAATTGGTTCAAAGTCCCAATAAATGAAAAGTCTTATAAGTCTTGCACTGATGTTTGCCTCTGGAACCGAAGTGCTAGCTGTTGCATGTGCTAGCTATTTTCTCCGTATTGTTGCTGTGGCCTTCCACCTTCCTTTGTTAGAAACCAGTAAAATTATTATTGCATGGGTTTGGAGGGTGCATATAAAATGGCATGTCAGCAAGTGTTTTCGGTACAGAGAGTGAGGTGAAAAATACAGTGTGGTCAAGTCTAGTACTTGGTGAGAGTGTGTTTTTGTATGAGTGAGTGTAAAAAGGTTGGGCGTGGGTTATTTCATACTCAAGTGTACTTGTACGGAAATTCTCATAGTGAAAGGACAGGATCCTCTCTGTGGAGTAGGCGTGCTATTGCCGAACCACGTAATTATTGCATGTCTCTCTCTATTTTATTTTTCATCGTGCTTCCATTGGTTGCGATTGTAGTTGTGTTCAAATTTCGATTTTTCGGTGCTTCCGCGTTTAATCCCAACAAATTTCTGGGTCAATGAATTGCAGCAAAGACAGACCGGGGATAGGATAAAACATTGGAGGAAGAACAGGAAACATATCGGCCCAAGAATATTAAGAGGACGGAATTGTTTTAGTGGAGTGAGGTTTTGATGATGAGCGAATGAACTTGGAGGAGGAGATCAATGTTTTCCACTCTAATTTCTTCACTAATTGTTTAAATTGCTGCAATTAAATTCAAAAAATGAAACACAATAACTGAATATGAAAAATTATGATGGAATGGAGGTTTTTTTTTTTCCTTCTTGACAAAGCCAGTACATCATTGATAGAAGAGTAAATCTAGCAGTTTCGTTACATGTCAAAAAAGAAAACAATCTGCAGCAAAACTACTAGAACAGTCATGGAATAACAAACAACCAAACCACAACAAAGGGCGCAGCAACTCCTAGCCAAAAAATGAAACTGAAGTTAACAAAAATGCAAAAAAAAACTTCAGTTGGAATCAAGCCGCGTACATGTCTTCAAAAGGGCTAAAGAGATGAAGGGCTAAAGAGCACATCTAGCTAGACATGTTCACTGCAAAAAGTTGAGAGGGCTGCTGCACATAGTTAATTTGCTGGACTAGCGCTTGGATGTTCCTTCCTTGTCAAAAGCATGATTTTGGAGACGGTAGGCCATTTGGTAGTGAAGGGTTGCTCCATATGTGGTTGTTGATGGTTCTCGACCTGACCCTCTAATTCAATATTTCCAACCCAGTGGCCTTCCAGTCTACTATTTTAAAAATCCAGAAACAGGTCATTGTTACTTTGATGCCTGTGACTGTGATGACTGTCTCGAGGAAAGTCGTCGTTTAGAAGATGACGAAGACTTTGAAGATGACCCTTGTCCACTATGCTTATCAGCTGCAAATTTTTTAAAACTATCAGTGAGTAAGTACGCATATACAAAACACTACCGGCCTTCCCCTGGTGAGAAACAAGAGAGAGACAAAAACAGATTGTGTTTTTTTCACCAAAAGTGATGCAATTTGGTGAATTGTGAGAACTGAGATGGGACAAATACAGACTCGTCAATTTTTTTTCCCTCTTTCTCACCATTTCTCATCTCTTTCAAAA
Organism: Rhododendron simsii; assembly: GCA_014282245.1. Taxonomy (NCBI): domain Eukaryota; kingdom Viridiplantae; phylum Streptophyta; class Magnoliopsida; order Ericales; family Ericaceae; genus Rhododendron; species Rhododendron simsii. The sequence goes on from CM024954.1 coordinate 22,184,251, forward strand.
GTAACAAGGTTCTTTCTCATCCATACCCTCAATGATTGGATCCAATCATTGGGGACTAGATGGGGTCTGTTATTGTTATTGTTTTTTATTCTCCTTTGTTTTCTTTTTTTATCCTTCTCATCATCCAAAGGGGCGGCTGTAAAAGCAATGAGTACTAGCCAAGTAAATGGCAAAAGAGACAGCTTGAAGCTCTATGCGTACACTGCGTAGAGAAGAGTTATAGCAAGAACTAGAAAGGTGAAACTCAACATTAACTCAAGATTTCCAGTTGCCATTATTTGTTTATATGGATCAGCCCATGCAGCAATAAATCACTGGCATTCAATGGCCCAGCTGTACCATCAAATCTGGAGTTGAAGGAAGCATCACACTAAATAAGTTGAGATAAATGGCACTGACAAAATAGGTGGATGAACCTTTCCTCCTAACTAGAACATAGAAGGAGAAGGTAGGAAATTGAGGTTAATCTGGTAGATAAATAACATAAGATTGTGTTGGTTCATTCAAATGGATGTTCATTCCGTCATTGGTTCATTCAAAGAAAATCATACACTGCACATTACGAATGGAATCATCATTCACTATTTCAAGTGGCAACGCGTTTCCAACGAAGTCCAGAGGGGAAGACTTGTAATGAATTGAGATTTTTATGTTGTCACTGCCAAGTGAAAATAAAAGGCAAACAATCATACCAGAACTCATTTGTCCAAACATTCTCAAACTGTCTATATACACTCCCAAAATGGATGATACTAGTTTAGTGAAAAAAAGCTACTCTCTTTACGGAGTAAACATAATATTGGAAACCTACTCATATACTTATTGCTAATAATTTTTCTTTGATGCTGCTTAAGAAATGACATATTCTTTATTTAATGGAAGGGCAGAAACGTGACGTAAGAGTATTCGATTCTTCAAGAATAAAGAAAATTTATGTACGAATTATGGATACGGTTACGGAGTACCAAATATGTGCCAGTGAGTATTCAAGGAGCATGCGCATCATATATGGACATTACACCCCTTTATGAGTGCTCATCCAGTCATGCTTCATAGGTTAGACTCCAACAATTTAGGTTTATGAGTGCGCCCTAGCAATTTAGGTTTGCGAGTGCACCCTAACAATTTAGGTTTATGCTTCACATCGTATAATTCATCCCTATCATGCATGCATATGTATGGACATATGACAATTATTAACGAGCAAAACAATGTCATCTCTATTTCTCTAACTTACCTGAAGAAAGCTTGTCCTTGCTTCCCAATCCCTCCTCCATGATTACATAGATGAGGAGGTAGATGAGGAGGGACAAGGCTCTCGACATAGGTGCCCCCAAATCTAAATTCAGTCGGAATGCCACGAACCACAATGTCCCTCAGCGTTCCTTGTTTGGGATTGTACACAACTAATATATCTTTGTCAAGTCTCTGTACTATCTTTCCCTTTATTTTCAACACAAATTCCTCTTCCGCAAACAAACCCAACACACACAGTAGACGCATATTACGTATACAAATCATAATTTTGGTCCACGACGCTCTAACCCCGTACTCCTTCATCATCCAAACGATACTACTTCTTTTATCAACCAAACATAGACAATCCCCAACAATCAACACGCAATAATACGCAAACTCGTTGTGAACAAACGAAGCAGGCAATGGCACTTCCCTAAAAATCTCATCCGCCCAATCGAAAGCAGCCATCAGATGGGACCCAGCCCTCCAGCAAAGCCAATGGAGACGCCCGCTACAGTTAATGCCAGACGAAGTTCCGTCAAGGACATAATGGGTATCTTGAATTCTCCTCCAAACATTAGTTTTGTGTGAATAGACAGCCACAGCCGTTTTACCACTCAGAGTAGAAGATTCAGACTCAGATACAGATACAGATACAGATTCAGCATCATAGAACGAGAGCATCACGACCTTGTAATCATCCTTGGATGAATCGTAACCCAAACCATATCCATACAAGTAAAACCCACGAACCGGATCGAGGACAAAAGGCAACGGGGGCAGTTTCTTACACTCTCTAGTAGACGGATTCAACAAGAGGAAGTTGGAATTACCTTTATCGAAAGCAAGAAGCAAGCCATTGCAAGAGCCCAATACATCGCCCCACTTGTTCTCGGGCTGTTGGAGAGAATTAGGAAAATCAATCTTTGTGGCAAACGGAATATCAGCAGTGAGATTGACGGAGTAGAGACCGTCAGTGGTGGAAATGAGAATGATGATGCGGTCGAGGTGTTTAGGGTTATTGGCGTTGGTCCGATTGAGGTGGGTTTGGGCGAAATAGGGGGATGAGATTAGGGAATTCCACGAGGGAGAGACGCACTTGAATCGGCAAAGAGACTTCACCGGCAGTCGAGAGAGTATGTCGGCGATGTTCTCCGGCGGAAGGATTGCACAGTGGGACAAGTTGTTGGTCTCACCTTTGGACATACTACTATTTCTTTCTTTAGAAATTGGGTATTTCAGATTTGTGGATGCTTTCTTCATAAGGTTCTTCTGATTATTCCCCCGCCGGCGTGGAAGAAGTGTTTGGTCTCAACCCACCGTAGTGGAACTCTTGTTTTGTGCAAGGTTTTGTGTTAAGGAAGTTGTGGAAGAAGATAGAGAGCCCTTTGGGTGGCATAAAAATCCTTTTAGTTTAGCAAAGGGTGTTTGGGTTACCAAAGGCTGCTGGGGTCAGAGAGATTACTTCTGTAATGTGCATAAATTGGCTCAGAAACCACTCTTCATCGCCAAAAAAAATTTCTAAAAAATAAGGATAGACAGATTGATGTAGAAGAGCGTCTTTAATCATCTCCAATGTTATACCCACTTCCTTATTCGTTTTGAGCATTACTCATTTCCTCAACCAAATTCGTACTTATTTTTCTCAAACCCTATTTATACTCTCGTTAATTATAAGTGCGTCACTCATTAATTATAATTGTGTCATTTAGTACAATAGATTTGGGTAAAAATAAGAGTTTAGTATAGGAGATGTATTACCCAAATTAAATCAAGATTTTGACCCAAATCTCTACCCAAATTTGGGTGAAGAAAATGGTCAGGGCTAGTGATTCTCTAAGCAAATTGAACAAAAAAAAAATGATAATATTTTAATTTCACGTTAAGAAAAATAAATAATTAAAGTATACATATATACAATTAGAGAAATGTAAACTCCCCAAGATACAAGAGAAACAACTCCCCAAAGAAATGGTGTCATGATTAAAGAGTCTGTCTCAACAGCTTCTGGTCTAGATGAACGATTAATTTCAAAAATTACTACAAAATTAAAGATAAACAAAAAGTTACGAAAAATAAAAAAAATTAAAATAAGTTCCAAACTTCGAAGTTAAAAACAACGCGTGCAGCCTACCATCTTTGGAAGCCTGCCAGATTAAAGCATCTGGTCTGCTATTTAAACACTCCAACAGGATTTTGTAGCAGATTAGCACTAGCATAGGAATCAAACTCTTCTAAAGCATACAACCTTCTTGTGAAATTGAAATTCCAAATTCATCTTACACATATCTCCATGTCAAAACATGAAAAAGACTCTCCCCCTTAGTCAAAGGACAAAGAGTATAATCTGGCAACAACAATTGTATAGAAACTCTTATAATTAACATGAATCTACAATTTGTCATCAACAAAAGAAGGTACATAGTCATTTACAATTCACGTAACATCTTAAGAAACTACTTGTGTTCATTACCTCCCAATCCCTCCATCGTGATTAGGAGAGATAAGGCTCTCGACATAGGTGACCTCTAATCTAAATTGAGTCGGAATGCCATGAACTACCATGTCCCTTAGTGTTTCTCTTTTCGGATTGTACCCAACCAATTTCTCTCCGTGCAATCTATCAGATTTCTTTCCCGTGATTTTCAACAAAAATTCATCTTCTGCTAACGACCACCACATTTCGAATTTAGACATCTCAATTCTAAATGCGGTCCAAGATTATCTTACCCCGTACTCCTCCATCATCCAAACCTCAATTTGGTCACATCTCTGGTTGTTCCACTTACCAACCAAACACAGACAACCCCCAAGAACTGCCACGTAAGGATGAGAAAACTTGCGTTCATGGAACAAAGCAGGAAGCTGCACTTCCTTGAAAATCTCGTCTGCCAAGTCGAAAGCAACAATCACATAAGAACCAGTCCCATGACAAACGCAATATATGGAGACACCCATTAAGAGCCCCACAGCCAGGCGACACAAGCGCATAAGGGAAATCTTGAATTCTCCTCCAAGCATCAGTTTCAAGTGAATAGACGGCTAATCATCTCTTGAAGCTCAAGTTCAGATTTAGAATTAGAATAAATACGATAGTAACAGATAATTAGAAGCTTGTAATCATCCGTAGAGGAGTCATAACCAATGCCATAATAATGCACGTTCAAGCTACTAACCCGATGCCTTTCGAAAAGGGAAAGCCTACTACGTACCAACTTGATCGAGGAATAAAGGGAGTGTGGGAAGTTCCTTACATTCTCTAGTGGACGGATCCAACAAGAAAGGAGTTGGAACTAGTTCGACGAGAAACTAGAAGCAAACCATCACAAGAGCTCCATACCGTGAACCACTCCTCGGCAGCGGCGTTTCGTTCCGCCATAGGAAAATCAAGCTTTGTGGCGGTCGGATTTACGTCGATGAAATCTACGGAGAAGAGATTGTAAGTTCTTGAAATGATAATGGCTTTCTGATCGAGAAATTTATACATCTAAAATTGTAAATAATTTTTTGAGATGTTCAAAATAGTGAAAGTGAACAAGAAATTTGAGACGAGAAAGTACTTCTTAACGGTATTGATTTCGTTGTCAGAATCTTGAATTCTGTTTGGTGGTTCTTCCGAAATGGAGGGGAAAAGAAAAGAAAATTCAACTGATGTACGTATTGAAAACGATTTCTAGTGAAAGGACAATGGGATTCATGACGTTGGTGTTGGAAAAAATGGAATTTTAACCAAAGAGAATTTGGTGGGACCCACACCGCGCGAGGTGGGCCCAAGTAGGTTTTAAATATTCCTTGCTAAGGAGTTTAAACCAGTGAAAGAATGAACAAATTCCATTGAGAGATGAATGAGAAATTGTCTCTCAAAGTGGGTTTCGGACCAACAACAGTGCACGGTTGGATGGTCAAAACTGGGTTGATTACCCAGAGTTATTACCCATGATTGCGTATTCAATTTCAGGAATAATAACTGTATCAGTTTTATTTCAGAATTGAATAGCGGAATCAATTCCCCTATTGATTGTGAGGCTCCTCCATAATGACGCATTCATGGCCGAGGCTCCTCCTTCAGCTATAAAAGGAGGCCTCTTCCTTTGGTTTCAACACACCAAAAACCACACCGAAAACAATCCAAAGCATCTCTGCAATACAATATCGTTCTTCCTTCGAGAGAGAGAGTACAGACACAAGTTCGTTCGACGGGCAGTCTACGGCGGTGCTCCGGCGGCTGAGTGGGAACCGAGTCAACCCTGGGAGACAAACACCGACACAACCTCCAGCACCGGTGAGGCGGCGAATTTGTCTTAAGGGCACCGTTGATCAAAACGGGTCTCGGTTTGGAATTGCTATTCTCTTTTACAGTTTATGTGTACATTTCATATTCTGTAATTTTGCGATTCATATTCATGTTGCAATTTCCAGAAATTAGTAAAATCGTTTACTGTTTTTCCGCACTATTTTCCTACAATCTTAAGACAAATTCCGTTTTGGAAAATAGCTTTCGGTTCTTTCTTGTTAAGCAGTTTTAACGATCAAAATCTGATTTTACATCAAGAACAGATTTGAAAAAGGAAAAACAAGTTTTGTTTTATCTACGGTTTTCATACCAGGTTTTGACCGAGTAGTATTCTGTTCTGGGAAAGTTTGAAATATCTTCACGGACTGTAGTGTGTTTTGTTGCATAATCACAGGAGTGGGTCTACTTCACGTGCTCTTGTTTAAATTGGTTTTGCATGCTAACTGTTTATATTCTCAGTGCAGTAAAAATCCATGACAGTCGAGTATTAGTTGCTGTTTTGGTTTGACTTTTCGTTGCTAGCGTAAATCTAGACAAGTTAGTAGTCCGTTTGGATTTTTTACTCCTTATTTGCTACTGACATCTTTGGGATATCATTGTATGCTTTTGTATCGCATGCTAGTATTATACAGTGGTGACTCGTTGGGTGGAATCACTAATTTGTTCTTTACTGTTCATAGTTTGAATTTTGGACGACTGCTACTAGATATCTTCCTACTGATTTTGTGGAATATTTGTGGATAGTTACTGTTTTTTTGGAAAAAAAAAAAACTGTTACGTTTGATACTTAAAAGCAGTATATATTTGCTATATACTTTCATTGCTAGACTTGATTGAAGAATCATACTTGATTGACTTTTCAAACGGGTAAATATCTTACAACAGTAAAGGGTTTTTAGAGTAAAGAACTATTTTATAACTGATTATTGACTTTCAAAGGGTTATAACTTTCGGTTCAAGTTTTGGTACACTACTGTTACAGTTTTATTTGGTTTTTAAAAGCACAGTTATTTGGGGAGTTATACGTGTTTAATTTTTCCAAACTTCAAAGTTGTGTAACGGAAAAAGGGGTCTTCATCAGTAAAGACAAAATTCTTTTTGGTCTAGAGCATTGATTTTTATAAAGTTACTGTACTGTTACGGTTTCATTTGGTTTTAAGACCTGCAAATTCTTTGTTATAAATTTGATAGGTGGGTTATAATCTGTTTGACTTTTCAAACGTGCAAAACTTCTGTAACAGTTAAAGGTTTTTCTAGGAGTAAAGGCAAATACTATTCTATTGTTTTAGTGCATTGAACACATGTGGATATAAAACCATTTGATTTTTCAACGTTTTGCATATCTCTGTATCAGGAAAAGATTTTCCTTTATTGTTTATATATCATTGCACATTCAGTGTCGTGACCAGTAGAAATTGATATTTGCGCTATATGTTTCTGGACTAACTTGTATCTCACAGTACGGGGCTAAAAGCCAAGATTCTAAAGCTACTAATATCAATTGATTTTGTGGAACTATCCTGATTCCTTTATTAATTAGTCAATCACTGCAATTTTCGGTTTCCATTTGATTAATAAGATCTTTATCACTTATTAGTGTTTTAATCTTAATCTCAGAAAAGATGTCAACTGAAATTGGAAACGGAAGTGGCAACGGGACCCCCAATGGCAACAATGGGCAACCTCCCGTGATTTTGGCTCAGAATCCTCTAATCTCAACGGGCAACAATGGGCAACCTCCCGTGATTTTGGCTCAGAATCCTTCAATCCCAACGGTGGTGCGTGCGGTTCCTGTGAACCACGGGGAGAAACCCGAGAAATTCACTGGTGTGGATTTCAAGAGGTGGCAGCAGAAGATGCTGTTTTACCTCACGACTCTGGGCCTTGCGAGGTTTTTGAGTGAGAATGCACCTGTCGTTGCTGAAGATGAGCAAGACATGCAAGTCCTGAGGGACCAAATCACTTGGAAAGAGCACGACTATTTGTGCAAGAACTATGTTCTGAATTGCTTGCACGATGCACTTTACAGTGTGTACTGTGTGAAGAAGTCGGCTAGGGAACTGTGGGAGTCCCTAGACAGAAAGTACAAAACCGAGGATGCCGGATCAAAGAAATTTGTCTTCGGCCGGTTTTTGGACTACAAGATGGTGGACTCAAAAACTGTGATCAGTCAAGTCCAAGAACTCCAAGTGATCTTGCATGAAATCGCTACTAAAGGGATGTTATTGTGTGAGCCTTTCCAAGTGGCATGCATGATAGAAAAGCTGCCCCCTGGATGGAAAGACTTCAAGTTGTACTTGAAACACAAGCGAAAGGCTATGACAATGGAGGATCTTATTGTTAGGCTCCGCATTGAGGAGGACAATAAGATGGCTGAAAGGAGGGTAGGGAGCACCTACGCCGCCAAGGCTAATGTTGTGGAACATGGCCAGTCTTTGGGAACGAAGAAGCATCAGTCTGGAAAGCAGTCTGGGAAGCAGTCTGACAAGCAGAAAGGCAAAGAGGTCAAGCTGGGGCCTAAAGGAGGCGTTGCCAAGAAAAAGTTTCAGTTTCAAGGCAAGTGCTTCAATTGTGACAAGGTTGGGCACCGTGCTTCAGAGTGCACCAAGCCTCCGAACCCAAGGGCGCGCGCGCATTTGGCAGAATTGGAGGATGGCTCTGATGTCAACCTGTCAGCTGTGGTCTCTGAGGTGAACTTGGTGGGGTCAAACCCTTAAGAGTGGTGGGTTGATACTGGAGCTACTCGCCACATTTGCTGTGATAAGAAGCTGTTCACCTCCTTCGAGCCGGTTACAAACGGCGAGAAGTTGTTCATGGGGAACTCTGCAACCTCTGAGGTGGAGGGTCAAGGCAAGGTGATCTTGAAGATGACATCTGGCAAGGAGCTGACTCTCAACAATGTCCTGTTCGTGCCGGACATTCGTAAGAACCTGGTGTCCGGTTCTTTGCTAAGTAAGCATGGCTTCCGCATGGTGTTTGAAGCGGATAGGGTGACTGTCACCAAGGCTGGGGTATATGTGGGAAAGGGCTATATGACTGGTGGTCTTTTTAAGCTCAATGTAATGACTGTAATTCCACATATTAATAAAATGAAATCTCCAGTTGCTTACTTGCTTGAGTCTTCCAATTTGTGGCATGGCAGACTAGGTCATGTTAATTATGATGCTTTGCGAAGGTTAATTAACTTAGACCACATTCCAGCTTTCCAAATTGATAGAAAATACAAGTGTGAGACTTGTGTTGAAGCCAAATTGACCAGGTCTTCTTTTCAAACGGTTGAAAGAAGCACTGAGCCATTGGATTTAGTTCACATTGATGTGTGTGATCTAAAGTATGTCCAAACGCGAACTGGTGGAAAGTATTTTATTACTTTCATCGATGATAGCACCAGATATGGCTATGTATACTTGCTTAATAGCAAGGATGAAGCGTTGGACAAATTCATTCTTTATAAGAATGAAGTTGAGAATCAACTTAGCAAAAAGATTAAGGTGGTGAGAAGTGAGTGAGGTGGTGAGTATGAATCACCGTTTGGAGAATTCTGTGCACAACACGGAATTATCTACCAAACCACTGCACCTTATTCCCCTCAGCAAAATGGAATTCCTGAACGGAAAAATCGTACCTTGAAAGAGATGATGAATGCTATGTTGATAAGTTCTGGGTTGCCACGGAACTTGTGGGAGGATGCTATCCTCTCCGCAAATTATATACTTAACAAGGTACCTCGTAAGAAAGTTAATAAGACTCCTTACGAGATATGGAAAGGTAGGAAGCCTACCTACAGTTACCTTCGAATGTGGGGGTGTCTCGCAAAGGTAGCTGTACCTCCACCAAAAAAGGAGAAGATAGGGCCGAGGACTGTTGATTGTGTGTTTATTGGTTACGCACATAACAGTACTGCCTATCGGTTTCTTGTGTATAAATCTGGGATACTGGATATTCACAAGAACACTATCATGGAATTTAGGAATGCAACGTTCTTTGAACACGTATTTCCATATAGATCCATCGA